>OY759262.1:4854299-5226799 GCA_963662155.1 Lamellibrachia columna
ATTGTGTACTACCGGGTTTTTTCAGCAAAGCTCAATCAGGAAAAGACTAAGGCCACAGACCAGGATAACTCCATGGTATATGGTCCATATGGTCCGCCGACCTCAACCCAATGCATATGAACATTTTGTACTAGGCACATATAGCTAAGTAAATATAGCTAATATATATATATATATATATATATATATATATATATATATATATATATATATATATATATATATATATATATATATATATATATATATATATATATATATATATATATATATATATATATATATATATATATATATATATTATATATATATATATATTTTTTTTTTGGTACTACGTAATGGTGTTTTAACAGGAAATATAATTGTTTTCATATATGACCTCTTCGCCTATTCTGCCGGTTCGGCGCTGTATCCGTTGTCATGGATTTTCATTGTTCGCTTTGCTTCTACCCTGTCCTCTCATTTCTATTTCTATTTCTCTATAGCTTATCTTATTCTTAGTAATCTGCTGCAGCCATTTCCCAGCATATTGTTAATAAAAAAAATACTTCGCTGGTTTTCTGATAAATTGGTCTTCCTGTTTCGCAATATCCTGCATGTCTTGTCATCTGATTAAAAGCATCGCTCAAATACATTTACTACTTTCAGCTACATGATAGCCTTTAATGATATTATCCGACTTCTATCACAGTCAAAGGCCTTTTCGTCTCATCTAGATTATTTGTTTCAGGGTTCTCGGCGAGTTCCATTGGGTCCCAAGAAAAATACCGTTTACTCATTTGAATAATTTTTTTTTGTGGAGAAACAACCGAAATGTTGTCCGCCAAAGGCAAATAACAAATGTTGCAGTATATTGACGTTAACTATTACACTTTAATACCCATATATACACGCTGTGGGATTGCTTGGGCTGAAACTTTGCTCCCGGCCATCCATATTCATCATCAAACTAGGCTGATGGACGTAGTTTGATGGAGGCGGTGGGTGGCCTGGAGTTAGTCCTTCCTTACATACGACGACACTACGTTTCTGTTGACTCACGTCAGTAAGCCTAACATCGACTCTCTGGCCTTCCTACTTTCTACTTCTTATTCTTCCACTACTTTGTGAATCTCATCTTTGTGAGCTTTGGGATTATTGCGTAGAATGCTGGGGTCCATCTTAAATAAAGTACTAAATAATAATAATAATAAAAACAAACATTCATATTTTTATTTCTATATGCGCCCACCGTGTCAGCTGTGCTTTACTTTCACCCGTGATTCTCTAATATCAATTGTGTTATAACTGCTGAACAATCTTTATAGTTTAAACAGATAAAGCGTATATATTAGATGGGACCTCAACGCAAAACAGACGCAAACGTTTAATAAATAATTATATAAATACCTATCTTATTAATTTTCCGTAACTTTGTGTAGGTTTCCTCTTTGTTTCTCTTTAGCAGTGGCAAGTGAAAACAGGCGATCGTCAGCTTGGCCGTTTACCGTTTCCTATAGGGGCGTTTGTGACGTCGCTTCTACGACCCCGTGTCTGGACCGGCATAGATAATAATCCGTTACTATTGCCAGTTGTCGAGAAAAAAACTGATTTTTAACTAGTTCTGTGGAATACAGTATAATTTGACTACATCGTTAGATTATATCCTCGCCGTTAGACTGGTTCCCGGCTTTTCCCTAGCACTATAAGTCCGGAACCAGGCTACGTCGTCGTGACGTGACGTACGACGTGACGTCACTGTTGTTCGGTGCCTACGTCATCTTGCTAGTTCCCTGGTTCTCATAATATTTTATGTGAAAGTGGTCTTTCTAACGTTTGGCAATTTCCTAATCTGGTCAATCACAAATGACTAAATAAGTGTCTTAAAATCATACTTCATGACGAATATATTCAAACATGGCCGCCAAATGTATTTCACAATGATAAATGTATTACCTATACATTATTAAAATATATATTCGAGTTCGAACCATATTACATTGCTACCTGAGAGAATAAGAATTATGTTTACTAAAATTAGGCTGGGTACACAAAATTACCTGTACTTTGGGGTATTGTATATTTATTAGATAATAAAATTGTCTTATCTTTTTCCTCCTCAAGCACTACATGAATTTACTGCAAAGAAACCAACTTTGTATTATTTGAGTCAATGAGAAAATTATTTATGGCGGTGACGTTCATTTCGATAATAAAAATATGATATTTGAGCGAAGACGAGTGTATGTAGGCCTACAAAGAAACAGAGAAGTTGCTAACCTTCTTCACGTCATAAGGCGCCAAGAGCATCAAATAGAGCGCAGGTGTCGCCGCCCGGATGACGTTGTCGTCTGCCGCATCGATTTTTTGCCCCGCCCAGACAAAAAGGCTCCAAGGCGGACATGTAGAGAACACAAAACAAATCGCTTCAGCGTCGCCATGTGGGTCTCGCGGAATGTTTCCCCGGGGAAGGCCACGAAGGCGTGGAGTAACTGGGCGGGAAGGACAGGTGGGCAATGGGTGTGATGGAACGTCGCCGCAGACGGGTGCCATGTTGTGGTGGAAACATTACTGGTGTGGATGGGTTTATACACATAGTTAGACTACGCATCGTTGTCTCATAGAACAACAGTAGGAAGAGTAACACTCGTGCAAACACAAGCATATGTATACGCAAACAGTCACGCACATTCATGCTCTTTGCGTGCCCTTAAAACACACATTTTCCATATACATAAACACAACGGAACCTATGAAACAACGTAATTACTCGTCAAAGATGATTTTACTTCCGGTGTTCAATATTAATATTTTAGTGACTGAAAAAGTTATCGCAATTCTGAGGTCATCGTAATATATGGATGGTTGTTAGACAAGGTTCCAATGTACTTGTATAACTCCTATAGCTTCTATGATTGACTATGCGGCCCAAGCATGCCAATAAATCGATAGTATGCAGCTAGTGTGTTTTTCTTTCATTTTATGATATAAATTGTGTTACTGTAACATCATTTCTTAGAAAGTATACCTAACAGGAACATGGTCGAATAGTTTGTGTTACTGTAACATCATTTCTTAGAAAGTATACCCAACAGGAACATGGTCGAATAGTTTGTGTTACTGTAACATCATTTCTTAGAAAGTATACCTAACAGGAACATGGTCGAATAGTTTGTGTTACTGTAACATCATTTCTTAGAAAGTATACCTAACAGGAACATGGTCGAATAGTTTGTGTTACTGTAACATCATTTCTTAGAAAGTATACCTAACAGGAACATGGTCGAATAGTTTGCGGACGTGAGTTTTTTTTCTACTACCATACACACATAGACAATGTTCAGGTCGAAAATTAAATATTTAAAAATGATTAGCATATATCTGGAATCAACAAATGTTGTATACTATTAATAGTCCATAATATATAACACAGTGTTATAATGGAAAAACATCTCACACGTTCGTTACAACTCCACATCTACTCTGGTTCCCGGATCGTCCCGTAGAGGCGCTCCGTACACTACGTTTAGGAAAGGATCCGGTATTGGCCAATCCAAGATGGCGCGCTACACAGCTGTTCTGTGCTTAACAGTAACTGAAACCAACTAATTTACTACATATAGCCAGTAAATGTGAATGGACTGTTGACTCAAACTAAATGTCTAAGATATTTGTCTCGTAGTGAATGTGACATGACAACGTTTCGGCTTGGAATCGTATAGGCTTTATCTGCAAATGTTGCATGGAATTGGTCTATTTGTATAGCATAACATAACATAGCATATTTCAATAATTAGCCACTCTTCTCCAATATGATTCATTTTGTACGTACAATGTAGCACACTGCATTGTCAATCTACGCTTATATAAATAACTCTTGACCAAGGAATTTGTCTTTTATTGATTCAAATAGTGATTAATGAAAATAGCTATTTTTAGACTTTTGAACATAAATGCACAAGTTTAGTGCCAATATTTAGTATCGACTGAAACCCCATTTTGATGAATAAAAGTATACATAATAACAAGTGTGTTTCCGGCTATAAAGATTTTTTTGTACTTCTGGTACAAAATGGGGTTCGTGCGAAACTGTTGTTGATAAATCACAAATTTCATATAAATGTCATTGGCTTCTACCCCCGAATTTACTTTTCTTCAAACCATTTCTGACCTGGCAATAAAGGATAACAATTTCATTGTCAAATGACACTGTCTAAGGAACTCTCAGCAAAGGAATGTTTCATTTATTGATCCAATTATCGATTATTTAAAATGGCTATTTTTAGGTTTTTTAATAAATGCAAACATTTCGTGCCAATATTCAGCATCCACTGAACCCCATTTGATCAATAAAAGTATACATTATAAGAAGTGTGCTTCTGGCTAGAAAGATTCTGGTATAAAACGGGGTTCGTTAGAAACTGCTGTTGATAAATCACATATTTCTTATATATGCCATTGTTTCTTGTTTTCTACCCCCAAATTTACTTTTCTGAAGAATGCTACAGACAATGCCCAAGATCGCTCTGAATATAAATGGTCCCTTTTCAAGAGAACGCATGACATTGTTCGGACAAAGTCAATATGCCGAATACGCCCCATTGGGTGTGCCGACGTCAATTCGACTGGTAGCCTACACTAACTTTGAATGCCTGCATGTCGTTACACGTTAATAGTATATGTGGGATTACTGTCCAGGCAATGGCAAAGGTTGTGTGATGTTCATAGATTGACGCCGATATAGGTTATCTGGGTAACTGTGAGAGTGATGATAAGTGCGGGTGATCATGGTGAGTACGTGTCTGTTTTCAATATTATGTTACTGGTTCCGACACCCATCCGGATCGCAAGTACGAAACACGAATTAGCTTAACATGACTATGCCTACCCTATGTAGGGTCTACCCGATAATCCAAAATGTAAACGACGAACGCAGCATAACGTTCAAATTAGGACTGCTTGTACTGTTCCGCTTCACCACGTTTTAACGTGTCTTTCGGTATTAGGGATCTTTATTCTACAAAATGTAATTGATTAATTGTAATTTGTATCAGAGCTACTGTTTATACACCGTACAACACCCGATGTAAGCAGCCACACGAGCGCCACCTATCCGAAAGTATCCTCACAAGATGAAGTCAGGAGATCTTATTATTGTTTTGCCATTTCAGAACTAATTTATATCCTGTTGCAGATAACTAGTAAATATTATAATGCATTGTAATGTATGTTAAACAAGAACTTCCGGTGTGTTTTTTTAGTTCACGTGCAGATCACTCGTCGGCAGTTACGTATCGGAACAAAATCCCAAAATGTTTTATGTACTGCTTAGTTTGGTTAAAAAACAATTATGGGCTTTATATGGCTACAGTTTTAGTGTTTTACTAAAAGACGAGACAAGCTTACAATAAAACATGCTTTATTTACCCGCACGTCCGCCTGAATTCTAAGTCCCGGATGTACGTGGGTACACTACAATATTTTTCCAGTGAGAGGGATAACGAGTTGTAGTTCAGTCAAGACATTACATCCCTCCTCCCTTTACATGAAAGCATTCATAAGATCTGAACTAATGTCTCATTGATTCACTATCTCAGCACCGTAATGTTCATGTGATTAACGTATAACACTGTAAATGTCCACTCAAAGATTAATTCATTAAGTAATAGCATAATTGCACTAACTACTAATTGTAAACATAATCCTCACACTGGAGGCAGAGGTTGCCAGTATATGCCTCCAGAAATGGCTCAATTGCGGTGTCAAATGTCTCACAGCATTATTATGACCGTAGGCGATCCTAGGCCTGTAACATACTACTGATAGCCTAGACGGGTATTTAGGTTAGTCGACACGGCTCGGAGTGGTTGAGATATTGCGTTTGATTGTGTGGTCATCATTCTTATTGGCTGTGATCACGGTTCCTTTTCTCGCTACAACTTCATAAGTTGGGGGTTTGTAGGGAGTCTTTTGCTTTACCAGAACTGTGTCTCCTGACTCTCCTCGTTGGAGGTTTGACGGTTTGGCGTCTGTTTCCCTCATGATTTTGTCAAACAGTGACGTCTTGATTTCAGGTAGGGTTGCCCTGGTGCTTCTGTTAAACAGTGCCGTGGCAGGAGTCGAGCTGTGAGGCGTTGCTCGATAGCTGTGCACGAATCGGTACATCTCCTGCTTCCACCCTTTTCTTTCGATCATTGCACAGCGAACATCCTTTTCAAGGGTTCGCATGAATCTCTTAGCTTCTTTGTTGGCTTGTGGCCATTCAGGTGTTATCTTACTGTGTTTGAAGCCTGAGTGTTCAACGAAACGTTTGAAGTCAGCGCTTTGAAACGGTGGTCCGTTGTCCGACTTAACTTCTTCAAGGACGCCATGAGTGATGAACATCTTGTCGAGCTTAGGGATCGTGGAGTAGGCCGATGTTGATTTCGTGACTTCTACTTCTGGTAACCGAATGTACTCATCTATTGCGACCAGCAGGTAGCTTTGACATTTTCTGAGGTTCCATGTACGATTTCGGCGGATGTGTGCTGGCTTGACAGGCAAGGCAGTTCTTGACAGGCAAGGCAGTTCTTCACCTTCTTTTCGACCAGTGCATCTACCCCAGGGAACCACACCTTTCCTCTAATAAGACGTTTTGTTTTCACTATCCCCAGGTGATCCTGATGCGCCAGATTGACAACTCTGTCCTGAAGTTTCTTCGGGATTATTAGCTTCGTCCACCACTTGTGACCGTCAGCTCACATTGAAGTTTCCTTAGTGCCTTTAGTGTGTCAATGTCCAATTGCCCAGGATGTTAATTCCAACGACCATTCAACATGTTTTCAATTACTCTTTGAAACGTGTCATCCTCAAAAGAGTTGCGTTCTTGACGTCTGCTGCGGACATTGCTTTCGGAATTGCAAAACTCTCGACGCAGTTCACGTACCGCTGGCTCTCTTGCATATCAGTCATGTCCCTAGACATGTAGTCAGCCAGGTTCTCAGGATTTTGGCCAGGTCTGTAGGCCACTCTGTAATCGTAGCGATCTTATATCTTCATCAACCAACGTGCGATCCTAGCATTCGGCTTGCTTCGTGGGTTGTTGAATAACACTTCAAGGAGTTTGTGGTTTGTGATTATTTCTACTGGCTTTCCGTAGATGTATAGGTGACATTTCTCGGTACCCCATGCGACAGCCAGTGCTTCGCGTTCAGTCTAACTATACATTTGTTCCACTTCTGTGAGAGCTCTTGAGGCATATGCCACTATCTTGCCTCCTTATTCTTCTTTAGCCTCATTTTGTGCCAAGATTGCACCAAGTCCCACCGGGGATGCATATACTACCAGCTCGGTGGCTTCTTAGGGTCGTAGTATGCCTTGACCTTGTCTGACTGAAGAAGGCAGTGGAGTTTCTTCTTTCTCTGCATTCTCTGGAGTTTTCATCTTTCTCGTGGTATCCAGCTTTTTGGGATTCGCTTACACTCCTTCTGGGCTCCAGATATGCCAAAAGAACGATATATTTCTCTTGTTGAAGACACACTTTTCTCTGCTGAGCGTAAGGTTGTTTGCCTTCACTCGTTCCAATACTTGAATCGGGTTATCATCATGTTCAGCCTGAGTGCAACCATGCACCAGTATGCCCTCACTGATGCTAATTGCTTTCTGAATTCGTTGGATACCATTTTAGAACCCTTCGGCAGCTGAACTCAGTCCGAACATCAGTCTCTTGTATCGCCACAGTTTTTGGTTCGCACTGAAAGTGGTGATGTGCCTTGATTCAGGTGATGTACCTTGACCCAGGTGATGTACCTTGACTCAGGTGATGTACCTTGACTCAGGTGATGTACCTTGACTCAGGTGATGTACCTTGACTCAGGTGATGTACCTTGACTCAGGTGACAGTTCTACTTGATGGTATCCTTTATTCAAGTCGAGTTTTGTGAAGTACGATGACCTATTCAGTCAAATATGATGCCTTCAATTGTCGGTGTCACATGGCGTTAGCGTCTGATGGCCTTGCTGACTTCTCTCGACACATATGCCAAATTAGGGGTGGTTTCTTCGGTTTGGGCTAAGCAACTATCATGGAGCATTCACCACTTCCTCTTTGATGACAAGTTGCTCCAGTTTTTCAACTCTTCCTGGACTTTCTCTGTGATGCGGCAGGGAATTCTTCGGTGTCGATTCTGGACTGGCTGAACAGTCTCGTCAATGTGCAGCTTAACTTGTGCACCTCTCAGTTTTCTGCCTTCAAATATGTCATTGTACTCTTCACAGAGTTTTGAGTAAAGATCAGTTGTGTTCACTGGTGGTGTTTCACCCACTTTGCTTACTTCGCCGATGTTGGGTTATATACCCAAGTTAAATGGATGTCTCATAGCTTAGGAGATTGTCCTTTCCCTCGCCAGTCACACACACACTGTGCTCCTAACTACAATCTGATTTCCTTCGATCTCCGCGTCGAATGTTCCAAGATTGCTCATCGGGTTCCCAACATAAGGAATCACAGGGTTGTTTTTCTTGATGAGTGCTGGATGTTGCTTTAAGCTTTGAAATGTTTCCTCGTCTAGCAAGTTGACCGATGATCCAGTGTCGACTGGGACTCTAACTGGTCAATCGTCGATTGTGATATTTACCAGTCGCTTATTCACGTTGTTCACTTCCGTCTGGACAGCTGGACAGTGCCAACTATGATCAATAGATAACCAATTAAACATCTTCCCACCAGAGTCTGGACATGCAGTGTGTCCACTGCGACTGATGATCATCTTTTTACAAATTACAGAGGTATTACAAGTTGCACAGTTAGTTACATTGTCTTGTTCATTAAAAGACGTCGTTCGAGTACTTGCTCGTGTCGCTCAGGACATTCCTCAATATGTGCAGAATGAGACCTCTTGGGAGAAACGTATGGGACAAGAGCGATTGAGCGAGCGAGAACTTACCAATGTGATTGACTCCGTAGTTGACGAGTTCTTGGCACTAAAAGGCCGACAGATTAAGCTATAAGAGAAGACGAAAGAGCCTACGCGCTCGGGACCGACATATCACTCCTGGTGTCGTTGGCAGATCGTCATTTAGCGGGCTTCGAGGCAGTCGACGGACGAGGCAGTCGACGGACGAGGCAGTCGACGGACGAGGCAGTCGACGGACGAGTTCGTAGTGAATAATAAAGTCACGTTGCGTTGAAATGTATTATTTTTGATCACTCTCTATTCAGTAACTTATTGACCGATCGTAGTTTGAGGTTTTTATTGGCTTTGTAGGATGTGTTGTGAATTCTTAATTGAAATGTGGGTGCAGTTAATCAGTATCAATATCTTGGTAGCTGATTGACACACCGATACTGGAGCAATGATAAGGCGTTATACATAGACATACCTAATTGATACACCGATACTGGAGCAATGATAAGGCGTTATACATAGACATACCTAATTGATACATCGATACTGGAGCAATGATAAGGCGTTATACATAGACATACCTAATTGACACACCGATACTGGAGCAATGATAAGGCGTTATACATAGACATACCTAATTGATACACCGATACTGGAGCAATGATAAGGCGTTATACATAGACATACCTAATTGATACATCGATACTGGAGCAATGATAAGGCGTTATACATAGACATACCTAATTGATACACCGATACTGGAGCAATGATAAGGCGTTATACATAGACATACCTAATTGATACACCGATACTGGAGCAATGATAAGGCGTTATACATAGACATACCTAATTGATACATCGATACTGTAGCAATGATAAGGCGTTGTACATAGACATACCTAATTGATACATCGATACTGGAGCAATGATAAGGCGTTATACATAGACATACCTAATTGATACACCGATACTGGAGCAATGATAAGGCATTATACATAGACATACCTAATCCATTATTGCGCTCTTTGCTCGGGGGCGGAATTTTTTAGTTTCTCCCCCAGTGATACTTTTCTGACTGCGCCTGTCTAACTCAAAGTCTCTGTTCACCGAACACAACCGCGAGTGGCTGTTTCTTTCATTCCAACACACGGGCGAGGCTCTTGGCACCATCTTTCACCTGCGACTGCGAATAAATCACCACAAACATGTGCTCTATGAGAGATGGGGCCGACAACAGGGCCACTAACGTTGTACTATCCAGGCCCCAAGATTGAACAAATACGTATTCACGTAACAGCAGCAGAATATTGGCTAGTCGGGAGAATGCAAAATATCTCTTAAACATGACACGTTACAGCAAAGAAAATGACAGAAAACGATAAAACCACTACAATTTCTACGACATAATATTAAGGTACAGCGAGATTGAGAACAAACAATCATTGGAGGAAAAATCGAAGGGCACAATTAAAGCTAGAGTCAGACAAAGAATAAAGAACATCAAAAAGACCAGCCACTAATATCCAACTGCTGAACTGCTGGGTAAAGACCAGAATTGCGTGGAGGGTCAACATCAACGTCACCAGACATGACACCCGAAGAAGAAGAATTTCACAAATATCCAATAGCATTTGATGCTTAGGCCAACTACGTAAGAACCCGGCGATTTGAGTTAGGACCATAGGAAGCCTGTTCCTGCAGACGTGTCCATATGACACTTTATACTCAATGGAAAATGTGTTGACAGAAGGATGCTGTAAGACCCGGACAGTAACCACGCACCCCTGCCACACTACACGTCACCAGAAGGTACTGGTGTCACCGGCCAAATGTTGCCCGTGCCGGAAAGGGGCGCCTACTCTCATCAATACCCAAATGCACGAAGAAAACACTGGTGGAATTCAGTTTAATTAACGGGGGCAACATTTACTTATTTATTACTAGTAGGCCCCTATACTCGATTACGTTTTATTTCACTGGATTAATTTTATAACATGCCACGCATTTATATGAAATACATTTGAAATTGGAAATACATTCAGTATCTTGTATCTGTGTATTGTTGAGTCACCATGGTGGGCCATTTAGCTCTTTCAGAATTAATATGTGCCGTACGGAACCGTAGAAAGTTAATATGTCACCAGTTGTGGCATCGAACGGTGATAGTATATAAATGTTCATCTAGCAAAAACGGACCACAGCAAAAGCTGCTAACCACTTCATAAAATGTTTATGTGAACACGAGTGAATTAAAAACCGTCGTCATAACTTGTGTCAATGGAGTTGGCCACGGCTGTTTCGTGCAACTTGCATGCGCGACAGCTTTGATTTCACTTTATATGGGTAATTCTAAAAATAGCATACTCTTTCGGTGTAAGAAAATATACGAAGTACGATTGGTCACCTGCCGACACAACTCGCTCATGAAAACAATCATAACTAGTCTCGATATTACTGAAGCACCGAAATCACGCAGAATAATTGATAAGTAAAAACAGTTATTCCCGACAGTATTTGGCTATGTTCTCGTTAAAGGAAGCATTAATTTTATTATATGTTACATAACAAAGTATTTGCTTGTATGGGTGTTGACCACGTAACACCAGTGACATTTGGATGGTTTCGGTCCAATCCGTCGCAAACATTGCCCTATGATGCATCGCACCAGAAAAAAAAAATACGATCTAATAAAAAACAGTGAATAGATCAAAATTGCGCTATTTGGAGAATTGCCCTTATATCGTAATTATATGTCCATGAATCACGCTGCCGTGTTGTGTATGACATTCCCCGCTGACCACACGAAGCTAACCGAACCCCGCACAATTTTACAGTCAACTGTTTTTACGACCAAACAATTTACGACACCTGTTACGACTTGCCGTAAACAACACCTGCCCGTGTTGGCGCGTGATGCGAAACAGCGAAATGTCACATAAAACATGTTTTACTGTTTCAAAAGTACGGGCGGGGCTTTCACCCTGGGAAACAGGCGCTTGCATAATACTGAATGGGGTTGGGCGACCACAATAAATTGACCTCTCAAATCGAGATATGTTTAACATTGTAATAAGAAACAAGGTAAAGATATGGCAATGTGTGGGGTCAATTGAATTATAAAAGTCATACTTACTTACTTACTTACTTACTTACTTACTTACTTACTTACTTACTTACTTACTTACTTACTTACTTACTTACTTACTTACTTACTTACTTACTTACTCCCTGCGCCTTCAGTCACTCAAGGCAGAAAGCAATCGACGCCATCCATTGCTATCTTTAGCCATTCTTTCTAGGTCATGTGTCTTTCTCTGGGTTTGTGCCTGTCTTGCGATGGTTCGGTGGTAAGCTGAAGTTTTTTCTGGCGTCCTCGTTTCCTATGCACCGTGTGTATATAAGTCATAGCTCAACATTTATAAACACATTATTTGACGCTCATCTATGAATAGAGTAACAACAGCTTACCATAATAGTGCTTTAGTGATTATTTGATAAACACGATTGCCAACCTTTGAAGAAAATCAATGGGTAGATTTAGGCCGATAGGGGCCTATTAATAATAATAAAAATATATTTTATATATATTATATATTATAATAGTAGATAAGTTTAATTCACGAAACATAGAAAGTGGCTGCGTGAGATGATATTATGTGGGCATACCAAAAATAGTTTTAGGTAGTTAAAAGGCCATTTTTATCCATCTCGTTACTTTCGTCTTCTTAACTGCCGATGTTTGGACAGTGTGTCCCCTGGCGGACTTTCAACCAACTACTGCCAATGGTATCTCCATGTGTGTGCTATGTTTTCATAAAACGCCTCTGTAACAACCTACACCTGTACACAACTAGCCCCGGTCTCCCCCGCTGCTCAGCATAAGTTATTTGGACAAAATTGGTGGCATTTCGTCATAATATTGCGTAGGATTCCTAAATAACAAATATATGCCTACGCCGTACTTAGCCCTCTAAACGAGTACTCTGCGCAAAAATGCGTACAATTGACAACACTGAGTAGAATAAACGTTTGTCCAAACGATGACGAGCATCCTATGTACATTGACAAAAAGACATCTTCGACCACATTTCGTCCACTTTTGTAAATGTTCGCCCTTGACGTGTTGCTGACACTACTTTTATTTCAAATGGTACAAAAACGGTCCGAGTAAATGTATAGACACCAACTCGGCTGTTATTTATTTGATGTTTTAGTTGAGGTTAAAATGTGTGCTACGTTTTTAATGACTTCTGGCTCGTTTCACCCACGCCCAGTTCAAAAGATCGCAGTCGGTTGTATAAATGGAACCCGTAAATTCATAGGGTCTGTGTTTTGTTTTTCTCGCGTTGCATCCAGCATCGCTTGCATGTCTAAGCATTCTGGACTGTTGCGTCGAGTATGTCGATAAAGCAACCAGCAACCCACGCCTGTTGCGCAATCATGGGCGTTCATTTTAAATACGTCTACAAAAAATGTTGACGTCATTGCGAGATTCCAGCTAAATTAAATGGGAACTGGCAAGCAAGGAGTCCCTGTACGTTGTTAGGGCGATGTAGGTTCGCGGACTTTCACATCGGGTTACTGTTATATTATGTTTTCCTAATGTAATGTTGATACACAATATGAGCTTTCCAAGTAATAATTGTATACATTGAACATGATAATAAACGAAATCATTTAATCTCAGACTCATGTATACAACTTTGAATTACATCGACCTGTGGATAGCCATGGAATCTAAGTTAGCACCTTTATAAACTGCAGTTGGAAACTGAAGTTTGGGGGCTACTGGGGGAATTGGGGCACTGGGAGGGGGTACTTGGGGTACTGGGGGTAATAGGAGGGGGTACTGGTGGAGCATTTGTGGTATTGAGCGTACTGGGAGGGTGCACTGGGAAGGGTATTGGGTATTGGGGTACTAAAAGGGGGTATTGGGAGGGGGTACTTGGGGTACTGGGCGTACTGGGAAGGGTTACATCAACGTACGTCGATAAACGAAACAGCTACTAATACGTCTCCATTGGAAAAAAGTCTCAGTCGCGATTGCTCCAATGTCAGAAGGTAACGGACAGACTTGTCGACAAGTCACCAACTGGCAAGCCAAGTCAAGACACAAGACAAAGACCTGCAAGTCAAGCCTCGACTCATCTCTATAAATTTCAAGTCAAGTCAAAATGTGAGACTCGAGTGCAACTGGAGAAAGCCCCTGTGAATCGAGTCAAGACGTCTGGTACTGGAAAACGTGCGGTATGCAAATAAATAATATTTATATTATATTATATTATATATATATATATATATATATATATATATATATATATATATAAGTATTATTTATTTATCATATTAGTGGACTGTGAAACCGCAGCCCACTTAAACGATAACGTTTATACGGTTACAAAAGAAAAACTTTTGATAACTTTATTTCTAAATTAGTTTTTATTGCTATTGGGTTTAAAAATTAACATTGCAGTATATAAATTGAATCGAAGTGCGGACGAGTGATGTGCACGTGAACTCAACAAACACACCGATACAGCAAAAAGTTCAATGTTGGAATGTAGGAAAAGAAGAAATGAAATTTTAGCATTTTCCAGGGGATAGCGCGAACGCAGTCCCCCACTACCAAAAATTACGCACCCGAGTTACCCACATTTGGGGTAATCGCAAGGGTCAGCCCAACCGAAGTGCAATGGAAAGGCCTCGCCCTGGGAGAACCGCCGTGTGGATCACGGTATCTCCTGTGCCAGGTAAGTATGCCTAAGTAGCGCCGCTTTCATCAATAGTACGGCGAGATCGAGGTGAATATGTGGTGTCTCACTAATTGAATAAAGTAGAAATTATTATACATATTGTTTCTTAACGTAATTTATTTGTATATATTATTACTGCTTTATTATCATATATTACAATGTATTATAATGTTTACTAGTTATCTACAACAGGATATTACTATGTTTTGAAATTGCAAAACAACAATAAAATATTGTAGCTTCGATTAGTGTGGATGCTTTCCGGCAGGGGTCGCTCGTGCAGTTGCTTGCATGATTTCGGGTATTGTACGGTGTACAAACATTAGCGCTGAAGCAAATTAGAAATACTAAAATACGTTTCATAGAATAAATATACAATATACCAGAAGACACGTTATAAGGTGGTAAACCGGGAAAGTACATGCAGTCCGAATGTGAATTTTATGCTGCGTGCTTTGTGTAGATTTTGGAATACCGCATGTGCCTTACATAAATCCATTATTTGTTTTGCTTTCCAAGAGCAAGGGAAAGCCTGCTTTTGCAGCTAAATGATCAATATTATCTAGTCGTCTGGAAGACGGGATCCATGATAGTTATTCATTGGTGGCTATCCAGCATAGCTTTACTCTTGTGATTCCTCCATTGTCAGATGGTAATGGACCATGTGTGGGATGAGTTTTCACAAATTTTCCTTTTGTCTCACGCCCAAGCATGCGATTCACCCACGATTAATCACGCAAATAATACACGCTGCAATGTGGAGTGTGCATTAATTATGATCGTTTAGAGCGCTTCAGTGATGCTATCGTGATGTTTTGTGAGTGCTGCGAAATTATGGCTGATGCGTTGTGAAAATATTGACTTGTTTGTGACATCCGTGTCAACACAGACGCTATAATGTGATATATTCCACCGAAAGCAACATTTAAAATGGCATATTCCACCGAATGCAACATTTAAAAAACAGTCGTTGGCCTTAGTAAATATTCCAGTAATATTAGTGTCACGAATTGCACTCTGAGATGTTAGTCAAGTAATATTTAATGTGCTGTTATTATTTTTTTTTTTAATATATTAGGTGACATTTTCCCAAGAAATGCAACAATGGTAGCCGTTGGTTCAAACAATTGTGGTTTGATCGCATATATGTATAGCATTCAGAGTTTGCGTAGTGTTTTCATTCGCACAACGGGGTCTTTTCAAATAATTAATAACGTATCTAAGTTGAATTGAATTTCCCGAAGGAATGTATGTAAAATTACAATGGACGGTTAGGGGGTCCTGGTGTACTTTAGTCGGATAACATTTTTAGATTTATACCCAATTAAGCAGTACATAAAACAAGGCTCAGCCGAAATAAATATTGGATTGTGTTCGGATACGTAAATGCGGACGAGTGATGTGCACGCGAACTCAAAAACACACCGGAAAAGCAAAAAGTTCAATGTTGGAATTTAGGAAAAGAAGAAATGAAATTTTAGCATTTTCCAGGGGATAGCGCGAACGCAGTCCCCCACTACCAAAAATTACGCACCCGAGTTACCCACATTTGGGGTAATCGCAAGGGTCAGCCCAACCGAAGTGCAATGGAAAGGCCTCGCCCTGGGAGAACCGCCGTGTGGATCACGGTATCTCCTGTGCCAGGTAAGTATGCCTAAGTAGCGCCGCTTTCATCAATAGTACGGCGAGATCGAGGTGAATATGTGGTGTCTCACTAATTGAATAAAGTAGAAATTATTACACATATTGTTTCTTAACGTAATTTATTTGTATATATTATTACTGCATTATTATCATATATTACAATGTATTATAATGTTTACTAGTTATCTACAACAGGATATTACTATGTTTTGAAATTGCAAAACAACAATAAAATATTGTAGCTTCGATTAGTGTGGATGCTTTCCGGCAGGGGTCGCTCGTGCAGTTGCTTGCATGATTTCGGGTATTGTACGGTGTACAAACATTAGCGCTGAAGCAAATTAGAAATACTAAAATACGTTTCATAGAATAAATATACAATATACCAGAAGACACGTTATAAGGTGGTAAACCGGGAAAGTACATGCAGTCCGAATTTGAATTTTATGCTGCGTGCTTTGTGTAGATTTTGGAATACCGCATGTGCCTTACATAAATCCATTATTTGTTTTGCTTTCCAAGAGCAAGGGAAAGCCTGCTTTTGCAGCTAAATGATCAATATTATCTAGTCGTCTGGAAGACGGGATCCATGATAGTTATTCATTGGTGGCTATCCAACATAGCTTTACTCTTGTGATTCCTCCATTGTCAGATGGTAATGGACCATGTGTGGGATGAGTTTTCACAAATTTTCCTTTTGTCTCACGCCCAAGCATGCGATTCACCCACGATTAATCACGCAAATAATACACGCTGCATTGTGGAGTGTGCATTAATTATGATCGTTTAGAGCGCTTCAGTGATGCTATCGTGATGTTTTGTGAGTGCTGCGAAATTATGGCTGATGCGTTGTGAAAATATTGACTTGTTTGTGACATCCGTGTCAACACAGACGCTATAATGTGATATATTCCACCGAAAGCAACATTTAAAATGGCATATTCCACCGAATGCAACATTTAAAAAACAGTCGTTGGCCTTAGTAAATATTCCAGTAATATTAGTGTCACGAATTGCACTCTGAGATGTTAGTCAAGTAATATTTAATGTGCTGTTATTATTATTTTTTTTAATATTAGATGACATTTTCCCAAGAAACAAAGAAATGCAACAATGGTAGCCGTTGTTTCAAACAATTGTGGTTTGATCGCATAGATGTATAGCATTCAGAGTTTGCGTAGTGTTTTCATTCGCACAACGGGGTCTTTTCAAATAATTAATAACGTATCTAAGTTGAATTGAATTTCCCGAAGGAATGTATGTAAAATTACAATGGACGGTTAGGGGGTCCTGGTGTACTTTAGTCGGATAACATTTTTAGTTTTATACCCAATTAAGCAGTACATAAAACAAGGCTCAGCCGAAATAAATATTGGATTGTGTTCGGATACGTAACTGCGGACGAGTGATGTGCACGCGAACTCAAAAACACACCGGAAAAGCAAAAAGTTCAATGTTGGAATTTAGGAAAAGAAGAAATGAAATTTTAGCATTTTCCAGGGGATAGCGCGAACGCAGTCCCCCACTACCAAAAATTACGCACCCGAGTTACCCACATTTGGGGTAATCGCAAGGGTCAGCCCAACCGAAGTGCAATGGAAAGGCCTCGCCCTGGGAGAACCGCCGTGTGGATCACGGTATCTCCTGTGCCAGGTAAGTATGCCTAAGTTGCGCCGCTTTCATCAATAGTACGGCGAGATCGAGGTGAATATGTGGTGTCTCACTAATTGAATAAAGTAGAAATTATTACACATATTGTTTCTTAACGTAATTTATTTGTATATATTATTACTGCATTATTATCATATATTACAATGTATTATAATGTTTACTAGTTATCTACAACAGGATATTACTATGTTTTGAAATTGCAAAACAACAATAAAATATTGTAGCTTCGATTAGTGTGGATGCTTTCCGGCAGGGGTCGCTCGTGCAGTTGCTTGCATGATTTCGGGTATTGTACGGTGTACAAACATTGGCGCTGAAGCAAATTAGAAATACTAAAATACGTTTCATAGAATAAATATACAATATACCAGAAGACACGTTATAAGGTGGTAAACCGGGAAAGTACATGCAGTTCGAATGTGAATTTTATGCTGCGTGCTTTGTGTAGATTTTGGAATACCGCATGTGCCTTACATAAATCCATTATTTGTTTTGCTTTCCAAGAGCAAAGGAAAGCCTGCTTTTGCAGCTAAATGATCAATATTATCTAGTCGTCTGGAAGACGGGATCCATGATAGTTATTCATTGGTGGCTATCCAGCATAGCTTTACTCTTGTGATTCCTCCATTGTCAGATGGTAATGGACCATGTGTGGGATGAGTTTTCACAAATTTTCCTTTTGTCTCACGCCCAAGCATGCGATTCACCCACGATTAATCACGCAAATAATACACGCTGCATTGTGGAGTGTGCATTAATTATGATCGTTTAGAGCGCTTCAGTGATGCTATCGTGATGTTTTGTGAGTGCTGCGAAATTATGGCTGATGCGTTGTGAAAATATTGACTTGTTTGTGACATCCGTGTCAACACAGACGCTATAATGTGATATATTCCACCGAAAGCAACATTTAAAATGGCATATTCCACCGAATGCAACATTTAAAAAACAGTCGTTGGCCTTAGTAAATATTCCAGTAATATTAGTGTCACGAATTGCACTCTGAGATGTTAGTCAAGTAATATTTAATGTGCTGTTATTATTATTTTTTTTAATATATTAGGTGACATTTTCCCAAGAAATGCAACAATGGTAGCCGTTGGTTCAAACAATTGTGGTTTGATCGCATATATGTATAGCATTCAGAGTTTGCGTAGTGTTTTCATTCGCACAACGGGGTCTTTTCAAATAATTAATAACGTATCTAAGTTGAATTGAATTTCCCGAAGGAATGTATGTGAAATTACAATGGACGGTTAGGGGGTCCTGGTGTACTTTAGTCGGATAAGATTTTTAGTTTTATACCCAATTAAGCAGTACATAAAACAAGGCTCAGCCGAAATAAATATTGCATTGTGTTCGGATACGTAACTGCGGACGAGTGATGTGCACGCGAACTCAAAAACACACCGGAAAAGCAAAAAGTTCAATGTTGGAATTTAGGAAAAGAAGAAATAAAATTTTAGAATTTTCCAGGGGATAGCGCGAACGCAGTCCCCCACTACCAAAAATTACGCACCCGAGTTACCCACATTTGGGGTAATCGCAAGGGTCAGCCCAACCGTAGTGCAATGGAAAGGCCTCGCCCTGGGAGAACCGCCGTGTGGATCACGGTATCTCCTGTGCCAGGTAAGTATGCCTAAGTAGCGCCGCTTTCATCAATAGTACGGCGAGATCGAGGTGACTATGTGGTGTCTCACTAATTGAATAAAGTAGAAATTATTACACATATTGTTTCTTAACGTAATTTATTTGTATATATTATTACTGCATTATTATCATATATTACAATGTATTATAATGTTTACTAGTTATCTACAACAGGATATTACTATGTTTTGAAATTGCAAAACAACAATAAAATATTGTAGCTTCGATTAGTGTGGATGCTTTCCGGCAGGGGTCGCTCGTGCAGTTGCTTGCGTGATTTCGGGTATTGTATGGTGTACAAACATTGGCGCTGAAGCAAATTAGAAATACTAAAATACGTTTCATAGAATAAATATACAATATACCAGAAGATATTGTATATTATATATAAGGTGGTAAACCGGAAAGTACATGCAGTCCGAATGTGAATTTTATGCTGCGTGCTTTGTGTAGATTTTGGAATACCGCATGTGCCTTACATAAATCCATTATTTATTTTGCTTTCCAAGAGCAAAGGAAAGCCTGCTTTTGCAGCTAAATGATCAATATTATCTAGTCGTCTGGAAGACGGGATCCATGATAGTTATTCATTGGTGGCTATCCAGCATAGCTTTACTCTTGTGATTCCTCCATTGTCAGATGGTAATGGACCATGTGTGGGATGAGTTTTCACAAATGTTCCTTTTGTCTCACGCCCAAGCATGCGATTCACCCACGATTAATCACGCAAATAATACACGCTGCATTGTGGAGTGTGCATTAATTATGATCGTTTAGAGCGCTTCAGTGATGCTATCGTGATGTTTTGTGAGTGCTGCGAAATTATGGCTGATGCGTTGTGAAAATATTGACTTGTTTGTGACATCCGTGTCAACACAGACGCTATAATGTGATATATTCCACCGAAAGCAACATTTAAAATGGCATATTCCACCGAATGCAACATTTAAAAAACAGTCGTTGGCCTTAGTAAATATTCCAGTAATATTAGTGTCACGAATTGCACTCTGAGATGTTAGTCAAGTAATATTTAATGTGCTGTTATTATTATTTTTTTTAATATATTAGGTGACATTTTCCCAAGAAATGCAACAATGGTAGCCGTTGGTTCAAACAATTGTGGTTTGATCGCATATATGTATAGCATTCAGAGTTTGCGTAGTGTTTTCATTCGCACAACGGGGTCTTTTCAAATAATTAATAACGTATCTAAGTTGAATTGAATTTCCCGAAGGAATGTATGTAAAATTACAATGGACGGTTAGGGGGTCCTGGTGTACTTTAGTCGGATAACATTTTTAGTTTTATACCCAATTAAGCAGTACATAAAACAAGGCTCAGCCGAAATAAATATTGGATTGTGTTCGGATACGTAACTGCGGACGAGTGATGTGCACGCGAACTCAAAAACACACCGGAAAAGCAAAAAGTTCAATGTTGGAATTTAGGAAAAGAAGAAATAAAATTTTAGAATTTTCCAGGGGATAGCGCGAACGCAGTCCCCCACTACCAAAAATTACGCACCCGAGTTACCCACATTTGGGGTAATCGCAAGGGTCAGCCCAACCGAAGTGCAATGGAAAGGCCTCGCCCTGGGAGAACCGCCGTGTGGATCACGGTATCTCCTGTGCCAGGTAAGTATGCCTAAGTAGCGCCGCTTTCATCAATAGTACGGCGAGATCGAGGTGACTATGTGGTGTCTCACTAATTGAATAAAGTAGAAATTATTACACATATTGTTTCTTAACGTAATTTATTTGTATATATTATTACTGCATTATTATCATATATTACAATGTATTATAATGTTTACTAGTTATCTACAACAGGATATTACTATGTTTTGAAATTGCAAAACAACAATAAAATATTGTAGCTTCGATTAGTGTGGATGCTTTCCGGCAGGGGTCGCTCGTGCAGTTGCTTGCGTGATTTCGGGTATTGTATGGTGTACAAACATTGGCGCTGAAGCAAATTAGAAATACTAAAATACGTTTCATAGAATAAATATACAATATACCAGAAGATATTGTATATTATATATAAGGTGGTAAACCGGGAAAGTACATGCAGTCCGAATGTGAATTTTATGCTGCGTGCTTTGTGTAGATTTTGGAATACCGCATGTGCCTTACATAAATCCATTATTTATTTTGCTTTCCAAGAGCAAAGGAAAGCCTGCTTTTGCAGCTAAATGATCAATATTATCTAGTCGTCTGGAAGACGGGATCCATGATAGTTATTCATTGGTGGCTATCCAGCATAGCTTTACTCTTGTGATTCCTCCATTGTCAGATGGTAATGGACCATGTGTGGGATGAGTTTTCACAAATGTTCCTTTTGTCTCACGCCCAAGCATGCGATTCACCCACGATTAATCACGCAAATAATACACGCTGCAATGTGGAGTGTGCATTAATTATGATCGTTTAGAGCGCTTCAGTGATGCTATCGTTATGTTTTGTGAGTGCTGCGAAATTATGGCTGATGCGTTGTGAAAATATTGACTTGTTTGTGACATCCGTGTCAACACAGACGCTATAATGTGATATATTCCACCGAAAGCAACATTTAAAATGGCATATTCCACCGAATGCAACATTTAAAAAACAGTCGTTGGCCTTAGTAAATATTCCAGTAATATTAGTGTCACGAATTGCACTCTGAGATGTTAGTCAAGTAATATTTAATGTGCTGTTATTATTATTTTTTTTAATATATTAGGTGACATTTTCCCAAGAAATGCAACAATGGTAGCCGTTGGTTCAAACAATTGTGGTTTGATCGCATATATGTATAGCATTCAGAGTTTGCGTAGTGTTTTCATTCGCACAACGGGGTCTTTTCAAATAATTAATAACGTATCTAAGTTGAATTGAATTTCCCGAAGGAATGTATGTAAAATTACAATGGACGGTTAGGGGGTCCTGGTGTACTTTAGTCGGATAACATTTTTAGTTTTATACCCAATTAAGCAGTACATAAAACAAGGCTCAGCCGAAATAAATATTGGATTGTGTTCGGATACGTAACTGCGGACGAGTGATGTGCACGCGAACTCAAAAACACACCGGAAAAGCAAAAAGTTCAATGTTGGAATTTAGGAAAAGAAGAAATGAAATTTTAGCATTTTCCAGGGGATAGCGCGAACGCAGTCCCCCACTACCAAAAATTACGCACCCGAGTTACCCACATTTGGGGTAATCGCAAGGGTCAGCCCAACCGAAGTGCAATGGAAAGGCCTCGCCCTGGGAGAACCGCCGTGTGGATCACGGTATCTCCTGTGCCAGGTAAGTATGCCTAAGTAGCGCCGCTTTCATCAATAGTACGGCGAGATCGAGGTGAATATGTGGTGTCTCACTAATTGAATAAAGTAGAAATTATTACACATATTGTTTCTTAACGTAATTTATTTGTATATATTATTACTGCATTATTATCATATATTACAATGTATTATAATGTTTACTAGTTATCTACAACAGGATATTACTATGTTTTGAAATTGCAAAACAACAATAAAATATTGTAGCTTCGATTAGTGTGGATGCTTTCCGGCAGGGGTCGCTCGTGCAGTTGCTTGCATGATTTCGGGTATTGTACGGTGTACAAACATTGGCGCTGAAGCAAATTAGAAATACTAAAATACGTTTCATAGAATAACTATACAATATACCAGAAGACACGTTATAAGGTGGTAAACCGGGAAAGTACATGCAGTTCGAATGTGAATTTTATGCTGCGTGCTTTGTGTAGATTTTGGAATACCGCATGTGCCTTACATAAATCCATTATTTATTTTGCTTTCCAAGAGCAAAGGAAAGCCTGCTTTTGCAGCTAAATGATCAATATTATCTAGTCGTCTGGAAGACGGGATCCATGATAGTTATTCATTGGTGGCTATCCAGCATAGCTTTACTCTTGTGATTCCTCCATTGTCAGATGGTAATGGACCATGTGTGGGATGAGTTTTCACAAATGTTCCTTTTGTCTCACGCCCAAGCATGCGATTCACCCACGATTAATCACGCAAATAATACACGCTGCATTGTGGAGTGTGCATTAATTATGATCGTTTAGAGCGCTTCAGTGATGCTATCGTGATGTTTTGTGAGTGCTGCGAAATTATGGCTGATGCGTTGTGAAAATATTGACTTGTTTGTGACATCCGTGTCAACACAGACGCTATAATGTGATATATTCCACCGAAAGCAACATTTAAAATGGCATATTCCACCGAATGCAACATTTAAAAAACAGTCGTTGGCCTTAGTAAATATTCCAGTAATATTAGTGTCACGAATTGCACTCTGAGATGTTAGTCAAGTAATATTTAATGTGCTGTTATTATTATTTTTTTTAATATATTAGGTGACATTTTCCCAAGAAATGCAACAATGGTAGCCGTTGGTTCAAACAATTGTGGTTTGATCGCATATATGTATAGCATTCAGAGTTTGCGTAGTGTTTTCATTCGCACAACGGGGTCTTTTCAAATAATTAATAACGTATCTAAGTTGAATTGAATTTCCCGAAGGAATGTATGTAAAATTACAATGGACGGTTAGGGGGTCCTGGTGTACTTTAGTCGGATAACATTTTTAGTTTTATACCCAATTAAGCAGTACATAAAACAAGGCTCAGCCGAAATAAATATTGGATTGTGTTCGGATACGTAACTGCGGACGAGTGATGTGCACGCGAACTCAAAAACACACCGGAAAAGCAAAAAGTTCAATGTTGGAATTTAGGAAAAGAAGAAATAAAATTTTAGAATTTTCCAGGGGATAGCGCGAACGCAGTCCCCCACTACCAAAAATTACGCACCCGAGTTACCCACATTTGGGGTAATCGCAAGGGTCAGCCCAACCGAAGTGCAATGGAAAGGCCTCGCCCTGGGAGAACCGCCGTGTGGATCACGGTATCTCCTGTGCCAGGTAAGTATGCCTAAGTAGCGCCGCTTTCATCAATAGTACGGCGAGATCGAGGTGACTATGTGGTGTCTCACTAATTGAATAAAGTAGAAATTATTACACATATTGTTTCTTAACGTAATTTATTTGTATATATTATTACTGCATTATTATCATATATTACAATGTATTATAATGTTTACTAGTTATCTACAACAGGATATTACTATGTTTTGAAATTGCAAAACAACAATAAAATATTGTAGCTTCGATTAGTGTGGATGCTTTCCGGCAGGGGTCGCTCGTGCAGTTGCTTGCGTGATTTCGGGTATTGTATGGTGTACAAACATTGGCGCTGAAGCAAATTAGAAATACTAAAATACGTTTCATAGAATAAATATACAATATACCAGAAGATATTGTATATTATATATAAGGTGGTAAACCGGAAAGTACATGCAGTCCGAATGTGAATTTTATGCTGCGTGCTTTGTGTAGATTTTGGAATACCGCATGTGCCTTACATAAATCCATTATTTATTTTGCTTTCCAAGAGCAAAGGAAAGCCTGCTTTTGCAGCTAAATGATCAATATTATCTAGTCGTCTGGAAGACGGGATCCATGATAGTTATTCATTGGTGGCTATCCAGCATAGCTTTACTCTTGTGATTCCTCCATTGTCAGATGGTAATGGACCATGTGTGGGATGAGTTTTCACAAATGTTCCTTTTGTCTCACGCCCAAGCATGCGATTCACCCACGATTAATCACGCAAATAATACACGCTACAATGTGGAGTGTGCATTAATTATGATCGTTTAGAGCGCTTCAGTGATGCTATCGTGATGTTTTGTGAGTGCTGCGAAATTATGGCTGATGCGTTGTGAAAATATTGACTTGTTTGTGACATCCGTGTCAACACAGACGCTATAATGTGATATATTCCACCGAAAGCAACATTTAAAATGGCATATTCCACCGAATGCAACATTTAAAAAACAGTCGTTGGCCTTAGTAAATATTCCAGTAATATTAGTGTCACGAATTGCACTCTGAGATGTTAGTCAAGTAATATTTAATGTGCTGTTATTATTATTTTTTTTAATATATTAGGTGACATTTTCCCAAGAAATGCAACAATGGTAGCCGTTGGTTCAAACAATTGTGGTTTGATCGCATATATGTATAGCATTCAGAGTTTGCGTAGTGTTTTCATTCGCACAACGGGGTCTTTTCAAATAATTAATAACGTATCTAAGTTGAATTGAATTTCCCGAAGGAATGTATGTAAAATTACAATGGACGGTTAGGGGGTCCTGGTGTACTTTAGTCGGATAACATTTTTAGTTTTATACCCAATTAAGCAGTACATAAAACAAGGCTCAGCCGAAATAAATATTGGATTGTGTTCGGATACGTAACTGCGGACGAGTGATGTGCACGCGAACTCAAAAATACACCGGAAAAGCAAAAAGTTCAATGTTTGAATTTAGGAAAAGAAGAAATAAAATTTTAGCATTTTCCAGGGGATAGCGCGAACGCAGTCCCCCACTACCAAAATTTACGCACCCGAGTTACCCACATTTGGGGTAATCGCAAGGGTCAGCCCAACCGAAGTGCAATGGAAAGGCCTCGCCCTGGGAGAACCGCCGTGTGGATCACGGTATCTCCTGTGCCAGGTAAGTATGCCTAAGTAGCGCCGCTTTCATCAATAGTACGGCGAGATCGAGGTGACTATGTGGTGTCTCACTAATTGAATAAAGTAGAAATTATTACACATATTGTTTCTTAACGTAATTTATTTGTATATATTATTACTGCATTATTATCATATATTACAATGTATTATAATGTTTACTAGTTATCTACAACAGGATATTACTATGTTTTGAAATTGCAAAACAACAATAAAATATTGTAGCTTCGATTAGTGTGGATGCTTTCCGGCAGGGGTCGCTCGTGCAGTTGCTTGCGTGATTTCGGGTATTGTATGGTGTACAAACATTGGCGCTGAAGCAAATTAGAAATACTAAAATACGTTTCATAGAATAAATATACAATATACCAGAAGATATTGTATATTATATATAAGGTGGTAAACCGGAAAGTACATGCAGTCCGAATGTGAATTTTATGCTGCGTGCTTTGTGTAGATTTTGGAATACCGCATGTGCCTTACATAAATCCATTATTTATTTTGCTTTCCAAGAGCAAAGGAAAGCCTGCTTTTGCAGCTAAATGATCAATATTATCTAGTCGTCTGGAAGACGGGATCCATGATAGTTATTCATTGGTGGCTATCCAGCATAGCTTTACTCTTGTGATTCCTCCATTGTCAGATGGTAATGGACCATGTGTGGGATGAGTTTTCACAAATGTTCCTTTTGTCTCACGCCCAAGCATGCGATTCACCCACGATTAATCACGCAAATAATACACGCTACAATGTGGAGTGTGCATTAATTATGATCGTTTAGAGCGCTTCAGTGATGCTATCGTGATGTTTTGTGAGTGCTGCGAAATTATGGCTGATGCGTTGTGAAAATATTGACTTGTTTGTGACATCCGTGTCAACACAGACGCTATAATGTGATATATTCCACCGAAAGCAACATTTAAAATGGCATATTCCACCGAATGCAACATTTAAAAAACAGTCGTTGGCCTTAGTAAATATTCCAGTAATATTAGTGTCACGAATTGCACTCTGAGATGTTAGTCAAGTAATATTTAATGTGCTGTTATTATTATTTTTTTTAATATATTAGGTGACATTTTCCCAAGAAATGCAACAATGGTAGCCGTTGGTTCAAACAATTGTGGTTTGATCGCATATATGTATAGCATTCAGAGTTTGCGTAGTGTTTTCATTCGCACAACGGGGTCTTTTCAAATAATTAATAACGTATCTAAGTTGAATTGAATTTCCCGAAGGAATGTATGTAAAATTACAATGGACGGTTAGGGGGTCCTGGTGTACTTTAGTCGGATAACATTTTTAGTTTTATACCCAATTAAGCAGTACATAAAACAAGGCTCAGCCGAAATAAATATTGGATTGTGTTCGGATACGTAACTGCGGACGAGTGATGTGCACGCGAACTCAAAAATACACCGGAAAAGCAAAAAGTTCAATGTTTGAATTTAGGAAAAGAAGAAATAAAATTTTAGCATTTTCCAGGGGATAGCGCGAACGCAGTCCCCCACTACCAAAAATTACGCACCCGAGTTACCCACATTTGGGGTAATCGCAAGGGTCAGCCCAACCGAAGTGCAATGGAAAGGCCTCGCCCTGGGAGAACCGCCGTGTGGATCACGGTATCTCCTGTGCCAGGTAAGTATGCCTAAGTAGCGCCGCTTTCATCAATAGTACGGCGAGATCGAGGTGACTATGTGGTGTCTCACTAATTGAATAAAGTAGAAATTATTACACATATTGTTTCTTAACGTAATTTATTTGTATATATTATTACTGCATTATTATCATATATTACAATGTATTATAATGTTTACTAGTTATCTACAACAGGATATTACTATGTTTTGAAATTGCAAAACAACAATAAAATATTGTAGCTTCGATTAGTGTGGATGCTTTCCGGCAGGGGTCGCTCGTGCAGTTGCTTGCGTGATTTCGGGTATTGTATGGTGTACAAACATTGGCGCTGAAGCAAATTAGAAATACTAAAATACGTTTCATAGAATAAATATACAATATACCAGAAGATATTGTATATTATATATAAGGTGGTAAACCGGGAAAGTACATGCAGTCCGAATGTGAATTTTATGCTGCGTGCTTTGTGTAGATTTTGGAATACCGCATGTGCCTTACATAAATCCATTATTTGTTTTGCTTTCCAAGAGCAAAGGAAAGCCTGCTTTTGCAGCTAAATGATCAATATTATCTAGTCGTCTGGAAGACGGGATCCATGATAGTTATTCATTGGTGGCTATCCAGCATAGCTTTACTCTTGTGATTCCTCCATTGTCAGATGGTAATGGACCATGTGTGGGATGAGTTTTCACAAATTTTCCTTTTGTCTCACGCCCAAGCATGCGATTCACCCACGATTAATCACGCAAATAATACACGCTGCATTGTGGAGTGTGCATTAATTATGATCGTTTAGAGCGCTTCAGTGATGCTATCGTGATGTTTTGTGAGTGCTGCGAAATTATGGCTGATGCGTTGTGAAAATATTGACTTGTTTGTGACATCCGTGTCAACACAGACGCTATAATGTGATATATTCCACCGAAAGCAACATTTAAAATGGCATATTCCACCGAATGCAACATTTAAAAAACAGTCGTTGGCCTTAGTAAATATTCCAGTAATATTAGTGTCACGAATTGCACTCTGAGATGTTAGTCAAGTAATATTTAATGTGCTGTTATTATTATTTTTTTTAATATATTAGGTGACATTTTCCCAAGAAATGCAACAATGGTAGCCGTTGGTTCAAACAATTGTGGTTTGATCGCATATATGTATAGCATTCAGAGTTTGCGTAGTGTTTTCATTCGCACAACGGGGTCTTTTCAAATAATTAATAACGTATCTAAGTTGAATTGAATTTCCCGAAGGAATGTATGTGAAATTACAATGGACGGTTAGGGGGTCCTGGTGTACTTTAGTCGGATAAGATTTTTAGTTTTATACCCAATTAAGCAGTACATAAAACAAGGCTCAGCCGAAATAAATATTGCATTGTGTTCGGATACGTAACTGCGGACGAGTGATGTGCACGCGAACTCAAAAACACACCGGAAAAGCAAAAAGTTCAATGTTGGAATTTAGGAAAAGAAGAAATAAAATTTTAGAATTTTCCAGGGGATAGCGCGAACGCAGTCCCCCACTACCAAAAATTACGCACCCGAGTTACCCACATTTGGGGTAATCGCAAGGGTCAGCCCAACCGTAGTGCAATGGAAAGGCCTCGCCCTGGGAGAACCGCCGTGTGGATCACGGTATCTCCTGTGCCAGGTAAGTATGCCTAAGTAGCGCCGCTTTCATCAATAGTACGGCGAGATCGAGGTGACTATGTGGTGTCTCACTAATTGAATAAAGTAGAAATTATTACACATATTGTTTCTTAACGTAATTTATTTGTATATATTATTACTGCATTATTATCATATATTACAATGTATTATAATGTTTACTAGTTATCTACAACAGGATATTACTATGTTTTGAAATTGCAAAACAACAATAAAATATTGTAGCTTCGATTAGTGTGGATGCTTTCCGGCAGGGGTCGCTCGTGCAGTTGCTTGCGTGATTTCGGGTATTGTATGGTGTACAAACATTGGCGCTGAAGCAAATTAGAAATACTAAAATACGTTTCATAGAATAAATATACAATATACCAGAAGATATTGTATATTATATATAAGGTGGTAAACCGGAAAGTACATGCAGTCCGAATGTGAATTTTATGCTGCGTGCTTTGTGTAGATTTTGGAATACCGCATGTGCCTTACATAAATCCATTATTTATTTTGCTTTCCAAGAGCAAAGGAAAGCCTGCTTTTGCAGCTAAATGATCAATATTATCTAGTCGTCTGGAAGACGGGATCCATGATAGTTATTCATTGGTGGCTATCCAGCATAGCTTTACTCTTGTGATTCCTCCATTGTCAGATGGTAATGGACCATGTGTGGGATGAGTTTTCACAAATGTTCCTTTTGTCTCACGCCCAAGCATGCGATTCACCCACGATTAATCACGCAAATAATACACGCTACAATGTGGAGTGTGCATTAATTATGATCGTTTAGAGCGCTTCAGTGATGCTATCGTGATGTTTTGTGAGTGCTGCGAAATTATGGCTGATGCGTTGTGAAAATATTGACTTGTTTGTGACATCCGTGTCAACACAGACGCTATAATGTGATATATTCCACCGAAAGCAACATTTAAAATGGCATATTCCACCGAATGCAACATTTAAAAAACAGTCGTTGGCCTTAGTAAATATTCCAGTAATATTAGTGTCACGAATTGCACTCTGAGATGTTAGTCAAGTAATATTTAATGTGCTGTTATTATTATTTTTTTTAATATATTAGGTGACATTTTCCCAAGAAATGCAACAATGGTAGCCGTTGGTTCAAACAATTGTGGTTTGATCGCATATATGTATAGCATTCAGAGTTTGCGTAGTGTTTTCATTCGCACAACGGGGTCTTTTCAAATAATTAATAACGTATCTAAGTTGAATTGAATTTCCCGAAGGAATGTATGTAAAATTACAATGGACGGTTAGGGGGTCCTGGTGTACTTTAGTCGGATAACATTTTTAGTTTTATACCCAATTAAGCAGTACATAAAACAAGGCTCAGCCGAAATAAATATTGGATTGTGTTCGGATACGTAACTGCGGACGAGTGATGTGCACGCGAACTCAAAAATACACCGGAAAAGCAAAAAGTTCAATGTTTGAATTTAGGAAAAGAAGAAATAAAATTTTAGCATTTTCCAGGGGATAGCGCGAACGCAGTCCCCCACTACCAAAAATTACGCACCCGAGTTACCCACATTTGGGGTAATCGCAAGGGTCAGCCCAACCGAAGTGCAATGGAAAGGCCTCGCCCTGGGAGAACCGCCGTGTGGATCACGGTATCTCCTGTGCCAGGTAAGTATGCCTAAGTAGCGCCGCTTTCATCAATAGTACGGCGAGATCGAGGTGACTATGTGGTGTCTCACTAATTGAATAAAGTAGAAATTATTACACATATTGTTTCTTAACGTAATTTATTTGTATATATTATTACTGCATTATTATCATATATTACAATGTATTATAATGTTTACTAGTTATCTACAACAGGATATTACTATGTTTTGAAATTGCAAAACAACAATAAAATATTGTAGCTTCGATTAGTGTGGATGCTTTCCGGCAGGGGTCGCTCGTGCAGTTGCTTGCGTGATTTCGGGTATTGTATGGTGTACAAACATTGGCGCTGAAGCAAATTAGAAATACTAAAATACGTTTCATAGAATAAATATACAATATACCAGAAGATATTGTATATTATATATAAGGTGGTAAACCGGGAAAGTACATGCAGTCCGAATGTGAATTTTATGCTGCGTGCTTTGTGTAGATTTTGGAATACCGCATGTGCCTTACATAAATCCATTATTTGTTTTGCTTTCAAAGAGCAAGGGAAAGCCTGCTTTTGCAGCTAAATGATCAATATTATCTAGTCGTCTGGAAGACGGGATCCATGATAGTTATTCATTGGTGGCTATCCAGCATAGCTTTACTCTTGTGATTCCTCCATTGTCAGATGGTAATGGACCATGTGTGGGATGAGTTTTCACAAATTTTCCTTTTGTCTCACGCCCAAGCATGCGATTCACCCACGATTAATCACGCAAATAATACACGCTGCATTGTGGAGTGTGCATTAATTATGATCGTTTAGAGCGCTTCAGTGATGCTATCGTGATGTTTTGTGAGTGCTGCGAAATTATGGTTGATGCGTTGTGAAAATATTGACTTGTTTGTGACATCCGTGTCAACACAGACGCTATAATGTGATATATTCCACCGAAAGCAACATTTAAAATGGCATATTCCACCGAATGCAACATTTAAAAAACAGTCGTTGGCCTTAGTAAATATTCCAGTAATATTAGTGTCACGAATTGCACTCTGAGATGTTAGTCAAGTAATATTTAATGTGCTGTTATTATTATTTTTTTTAATATTAGGTGACATTTTCCCAAGAAACAAAGAAATGCAACAATGGTAGCCGTTGGTTCAAACAATTGTGGTTTGATCGCATAGATGTATAGCATTCAGAGTTTGCGTAGTGTTTTCATTCGCACAACGGGGTCTTTTCAAATAATTAATAACGTATCTAAGTTGAATTGAATTTCCCGAAGGAATGTATGTAAAATTACAATGGACGGTTAGGGGGTCCTGGTGTACTTTAGTCGGATAACATTTTTAGTTTTATACCCAATTAAGCAGTACATAAAACAAGGCTTAGCCTAAATAAATATTGGATTGTGTTCGGATACGTAACTGCGGACGAGTGATGTGCACGCGAACTCAAAAACACACCGGAAAAGCAAAAAGTTCAATGTTGGAATTTAGGAAAAGAAGAAATAAAATTTTAGAATTTTCCAGGGGATAGCGCGAACGCAGTCCCCCACTACCAAAAATTACGCACCCGAGTTACCCACATTTGGGGTAATCGCAAGGGTCAGCCCAACCGAAGTGCAATGGAAAGGCCTCGCCCTGGGAGAACCGCCGTGTGGATCACGGTATCTCCTGTGCCAGGTAAGTATGCCTAAGTAGCGCCGCTTTCATCAATAGTACGGCGAGATCGAGGTGACTATGTGGTGTCTCACTAATTGAATAAAGTAGAAATTATTACACATATTGTTTCTTAACGTAATTTATTTGTATATATTATTACTGCATTATTATCATATATTACAATGTATTATAATGTTTACTAGTTATCTACAACAGGATATTACTATGTTTTGAAATTGCAAAACAACAATAAAATATTGTAGCTTCGATTAGTGTGGATGCTTTCCGGCAGGGGTCGCTCGTGCAGTTGCTTGCATGATTTCGGGTATTGTACGGTGTACAAACATTGGCGCTGAAGCAAATTAGAAATACTAAAATACGTTTCATAGAATAAATATACAATATACCAGAAGACACGTTATAAGGTGGTAAACCGGGAAAGTACATGCAGTTCGAATGTGAATTTTATGCTGCGTGCTTTGTGTAGATTTTGGAATACCGCATGTGCCTTACATAAATCCATTATTTGTTTTGCTTTCCAAGAGCAAAGGAAAGCCTGCTTTTGCAGCTAAATGATCAATATTATCTAGTCGTCTGGAAGACGGGATCCATGATAGTTATTCATTGGTGGCTATCCAGCATAGCTTTACTCTTGTGATTCCTCCATTGTCAGATGGTAATGGACCATGTGTGGGATGAGTTTTCACAAATTTTCCTTTTGTCTCACGCCCAAGCATGCGATTCACCCACGATTAATCACGCAAATAATACACGCTGCATTGTGGAGTGTGCATTAATTATGATCGTTTAGAGCGCTTCAGTGATGCTATCGTGATGTTTTGTGAGTGCTGCGAAATTATGGCTGATGCGTTGTGAAAATATTGACTTGTTTGTGACATCCGTGTCAACACAGACGCTATAATGTGATATATTCCACCGAAAGCAACATTTAAAATGGCATATTCCACCGAATGCAACATTTAAAAAACAGTCGTTGGCCTTAGTAAATATTCCAGTAATATTAGTGTCACGAATTGCACTCTGAGATGTTAGTCAAGTAATATTTAATGTGCTGTTATTATTATTTTTTTTAATATATTAGGTGACATTTTCCCAAGAAATGCAACAATGGTAGCCGTTGGTTCAAACAATTGTGGTTTGATCGCATATATGTATAGCATTCAGAGTTTGCGTAGTGTTTTCATTCGCACAACGGGGTCTTTTCAAATAATTAATAACGTATCTAAGTTGAATTGAATTTCCCGAAGGAATGTATGTGAAATTACAATGGACGGTTAGGGGGTCCTGGTGTACTTTAGTCGGATAAGATTTTTAGTTTTATACCCAATTAAGCAGTACATAAAACAAGGCTCAGCCGAAATAAATATTGCATTGTGTTCGGATACGTAACTGCGGACGAGTGATGTGCACGCGAACTCAAAAACACACCGGAAAAGCAAAAAGTTCAATGTTGGAATTTAGGAAAAGAAGAAATAAAATTTTAGAATTTTCCAGGGGATAGCGCGAACGCAGTCCCCCACTACCAAAAATTACGCACCCGAGTTACCCACATTTGGGGTAATCGCAAGGGTCAGCCCAACCGTAGTGCAATGGAAAGGCCTCGCCCTGGGAGAACCGCCGTGTGGATCACGGTATCTCCTGTGCCAGGTAAGTATGCCTAAGTAGCGCCGCTTTCATCAATAGTACGGCGAGATCGAGGTGACTATGTGGTGTCTCACTAATTGAATAAAGTAGAAATTATTACACATATTGTTTCTTAACGTAATTTATTTGTATATATTATTACTGCATTATTATCATATATTACAATGTATTATAATGTTTACTAGTTATCTACAACAGGATATTACTATGTTTTGAAATTGCAAAACAACAATAAAATATTGTAGCTTCGATTAGTGTGGATGCTTTCCGGCAGGGGTCGCTCGTGCAGTTGCTTGCGTGATTTCGGGTATTGTATGGTGTACAAACATTGGCGCTGAAGCAAATTAGAAATACTAAAATACGTTTCATAGAATAAATATACAATATACCAGAAAATATTGTATATTATATATAAGGTGGTAAACCGGGAAAGTACATGCAGTCCGAATGTGAATTTTATGCTGCGTGCTTTGTGTAGATTTTGGAATACCGCATGTGCCTTACATAAATCCATTATTTATTTTGCTTTCCAAGAGCAAAGGAAAGCCTGCTTTTGCAGCTAAATGATCAATATTATCTAGTCGTCTGGAAGACGGGATCCATGATAGTTATTCATTGGTGGCTATCCAGCATAGCTTTACTCTTGTGATTCCTCCATTGTCAGATGGTAATGGACCATGTGTGGGATGAGTTTTCACAAATGTTCCTTTTGTCTCACGCCCAAGCATGCGATTCACCCACGATTAATCACGCAAATAATACACGCTGCAATGTGGAGTGTGCATTAATTATGATCGTTTAGAGCGCTTCAGTGATGCTATCGTGATGTTTTGTGAGTGCTGCGAAATTATGGCTGATGCGTTGTGAAAATATTGACTTGTTTGTGACATCCGTGTCAACACAGACGCTATAATGTGATATATTCCACCGAAAGCAACATTTAAAATGGCATATTCCACCGAATGCAACATTTAAAAAACAGTCGTTGGCCTTAGTAAATATTCCAGTAATATTAGTGTCACGAATTGCACTCTGAGATGTTAGTCAAGTAATATTTAATGTGCTGTTATTATTATTTTTTTTAATATATTAGGTGACATTTTCCCAAGAAATGCAACAATGGTAGCCGTTGGTTCAAACAATTGTGGTTTGATCGCATATATGTATAGCATTCAGAGTTTGCGTAGTGTTTTCATTCGCACAACGGGGTCTTTTCAAATAATTAATAACGTATCTAAGTTGAATTGAATTTCCCGAAGGAATGTATGTGAAATTACAATGGACGGTTAGGGGGTCCTGGTGTACTTTAGTCGGATAACATTTTTAGTTTTATACCCAATTAAGCAGTACATAAAACAAGGCTCAGCCGAAATAAATATTGGATTGTGTTCGGATACGTAACTGCGGACGAGTGATGTGCACGCGAACTCAAAAACACACCGGAAAAGCAAAAAGTTCAATGTTGGAATTTAGGAAAAGAAGAAATAAAATTTTAGAATTTTCCAGGGGATAGCGCGAACGCAGTCCCCCACTACCAAAAATTACGCACCCGAGTTACCCACATTTGGGGTAATCGCAAGGGTCAGCCCAACCGTAGTGCAATGGAAAGGCCTCGCCCTGGGAGAACCGCCGTGTGGATCACGGTATCTCCTGTGCCAGGTAAGTATGCCTAAGTAGCGCCGCTTTCATCAATAGTACGGCGAGATCGAGGTGACTATGTGGTGTCTCACTAATTGAATAAAGTAGAAATTATTACACATATTGTTTCTTAACGTAATTTATTTGTATATATTATTACTGCATTATTATCATATATTACAATGTATTATAATGTTTACTAGTTATCTACAACAGGATATTACTATGTTTTGAAATTGCAAAACAACAATAAAATATTGTAGCTTCGATTAGTGTGGATGCTTTCCGGCAGGGGTCGCTCGTGCAGTTGCTTGCGTGATTTCGGGTATTGTATGGTGTACAAACATTGGCGCTGAAGCAAATTAGAAATACTAAAATACGTTTCATAGAATAAATATACAATATACCAGAAAATATTGTATATTATATATAAGGTGGTAAACCGGGAAAGTACATGCAGTCCGAATGTGAATTTTATGCTGCGTGCTTTGTGTAGATTTTGGAATACCGCATGTGCCTTACATAAATCCATTATTTATTTTGCTTTCCAAGAGCAAAGGAAAGCCTGCTTTTGCAGCTAAATGATCAATATTATCTAGTCGTCTGGAAGACGGGATCCATGATAGTTATTCATTGGTGGCTATCCAGCATAGCTTTACTCTTGTGATTCCTCCATTGTCAGATGGTAATGGACCATGTGTGGGATGAGTTTTCACAAATGTTCCTTTTGTCTCACGCCCAAGCATGCGATTCACCCACGATTAATCACGCAAATAATACACGCTGCAATGTGGAGTGTGCATTAATTATGATCGTTTAGAGCGCTTCAGTGATGCTATCGTGATGTTTTGTGAGTGCTGCGAAATTATGGCTGATGCGTTGTGAAAATATTGACTTGTTTGTGACATCCGTGTCAACACAGACGCTATAATGTGATATATTCCACCGAAAGCAACATTTAAAATGGCATATTCCACCGAATGCAACATTTAAAAAACAGTCGTTGGCCTTAGTAAATATTCCAGTAATATTAGTGTCACGAATTGCACTCTGAGATGTTAGTCAAGTAATATTTAATGTGCTGTTATTATTATTTTTTTTAATATATTAGGTGACATTTTCCCAAGAAATGCAACAATGGTAGCCGTTGGTTCAAACAATTGTGGTTTGATCGCATATATGTATAGCATTCAGAGTTTGCGTAGTGTTTTCATTCGCACAACGGGGTCTTTTCAAATAATTAATAACGTATCTAAGTTGAATTTCCCGAAGGAATGTATGTAAAATTACAATGGACGGTTAGGGGGTCCTGGTGTACTTTAGTCGGATAACATTTTTAGTTTTATACCCAATTAAGCAGTACATAAAACAAGGCTCAGCCGAAATAAATATTGGATTGTGTTCGGATACGTAACTGCGGACGAGTGATGTGCACGCGAACTCAAAAATACACCGGAAAAGCAAAAAGTTCAATGTTGGAATTTAGGAAAAGAAGAAATAAAATTTTAGCATTTTCCAGGGGATAGCGCGAACGCAGTCCCCCACTACCAAAAATTACGCACCCGAGTTACCCACATTTGGGGTAATCGCAAGGGTCAGCCCAACCGAAGTGCAATGGAAAGGCCTCGCCCTGGGAGAACCGCCGTGTGGATCACGGTATCTCCTGTGCCAGGTAAGTATGCCTAAGTAGCGCCGCTTTCATCAATAGTACGGCGAGATCGAGGTGAATATGTGGTGTCTCACTAATTGAATAAAGTAGAAATTATTACACATATTGTTTCTTAACGTAATTTATTTGTATATATTATTACTGCATTATTATCATATATTACAATGTATTATAATGTTTACTAGTTATCTACAACAGGATATTACTATGTTTTGAAATTGCAAAACAACAATAAAATATTGTAGCTTCTATTAGTGTGGATGCTTTCCGGCAGGGGTCGCTCGTGCAGTTGCTTGCATGATTTCGGGTATTGTACGGTGTACAAACATTAGCGCTGAAGCAAATTAGAAATACTAAAATACGTTTCATAGAATAAATATACATTATACCAGAAGACACGTTATAAGGTGGTAAACCGGGAAAGTACATGCAGTCCGAATGTGAATTTTATGCTGCGTGCTTTGTGTAGATTTTGGAATACCGCATGTGCCTTACATAAATCCATTATTTGTTTTGCTTTCCAAGAGCAAGGGAAAGCCTGCTTTTGCAGCTAAATGATCAATATTATCTAGTCGTCTGGAAGACGGGATCCATGATAGTTATTCATTGGTGGCTATCCAGCATAGCTTTACTCTTGTGATTCCTCCATTGTCAGATGGTAATGGACCATGTGTGGGATGAGTTTTCACAAATTTTCCTTTTGTCTCACGCCCAAGCATGCGATTCACCCACGATTAATCACGCAAATAATACACGCTGCATTGTGGAGTGTGCATTAATTATGATCGTTTAGAGCGCTTCAGTGATGCTATCGTGATGTTTTGTGAGTGCTGCGAAATTATGGTTGATGCGTTGTGAAAATATTGACTTGTTTGTGACATCCGTGTCAACACAGACGCTATAATGTGATATATTCCACCGAAAGCAACATTTAAAATGGCATATTCCACCGAATGCAACATTTAAAAAACAGTCGTTGGCCTTAGTAAATATTCCAGTAATATTAGTGTCACGAATTGCACTCTGAGATGTTAGTCAAGTAATATTTAATGTGCTGTTATTATTATTTTTTTTAATATTAGGTGACATTTTCCCAAGAAACAAAGAAATGCAACAATGGTAGCCGTTGGTTCAAACAATTGTGGTTTGATCGCATAGATGTATAGCATTCAGAGTTTGCGTAGTGTTTTCATTCGCACAACGGGGTCTTTTCCAATAATTAATAACGTATCTAAGTTGAATTGAATTTCCCGAAGGAATGTATGTAAAATTACAATGGACGGTTAGGGGGTCCTGGTGTACTTTAGTCGGATAACATTTTTAGTTTTATACCCAATTAAGCAGTACATAAAACAAGGCTTAGCCTAAATAAATATTGGATTGTGTTCGGATACGTAACTGCGGACGAGTGATGTGCACGCGAACTCAAAAACACACCGGAAAAGCAAAAAGTTCAATGTTGGAATGTAGGAAAAGAAGAAATGAAATTTTAGCATTTTCCAGGGGATAGCGCGAACGCAGTCCCCCACTACCAAAAATTACGCACCCGAGTTACCCACATTTGGGGTAATCGCAAGGGTCAGCCCAACCGAAGTGCAATGGAAAGGCCTCGCCCTGGGAGAACCGCCGTGTGGATCACGGTATCTCCTGTGCCAGGTAAGTATGCCTAAGTAGCGCCGCTTTCCTCAATAGTATGGCGAGATCGAGGTGAATATGTGGTGTCGCACTAATTGAATAAAGTAGAAATTATTACACATAATATTATTGTTTCTTAACGTAATTTATTTGTATATATTATTACTGCATTATTATCATATATTACAATGTATTATAATTTTTACTAGTTATCTACAACAGGATATTACTATGTTTTGAAATTGCAAAACAACAATAAAATATTGTAGCTTCGATTAGTGTGGATGCTTTCCGGCAGGGGTCGCTCGTGCATTTGCTTGCATGATTTCGGGTATTGTACGGTGTACAAACATTAGCGCTGAAGCAAATTAGAAATACTAAAATACGTTTCATAGAATAAATATACAATATACCAGAAGACACGTTATAAGGTGGTAAACCGGGAAAGTACATGCAGTCCGAATGTGAATTTTATGCTGCGTGCTTTGTGTAGATTTTGGAATACCGCATGTGCCGTACATAAATCCATTATTTGTTTTGCTTTCCAAGAGCAAGGGAAAGCCTTCTTTTGCAGCTTCTTCTTCTTTCGTGTCCTTCACACAATGTGTTGCCACTTGCGGGCGCACGCCTTAGCTCGCTCAGTGACAGTGGCGAGGTCTTCTGCGGTGCAGGCCTCATCCAGTAGTCGACAGCAGAGGAGGTGGGCCATCGTCTGCAGTTCCCCACAGTTGCAGTTCAAAGACTGGGTGTCATCAATGTATCACCACCTCCTCATCGTACTTTTAACACGGCCAACGCCAGTGCGTAGGCGATTCAGAGAACGCCAACAGAGCCATGCTTGGTCAGACCCCGCTGGCAGGGATTCAGCCGCCTCTAATCCCATTTTATTGGAGGCTGGTATATCAGCTATTTTGCTGTTCCACATCTGTATTCTAGTGATACTAGGAGACGAGTCGAGCGGTGTCACTGTGTGCATGAAGCTCTTCCGCGACTTCAGTCGGCTAGCAGCTGGCATATGGTTGAACAGTTGGTGTCTGGTATCTGTCGTTAGTCGTGATCGTTCCAAGCGGCTGGCAACAGTTCTCCTGATTTGAGGGGGAGCTATGCCGCCAGCAAGTGTACGCTGTCGACGTTCGCCGGTTTGAGGCAGCCTGAGATGATTCGGCAGTAGTCATGTAGAGCAGGGTTCAACTTGCTTGCGTGTGTGGACCTTTCCCATACCGGACAGGCATACTCGGCAGCTGAGTAGCAGAGAGCGAGACAACTAGATCTTAAAGTTGATGCTCTGCACCCCCACTTCGAGTTGGCAAGTTTGCGGATGATGTTGTTTCTTGCGTTTACTTTCATCTTGGTTTTTTGTATGTGTGTCTTAAAGGAGAGAGTTCTATCGAGATGAACGCCGAGGTACACTGGTGTTGATGTGTTGTTGAGACGGGTCCCATTCCAAACAACGTTTAATTCTCGCTTAGCGTCTCTGTTCCTCAGGTGGAAAGCACACACCTGCGCCTTAGATGGGTTTGCGCGCAGTTGGTTGAGGTCGTAGTATGTGGACAAGATGCTTAGTGCAGACGTCAGATTTACTTCGATGTTATTGAAATCTTTTTCTTGCGATGCAATGCATAAGTCGTCCGCATATATGAAACTCTGTGTATCAGTGTGCACGGGCTGATCGTTGGTGTAGATGTTGAATAACATCGGTGCCAGTACACTTCCCTGTGGTAGTCCGTTTTTCTGTCGTCGCCAACGGCTCTTTTTACCATTCAGCACCACGAAGAAACGTCGGCTTTCGAGCATTGTGCGTATCAGGTCGGTCAGATGGAGATCGCCAGTCATCTCCAGCACTTTGCTGAGGAGGCGTCGGTGGTTGACCGTGTCGTACGCAGCAGACAGGTCTACAAAGACAGCACCGGTGATCAGGCATTTCTCGTAACCACCTTCTATATGCTCTGTCAAGTTGAGTAGCTGGCTCGTACACGATTTTCCAGGGCGGAAACCGGCTTGTTCCGGGATGAGTTTCTCATCAACATGTGCCGCTAGTCTATTCAGTATGAGCCGCTCAAACAGCTTGTATATGTGGCAGAGCAGGGAAATCGGTCGGAAACTCTTCGCCTCAGATGGGTCCTTCCCGGGCTTTAGTATTGCCACTACCTTAGCCTGTCGCCAGAGCTTTGGGATTTTCTTACTCGCGGTGCAGCTGTTGAAAAAACGTAGTAGCCAATTCCGTGCCTTTGGTCCTAGCTGTTTGATCAGCTCTGTTTGGATGTCGTCCAGGCTGGGTGCTTTGCCTTTCTTCAGTGCAGTAATACCGACGTCGAGCTCATCTGCCGTGAAAGCTCTCGTGAAACCCGGATCGTCTGGGTACCGCTGCCTTACATAAATCCATTATTTGTTTTGCTTTCCAAGAGCAAGGGAAAGCCTGCTTTTGCAGCTAAATGATCAATATTATCTAGTCGTCTGGAAGACGGGATCCATGATAGTTATTCATTGGTGGCTATCCAGCATAGCTTTACTCTTGCGATTCCTCCATTGTCAGATGGTAATGGACCATGTGTGGGATGAGTTTTCACAAATTTTCCTTTTGTCTTATAAAACAGATCCTTAATATAGGAAAATTCTAATTTTATTGCTATTTCGTTTTGATGAAATCATCAGACAAGTAACTAAATTCTTTTTGATCGGTTCCGGTCGAAATTCGAAAAAAAACAAAACAAAGAAAATGGTTCAGCTCTATAAACATTATACTATACTATAACATAACACTGTTCACACTTTCATCATAACAGCATTTCCATTAGAAACTGAATAGTTTTTCTAGACAAATAACATGAAATTCGGTGGTTAGGTGCCTAATTGAATACTTTCTGTATATTTATTCTGCTTTCTATTTCGCTATTACTTTAACACAAATAATGGGGAGTTTTATTAGCAATTACTTATATCTTCATAGACAATTAGGTTATGTTGCAATTATATTACAGAAAAGCACTTAATGTATTTTTTTATTTCTGATGCTCTATGAAGCCATTATTCCTAAATTATCATAAAATAAAATTACATAAAATGTAAATTAATATTCTAAACTGTGATTTTCAATTAAGTGTAGAGCTCTTGGGTAAGTAAAAATAAAAACAATGTAATCTTGTAAACCATACTATACATCATGGAGTATTTGGCAAGTAGCCAGGTATGGGGGTGCCTTTTTGCATGGGTATGTGGGGGTGGAATTGGCAGGAACAGCCAGAAGACATTGTAAATACTGTTTTACAATGTCTTTTACAACGGGTCACACAGTTGGATATTGTGACAGACCCTAATCAGTCATGACCCACACCTGACTTATGCCATACAGGTGCAGTTGCTATTTTTACTTGATGCAAAAAACAATGTGATTTAAACAAACATTTATTTAAAATAAAGTCAATGTGTTACGATTTAGAAATGATGAGCAAAATTACTCAACATCGCTGAAATTATCAGCTTTATGTGATGCATTAGTGTATAACAACCAGTGGATTCTGTCAGAACCGGTTCCATATTTAAACAAACAAAATATAACCTAACTCAAAAATCAATCAATATTTTACGCACACTATAGTTATTTATAACTTAGTTAATTTTGATAACCATCATAGTGGTGTGACAATTACCAATAAGAAGGACCTTGAAAATACAATTTATTTAGAAGGCTTATAATATGAAAGGATAGGTAGATAAGTAATCATGGACCCCCATGCAGGTCTTTGGTAGACATAGCAGCCAGTATAGTTTGAAGAGATACAACCTAACAGTATATAATAACATCTCACAACAACATTTGACAACAACAGCATAAACACTGCAGTCAATTTTTTAATGATGAAAATTCAGAATCAAACAAGCCACAAACAGCTACGCTCAAGAAGCAAAAATTTATAACACCTTAATAATGTCGTTAACTATTTATCACATTCAGTTAAACTAATTTTGCTATAATTTTTTATTATTGAAGAATTCAACATATTATATTCTGATAGTGCAATGTACTGTTTGTTGCATTTTCATAACGCAGAACCGTTCTGGTTTTAACCATTGCAAATGTTTACCAGAACACAATGACACTGTGTATGAAAATTACTAATGGAAATGGTTTTGTCATTTTTTAAAACATCAAAGAAACGTATAATTCATACAGCTGTTTTTATTGCTTGGCCATAGCCACTACTAGCTGGCTGCGTATGTGCTCAATCACAATAAAAGGTATGCTTCTGTTAAGACTACACCCACACTTATGTAAGACGGCCAGAGCAAGTGCAACAGCTTCTCCCTGACTACAAACAACATCCAACAGGAGTCCCTGTGTAGATATCTCTTCGATAATTCAAACACCACAGTAAGCAAACAAAGCAAGTCACCTTCACTTAATAGCTTGAAATATACCAAAAAAAAAGCCAACAATCTGAAAGAAATGTCACTGCAACACAAATTAGCATAAAACTGTATAATATCTGTGCTCAGAGATTCGATTCTGACTCTGACCCCCAAAATCAAAGAGATGCCTGACCCTAAAGTCGAAAAGAGGAGTGAGTCTACCCCAGAGTTGAACTGATGAGGGCGACACCACGCTCATAGAAGCTGTGGTCCTTGCCAGATCCCTCGCCATGCGTCTCAAAGTCGACAGTGAACAGCAGCTGACTGCGAGTGGCGTTCAGGTAGACGGGCAGGGTGACTCGCGTCTCAGACGGCTTCACCGTGTCTTGTCTGTACAGGAACACAAAGTGACAAACATAAAATTTACAAATCAGAAAAATAATTACACAATAGTGTGCAAGAATTAGTTGCTGATTCATTGTCCTTTATATGCTGTCACACAAGTTTGTGGACCATCATTTGGCAGCAGAATACAATTAATATGTAATATTATTGATTGTAATAAATCACTATTTCTGTTGTATAGTTTTTTATTTTTACTGAATTTAATTAGATGGGTAAATCTTGATTAGAATGTTGATTTTTAAATACAGTCGAACCTCACTTTATGGTCACCTCAGTAATACTGATACCTCGTGATTATGGTCATCCCGGGTCACACCTAATACGGTCATCTTGCTATTCAGGTCACTTTGGCCTAGTTCTGAGGGTGACCTTAATAGTGAGGTTCTACTGTATTTTACATTTACATAATGACTGACACTTTTATTCATAGAATAACTTTGTTGGGGTGTCCTGGTAATATTAAACAAGATACATTTCTTTAATTTGGGTAATATGATGCTATCAGGGTATTTTATGGGATTTGGAAGTCGAAGGTGCTGCCATCTACGGGTACATACTTTACACAATTAACCAACACTGCTGCCACCTAGGGTGAACGTCTGAAGTCATGAAACAGATGTATAACATACATCATTTGTCAGTTACAGTTACAATATCATCTTACACAGATCACAAGATTTGAAAGCTGGATTAACATCTAGTAGACGGAGAATTACTCCCGGTGTATGATATACATGACTTCATAGGTTGTGTAACCACAGACCACTGGTTATGACTATAGTCTGGTTTATAATATACATGACTTTATAGGTTGTGTAACCACAGACCACTGGTTATGACTACAGTCTGTTTCATAACATACATGACTTCATAGGTTGTGTAACCACAGACCACTGGTTATGACTACAGTCTGTTTTATAATGAGGAAGCTTTACTGGAGTTTGATGAGCCGGAAGCTTTGGCAGACAAACCTATTGTATGTTGAATAAATCAGCAGCAATTATTACATATTGTTCAAATAGCTGACATTGTTAATACTGTTATATGTTGTTTGATGGAGTTGTTTCAGCAACGAATATTACAAGATGTATGATAAAAAACTTTAACAAAGAACTTTAACACGTCTTACCTTAAGCTGCAATGACAATTATTACAAACTGTAAGACGAGGAAGCCTCAGTGATGATTAATACATACATGACGGTTTGACAAAGATGACAACAAAGTACAATACAGACCTGATCCATCTGAGAGAAGTCAGTGGGAGGTCTGTGGAGATTGTGGCCGACAGACTGAGCAAGTTGTTCTTACAAACTGCTCCTTGAAGCTTCAAACCTACAGCATAAGACACACATATCAACCAGTGCCAGTCTAAACAAACTACCTTTTTCCAACAATACGTCAGAAAGCATTAAAGGTATAGAGTCTGATCATTTTAATCATAAAATGATTTTATATAATGTAAACTATATTAAATGATGTCATATAATGTAAACTATATTAATTTTAACATCTTAAACGCCCAAGTGTGCCCTAATAAACCACAATTTTAAAATATAATTTGACCGTTGTGTGTTTATGATAGCATTCAGCCTGCAATGTAAACATGATATCAGGGGTGAAAGATTCAAATTAAACATATCACTGAAACACAGTTGGCAGTGAAGATGTTAGAATATTGATATGTTTATACTATATAACGTTTATAATATATAACATGTTTAAACTATATAACATGTTTATACTATATAACATTGTTCTATGATCAAAATATTTAGACTGGGTACCGTTAATATACCGTAAATAAAATATTACATTCTCTATAAGTTTTCCACCACATCATCTTGCATATAGACCAGCATTACACCTTCTGTTTTAGAAAAACGAGGAGAGTGGTGAATCGCTCTCCTGAAAGCTCCCAGGAGAGTGATTCACTCTCCTGGCCCAGATGATCAAAATAGTCAACAAACAATTTCAATAACTGTATAAAAATTTATTGTTGTAGCAAGAACAAGAAAGAAAGTGATCCATGTGATCATAATTTTTGTCCAGTACCACAGATTCAGTCATCATGATCATCCATCATGACAGCAGCTGCATCATTTTCACCATCAGAGCATCTAGGCCTACTACCAGTGTCACTGTCAGTCTTCCTTTGTTTCATTGAGTGAGCCCAATTTCAGTGCCTTTGGTGGCACACCCAGGTCACTGCATGATGTGCTATCCAACTGACGTTTGTGACGCTTCTGCATGAAATGCTGTAGTGCTGCATCGATGATGTTGTCTCGCTCTATCTCTGACCAGACTTGATGATTTGCCTTGATGAGGAGGTCTTCCATCATGTCATGATTCAAAGACAGCCAGCGGTCTGACAGCATCACTGTGAGCACACCAAAACCACCCTCAACAGTACAATGGCTCACACCAATGGCCAGTACAACACCAACCAGGAGACATAGGTTGGGGAACTCCTTCTTCCTGTATTGCAGGATCTGTTGCCTCCACACCCAAGTAGTAGTGCTTCACTAGGAACTTCAAACTCTTCCACTTTTGCTTCAGCTTGCTGCCGTCATAGCCACAGGCATCTACCCAAATCATGTTGTGATAATCACTGGTGTTGCCAAAGGACTGGAACCAGGTCTAAGCACTCACTCAGAGCTGCCAGGGCCTTCTGTTTCAGGTTAGTGATGTCTGCTGCGTGTGCTGTCATCCTGTCAAGCTTCACACTGACAAACCCTCGGTTGTCTACAGCCTTTCTCATGTGGCCTTCTTTGGGTAGATCAATGGCGATCTCTTCATCATGGATGGAATATCCAGCCTTCACCACTGGCGTGATCCTGGCCTTTGTCTGCTCTAAACTACAGTGACAGGCGAGACATTATCTCAAGGATCTGCCTGAACAGACAGCTGTCAGCAAGAAACTTTGAGTTTCTCAGCTTCTTTAGAATTCCTTGCAGTTTTGCATTCGCTGTGCCATGCATGCTGTTGGCAATTGAATTCTCAATAGCCTGGGCAAGAGGAATCCAATTGTGCAGCAAGTTGTTGACACCTTTTCTCTGGTGGCTTACAAAGAGTGCTCCGTGGAACTTCGGAAACCTGTAGACATGCATGGCCAGTGCATGTGCTGTTGCCTTGAAGTACCTTTTAAATTTATGACCTCTTCATCAAGTAGTAGATCATGATCATAAGATCTGCTCAAAATTCTTCTCCTTCAAGAGGGAATCCTTCACAGCCAGTTACACTCAGTGTGAAACACAGTGGATCATCACATGTCAGAGACGTTCTTCGTTCTTCATTCGTAAAAGAAGGCCAGTGTAGACATTTGTATTCACCGAAGTGCCGTCTGTATTGGCACACACCATACCCTTTGGTATAGCATACCTTGGGATTCTTCACTTTGTTTTCAAGATATCAATGGAGTTATGGAGATTATCTGCAGTAGCAGATCCAAACTGGCCCATGTCCAGTACAGCAGCGTGTAGTACACACGGTTTCCATCTTTGATAGTGCGCACCAGTACCAGCTTTTTCTCACTTACAGTTTTCCTTGCTTGCTGAGAACAGCAAATGCCGTAGCAGAACACAGGATGGCAGCTATCTTTTCACTGAATCGCATCAGCTATTTCATGAACAAACTTCGTTTTCAATATCTTTTCAAGGCCTGTCCACGAATACGCCTGTCAGTTCGGATTTTTTCCATAAATTGGTTACAAACTCAGCAACATATTTTAATAACCAACTCATGACCCTCTACTTGATTAGTTTCATACAAAAAAATCAAAGAAATGTTGACAGTTGGTTAAAGCGTCCCTTCAACTTGCTTGCTAGCAGCAGTCATTTTCGACATGATTCCAGGCATATTAATTTTGTTTCTGACTGCACACAGGTCTGGGATTGCAGTGCAGTCATTTATTTCTGTCAGACGGTTCCAGTGCAACAAACCCCCAAACTGGTGCAGCTGTGTGCCAGAAACAAACACGTCGAACATAATATTATACCCGCGTTTGTCTTTATTATCTGGGATAACCCGTACTCCATGAGGTGGCGCTCACAACGACGCCACCACGTGTGTTGCATTGTGGGTAACCTGGAACTACATCCATTATGGTGGTCAGTGTATCGCGGTAACTTTCTGAGACACGTTGTAATGAATGCCACGCTAATAGAATGAAACAAGAACTAATGTTATGAAATATACATTTGTTATGGTAGTAACTGCAACACCAATTACTCTTTCCTGAGATCGGTATTTTGCAAGGAGCACAACTAATCACGTTCCTACGAGTGTGCAGCATGACAGTAGTAGTTAAGGTGTATTTCAATCACACTTGTGAAGAATTGCATTAAACTCTTCAAAAACACCCTAGATATGTTATCAGTAGAGGTCTTGGCAGTAAAATAATTTTAATTACATGGCAGTATAAAATTAATACAGCTGATGTTAAAATGCGCATACATGAAAAGATATTTGGGCACACGCGCGTGTGCGTGCATGCACAAAGAGCGAAGGATAATCATGTGACCAGTCAACAAACCTGTGACTACGAAGCTGCCAGCGTCCGCCTCTGTCCGCTTGCCGTTCTCGTGAACCACTACCTGCAAACACAGAAGATCATCTGTAGATAATCAACAGATAAAAAAGTAAAGTTTACAGTCTTATGTAGTATAGTATCCAGTTCATAGCTTTACAATTCACTTCCTGGCAGACCTATTCATTCCAACACCAACTGAAGCAACGTGGGGTGAACAAAATTGCACAACTTTTGAAACAGCAGCGAGAGGATTTAAAACCGTTCCCTCAATTGAGAGTCCAATGTTCTAACCACTACACCACTGTGTCCTCAAATGATGATAGATAACAAATAGATAATAAAATAATCAACAGTAAATAACAAATAAATAATCAACAGATGACAGCAGAAAACCCATAGAAAATCAAATAATCAACAGATGACAACAAATAAACAATAAATAATCAACAGATGATGGTAGAAGTAACAAACATGTTCTTAACTGCAATCTACTGACTGAATGGATAACTGCCATATTTTGAAAAAAGATTTATGATGTAACCAGTAGTATTGTGTTAACTTTAAAGACCGGTTGTGCAATATAATACGGCATAGGGATGGTCATATACAGTCAGATGCGACTTTTCTATTGCTCCATAGAGGGGATATGGGTATTGATATCGATACAGGCATAGCATAGACATTGCCTGGTTGTAATGACGTCGCGAAATGTTTAGTTTGAGACCTGCAATTGTAATTTGAAAGACACTGCCGAAAACTTGTCAATCCAGATGAAGCAATCATCGTGGTTGATCACGGATCTAAATGAAGTACTCGGGATTATTGACAACATGAGTGATAGTGAGTGAGATGTTCTGGTGAAGACGACAGTGCCAGTGACGATGATATATAACATTGCCCATGAGCGCCAGTGAAGCGACTGTTTCTAAAAACAATACGTAAACAAATCGTCTCGATTTTTACACTTGTCAACAGTGTCTGTCCAAAAAGTCAAATAATATACTGATTACCTTCATAGTTTGCTACTTTGCGTAAATATTAGTGTTCTTTCTAAGTATGCAATCACCATTCATCTGTGACTAGTAGTACTAGTAGTTTTATTTTGGTAGATAGATTGGCAAGTCTGTACATATAGAAATCGTCTGGATTTTTACACTTACCAATGATGTCTGTATAAAATGTCAAATATAAACAAATGTACTGATTGCCTTCATATTTTGCCACTTTGTGTAAATATTAGTGTTCTTTCTAAATATGCAATCATTATTCATCTGTGACTATTAGTTCTCTTGTTATTACATGTGATGTTTGATAGTACACTTGTACTCCTAATATTTTGTGGCCATTTTGAATAAATTATTATGTCACATAACTTAAAAATGACGTTCTCTCTCCATCAATGGATTCGTGAGGATGTTACCTTTCCAAAGATGTATACATGTGTAGGGAAAGTCTTGGTAATACTGAAATCACCTGCATTTTAAAATATGCATACACATTTCTGGGAATAAAACTCCAGGTCTGTAAAGGTTAAAGATGGTGATTCACATTTATATTATACAAGATGATTTATTAACTATGTTGTTATTCAGTGTCAGAATATGGGTCGAAGAAGCAAAGTTTAGACAGCAAGAATACAGTCAGGCAGACACAGCTATAGCAAATATTCTGTAGTGACATGATATATGGCAAGTTTAGGGTTGTTGATATGCGAATAAATTCTGGGCCTTATATCATTCCTCAGCAAGATAATGAGCTCTTTTTTAAATACATCTGATCCTTGCTATGTGGAACAGGCTGGGACCAAACTGTTCTGTAGATACATCTGGACCTTTGTTAAAATTAGTTTTTTTTCAGCAAGCAGACTGTTTAGGGGTGGTTGCGTAAGTTCTCAAAGTCTAAAAACAGCCTAGCATTACCTATTAGTGGGTGGTTGTTGGGTCGTCCCACATTTAAAAAAAAATCAAACCTAACAGCAATATTTCATTGCATGCTTTGGCAATATGTGTATATTATCTCATGTCCCACTTGATGTATTGGCTGTGGGTTGGTGGAGATGGCATATATTATCATAAACATTTTGCCCCCCCCCATAAAAAACCCACAGACACCGCTGCAGATTTTCCTTACATGAGGAATCCATATATCGAGAGGCCACATTGCATAACTACACCTTACATCTGATCAGTGGTAGACATAGTTCTATAATATGACACCTGTTTGGTTAGATTAACCCTTTCCTTGCGACAACCCACCTGCAGGTAGAGTTTCTCGAGGGACCAGCTGTTGGCATGGGCCACGAACTGTCTTGTGGCAGTGATGAAGGCCTCAGGGATGAAGAGTCCGCCCAGCCACACAGTCATGTTCTGTAGCACACGAGCAGTCTGTGCTTAGATACAATATAATGGGAAAACTTCTACTGTGCCAAAATCCTCAGGAATCGGAGCTCGGTAACCCGACAAAACCAAAGGGTTAGGCAGTCTCCAATTGGTACACAATTCAAAATATGCTAGAGTATAAATCAGGCTAGAAATATAGGTCTTCAGATGACAGTGAAAGGTTGTTACATCTCCAGCTCATCCACTAACAGAAAGTTCCATAAAGTTGGTGCGGCAATCGAGAAAACCCTACTTCCAATAGATGCTCTTGTTGATTCAGTGTGAAATGTGCAACCAATAACTCATAGCTGTAACGATGGCTCCCACACTTCACACTTGCTGGTCACATCAGAGAATTACTGTGTTATTTCGATGTTCTACTATCTGCTACAAATAACTATAATTGTACTATGTATGTAAATATATATATTACAAATTCAATATGTACTTAATTGAAACATCGATATTAATTGTATACATCGTTATATTCAATATATATATATACATATATATATATATATATAAGTAAATGATACATGACACAACACAACTTTAAAATATCAGAATTAAAGCCAACCACAGTTTTGTCAATGATATCTAGACTGAACACTTAGAGACACTTTCACTATAGAGACTGATATTAAGAATGGACACAATCGCTACCATTGGAACAACCCAGTGGGTTCAGTACCAAACAATCATAATGAACAATAGACAGAATTTCACGACTACATATACCAGTATTTCAAATTTCAGTATACAAAACAGGACCGAAACGAATGCAGTCATCGTACCTTGAGAGCAGAGGCGCCCCCAGTGGCAGACATGTTCGACACATTGTGCAGCTGCTTGATGCGTTCGCTGAAGTCTGTGATCCACTGGATGACGGTGAGACCGGCCGGCACGGTGTAGCGACGCCACGAGCTGGGGATGATGCCTGGACACACACACCAGCAATCATTGACACCTTTTAAAATGTCACTATTAAAATAAGGTAAAACCTGTAATGTTGACCACATGGCTATGACAAACATATGATGAACACATTTTTAAACATCTGTATATGCTTATCTAGGTCCATCACCTTTGTCTCTAGTTCAGCTGGCCACTGCAGCTAGACAACAACCAGTTTTCACACTTCCCGCCATTCTGGCGTTTCTTTGGCTGCATGAAAAATTTGACTGATGATTTTCATTAAACTTTCACAGCACATTAAATATCAACCCCTTGTGTTAAATTTGTAAACATGACGTACCTGTTTTTCCTCTTAAAAACTAAAACCTGACACCTCACAACTTCAAACCAACCCCAAAACTGATTTTGTAATGTTGGTGTGTTCGACCAAATCAATTTATGGATATTATTTAATGGTGAATGGATCACTTTCACACCCACCTTTAGCCAGTTCACTGAGGAGGATCCTATGGTAGTTGTAGGGTGTGTGGTCTGCACCCACCTTTAGCCAGTTCACTCAGGAGGATCATGTGATAATTGTAAGGTTTGTGGTCTGTATCCACCTTTAGCCAGTTCACTGAGGAGGATCATGTGATAGTTGTAAGGTTTGTGGTCTGAACCCACCTTTAACCAGTTCACTCAGAAGGATCATGTAACAGTTGTAAGGTTTGTGATCTGAACCCACCTTTAGTCAGTTCACTCAGAAGGATCATGTGACAGTTGTAAGGTTTGTGGTCTGAACCCACCTTTAGCCAGTTCACTCAGAAGGATCATGTGACAGTTGTAAGGTTTGTGGTCTGAACCCACCTTTAGCCAGTTCACTCAGAAGGATCACGTGACAGTTGTAAGGTTTGTGGTCTGAACCCACCTTTAGCCGGTTCACTGAGGATCCTGTGGTAGTAGTAAGGTTTGTGGTCTGCACCCACCTTTAGCCAGTTCACTGAGGAGGATCCTATGGTAGTAGTAAGGTTTGTGGTCTGCACCCACCTTTAGCCAGTTCACTGAGGAGGATCCTATGGTAATTGTAGGGTTTCTTCTCTCCCTGACAGATCAGCATCACCTCATGCATGTCTCGTCGCACGTCCATCAACAAGCGCATGCCAAAGTTGACCTCACGCTCGAAGAAACGGAACAACGGGTCCTTGATGTTCTCCATGGTACGCTTCATTGCCACTAGGGTCTGCAGCGATAAGACACAATGTTACTTCAGAAAAACGCACACTCAATGTTAATGGTAAATTGCATATATGGGGTTATAGTATAATAAAATAAATAAATAACTGCATTAATAAACCCAACATTGAACATTAAAGGGTTATTGTTTTGACATGTGCAAATTTAATTTTATGTAGTTTTTTATTCATACATATGTACTCTATACAGAGACTGAAACAAATGTCCACTGAGTGTTTATGTTGTGTGGATTGACAAGTAACTAGTGCACTGGTCAGTACTTACCACTGGTCAGTACTTACCACTGGTCAGTGCTTACAGCTAGTCAGTACTTACCACTGGTCAGTACTTACCACAAACACGAGCTAATTAATAACACATTTTATGTTCCTCATAATACAAAGCCAATGAATTGCACTGGATCCTCTAAAGAAATACACAAAATTGTGTTGGATCACTAAAGAATAGACTTTTTTTTGTTGGATCATAAACAAGATTACACATAAAAATGAACTCTCCATCAAAGAAATGTGCCACATCACATCAACACGCAAACTCACTTTTCACAATATAATTTCCAATCTGCCTCAAGTGTAAGTCTTACTTCAAACAACCCGCAGAGGCCAATAATGACCACATTATATATATATATATATTATATATATATTATATATATATGTCCTATCCAGTTATAATTTAATAATTGGATGGGTGCGATGATAACAGAACTAGTCGTGTGTATGTCATTGTGTACAAAAGATGACAGAACTAGTTGTGTGTATGTCATTGTGTACAAAAGACAGATGGAACATTTAAATTGTTTAAAACTGAACACAACCAACCGTGACGACAGAGAACGTAGTCTCTAACTTTGAATTTTCTAAAATCGTTAGGCGTGTGAAATAAACATAAAATGGTAGATTTGTAATCTGCGTCCTAGTGTAATCGTCCTCGATGGCTGGCAGAGTAGATCAAACAATTGAACGTGGCCTACAGCCTTATCTGATTATTTGTGTAACTCTGCCACCGTCAGATGACTCAAGGAGGATGCAATTCACAAATGTATCATCTGACGTGTGCAGTTGAAGCTGTTATTGAAGCTGTGTGGTTGTAGGCAAGCAAAGCAGTGTTAGGCAACTAACTATCATGTTGCAATCCAGTCATTGATCCCTAACAATATATTTATCAGTAAAAATATATCTGAAATATACTATGAATTCAAAACTCGAATAAAAAAAATCACATTTAATTTAAAATGAACACAGGATATATCGCTATGGATGACTGAACAAAAATGCAGCATTAACAATGTTTCTATAAATTACCACCAACACCACATACAGACTAACACTTCAATCTAGCCTAGCTGAGCACAGGTCAACCAAGGATTGCTAATGTCTTGTGGAGATCTATCTAGGTTTAGTAAAGCAGAGCAGAGCACAGGATGCATGTTTCTAGAGTCGCCTTATTCTACATTTAGGTGCATAATACTTACTTCATCCTACAAACAGAAATGGTCCAAATAAGTCCTCACAGACATAACATTATGGTCCATACTTACAAATACATCTAAGATAAAAAAAAATGATCTTTACAATTTATGCTTATAGAAACATGACATTTTCAATCAAATTTAAGGTGACATCGTTGATTATCTGAAGTGGAAATAGATACTGACAGGAATGGAATGGTTACTGATAGGAATGGAATGATGTTACTGATAGGAATGGGATGGTTACTGACAGGAATGGAATGGTTACTGATAGGAATGGAATGGTTACTGAAAAGAATGGAATGATTACTGATATAGGAATAGAATGGCTACTGATAGGAAAGGAATGGTTACTGAAATGAATGGAATGGTTACTGATATATATATATATATATATATATATATATATATATATGAATGGGATGGTTACTGACAGGAATGGAATGGTTACTGATAGGAATGGAATGGTTACTGAAATGAATGGAATGGTTACTGATATAGGAATGGAATGGCTACCGATAGGAATGGAATGGTTACTGATAGGAATGGAATGGCTAATGATAGGAATGGAATGGTTACTGACAGGAAGTGAATGGTTACTGATAGGAATGGCTACAAAATGGCTAAAAAAAAATTATTTGTGTTTTATATTATCATTACAAGATAATTAAATTAAATTCTACAGTGAGGAGATGTTCGAGGTGATTCGGTGATTGATTTGAAGGTAATGAAAAACAAAGTTATATCAGAAAAAAAAACAGCAAAGCTGCAGATTTCACAAATACTGAGTGAGATAGTTAAGAATAACAGCAGCCTTGCTGCCCAGGTAGCGGGTGGCAACTGTATTTGGTACTGTTTAGAGCTATCAGGTTAGAGACCTTTACAGCACATGCACATCAGTGTTGTCATGCACAATAATATTATATTAAGCCATCAAGTGAATTTTTAAAATAATGGATACAGCGTTAAAGAAGTCAGCAAATAATTAAATCTCAGTTACATGCCACCACAAACATGCTGTTGAATATTTGTTAGTAGAAAACAATAAGAGCACAACAAAGCTTACAAACAAATAAATACACTTCTATGTCTATATATTCATACATAAACATCATTCATATATGCAAATGCTTCACCTCAGATTTAACATTACCTTAATCAATCATGTTTCAACTTAAACTGACCTTGGGGATGACTTTCATCCAGTTGGCGAGAGACCTTGCAAGAGTTCGCATCCAGATGGGCCGGCCATCCGCCTGACGTTTCTGCTTGTCACTCTCAGAGGGTGCCAGGTAGGCGAGTTCATCATCATCATCCTCAAGCAGCTGCATCTTGAGCAGCTTCCCGATCATGTCACTGCCTGTAGAACACAGGGAGAGGTGCAGGCAGCGGTGTAGTGCGTGGGGACTGTAGAACACGGGGAGAGGTGGAGGCAGCGGTGTAGTGCGTGGGGACTGTAGAACACAGGGAGAGGTGGAGGCAGCGGTGTAGTGCGTGGGGACTGTAGAACACGGGGAGAGGTGGAGGCAGCGGTGTAGTGGGTGGGGATTGTTGAACATGGGGAGAGGTGGAGGCGGCGGCGTAGTGGGTGGGGACTGTAGAACATGAGGAGAGGTGGAGGTGGCGGTGTACTGGATGGGGACTGTAGAACATGGAGAGGTGGAGACAGCGAGGTAGTGGGTGGAGACTGTAGAACACGGGGAGAAGTGGAGGTGGCGATGTAGTGGGTGGGGACTGTAGAACACGGGGAGAGGTTGAGGCGGCGGTGTAGTGGGTGGGGACTGTAGAACACAGATAGAGGTGGAGGAGGCGGTGTAGTGGGTGGGGACTGTATCTACTACTATTCATTTTAATTTAATAATAAATATTTTCTGTAATATTATTCACATTAGTTAGCAATATAATTTTTTTTTGACTATTTAATATAACATTATGCGTTTTATTATTTATGTATATTTATTTATTATTACTGCTATATTTATTTTAAAATACTAATTATTATTTGTAGTATCTTAATCATTTAACTTGTTTATTGAGCAATTATAGACCATGTCATTATTTTCTTATATGAAACACCACAAAAAATCTTTGATCTAGTATTATAGTAAGTATATCATGTATATGTGACCCTCTCCACCAAAATCAGGAATAAGTGACGACCCAGGGTAGGAGTTCTTGATAGGGTTATTTGATTTATTCTCCCACATCTAAGGATAGGATGTGTGTACAGTCTCGGACCTTGTATTCGTATGAACGCTATTTTCCGGTAAGCTCGAAAAATTGTCACACTAATTAAATTTCAGTAGTATATCCCATGTCAATTGTATTAGTGTAGAAATATAACCGTTAGAGATAGATAACAGATATATAGCAAGAGAGATATTTATTATAATATATGGTTGTTGATGTTACAAGCACATATTGTAATATATATAGTGAGAAAGATATTTATTATAATATATGGTTGTTGATGTTACAAATACATATTGTAATATATATAAGGGAGAAAGATATTTATTATAGTATATGGTTGTTGATGTTACGAGTGCATATTGTTTCATTGTTTATGCAATAAATGTGCAAACTATTCATACGTGTTATAGTCTCTTATATATATCGTGTATATTTGCCGTAGTATTTATAGATAGTTGGAACCCGCAAATGAAGAAAGTCACGTCAGCCCATCCACCGTTATTTATTCACCCCTAGACAAACAAACTTTATCACATTTTAATAAAAAATCGTGATATCCATCTGACTCGATTAAGTTCCCCTTTAAACGGCAACTAAATAATTTTTTTTATAAATGTAGATATAACAGCAGTGTCAGTGCATCAAACTCAAACAAAGATGGCTTCGTATGGGGGTAAAGGTCGCATTCCAATGTTCACCCCTTCGCACACTTCAAAGCGGAATAGCCAGGCTCAGCGTTTCCGACTTATTCCTGATTTTGGAGGAGCGGGTCACATATTAAGTGTATTATGCATATTAAGTATATTAGGCAAGATAGCAAATCTTCTCATTCAGGAACACTAATAATTTATACTACTGAGGGCATTGTGTATGGTGTGACTTACTGGAGGGCTTCGTGAATAGGGTGACTTACTGGAGGGCATCATGTATAGGGTGATTTATAGGAGGGCATCATGTATGGGGTGATTTACAGGAAGGCATCGTGTATGGGGTGACTTACCGGAGGGCATCATGTATGGGGTGACTTACCTTGGGTTGTAAGGAGCACCTTCTTGGCATTGTTAGGCAGTCCGAGCCAGGAGGGTGTCTCATTCTCCGAGAGGTTCTCTGTCCACTGAATGAACTGCTCCCGTCTGCATAAACACACATCATCATCATCTTCCTAGTTGTGTTGGCACTCGGCAATGCTCTATTAAATGACTAGTCTGTATGTTGTGGTTACCAGAAATGATCTTAAAAGGCCTCATTTAACTAGTCAGCCTTTTTCAGAACATTATTGCCAAGCTGACCAAAGATCATAATGTTGAGAGCTAGTTTTTACACCAAATGTACTGAGCTTGGCCCAGGTCTTGAACACAAACTCTGACATTTAAAGTCTCTCTGCTAACCACTAAACTACCATGCCTCTCTCAACGACTTACAGGACTTATCTCACAAAACTGTGTAAAGAAACCTTTGCTAACCACATGTATAGACAGTTTCTAAAGGGTGGTCCATCAGGCTTTCTTCTATGCCCCTGCTTCAGGTGACAGACCACCACTTTATATAGTCATTCAAGCATGACAAAGGTTGCTATAGCAGCTCTATATGTATGTTAATGTAAATACTGACCTGATGCCATCTGGCATGCTGATGTTTTTGCCTTTGATGCCATCGACATCAGCCACGAGAACAAAGTCACTGTCAAAACTCTTCTTTGTGAACAGCTTGTTGAGGAACGCAGTCATGAGACGCTGCAATCAGATCGACAATAAGTGTACTTTACAGCTGTATTCCTCATGCACTGTTGGTTTTTAATGTTGCTGGCCACAATATCATCTGAATGCTTGGTTTTATGAATCAAACATGAGTTGAGATTTGGACCCGGGTGATATTTGGACTCGGGTGATACTTGGACTCGGGGGATACTTGGACTCGGGGGATACTTGGACTCGGGTGATACTTGGACTCGGGGGATACTTGGACTCGGGTGATATTTGGACTTGGGGGATACTTGGACTCAGAGGATACTTGGACTCAGGAGATATTTGAACCCGGGGTCCAAATATTATAAAGCAAAATTGCCTGCATATGCTCGAAGTCGGGACCTGTGATCGGAAAAGGAATTGTGTTTTGAAAAGTACATCGAAACACAACGCTATACTATAATGAAACCAATTTTGTGTATTGTCGAACAGCAATGTTTTGAGATCTTCCCTTTGACAAAACGCATAACATTTTTAGACAGAAGGGACAGCAGCCTACCTGGTCGAAGTCGTTGTCAATCTTGCCTCCATAGATACAGTCGGCCATGAGAGTGCGCAAGGCGTCCCATGGGACCTTCTCCGGGGGCAGATTGGTGCGCCCCTGCAACACACACTGCTCAGTGAACGCTCTCTTCATGATGCAATCTTCTCATCAAACATATTAAGATTGTCATTGATGTATTTGCACTACTAGTATCACGTGCACCATATTTTGATAAAAAAGAACACTGATCCGGCAAACTGGATAAACTGCAGCAGCAAAGCTGTCAAATTTTACATAATAACACAAACAGAAGTAGCATCAATATAGAGCACAAGGACATTCCGATGGAAATTAATTATTATTATTCATAGACAAGGATGCTACATTGTGGGACCGCTTTTTGATTTAAGGTGGAAATGTCTTGAGTTTTTTGTCAAAGGTAGCTATTGCTTCAGATGATGTTAAAGTGATAGGGACTTCATTCAAGATTTTGAGCACAGTTACATGGTTAAGCTTACTATTAGGAACAAAAAGTGTTGGGATAGACGATCTGAATTGCCTGGGGATATTTGAAAGATGTAGGAGACTACCCAAATAGAGTGGCTGTTGTGTAGATTGAGCATAATATGTAAGAGTGGACAGTTTAAATGTGATTTGATAGATACAGGTGCCACACCATTGCAATGCTCTCGATCCAGATGTCGAGAGTGTCACAAGCGCACTTCAGATCCGACTCGTTGAACTCGTACGTCTTTGACCAGCCGAGGGGGGCATAGCGTAGTCGTTCCTGCACGATGGCATGGAACCATGCGAGCAGAAAGTAGAGGCGTGCTCGTTCATTCGGTGCCTACAGACAACATGCACAGGTAGAGCAATGTGACAACAGCGAAGAGAAACTGATATACTCTAACATCTTGAATGCCCAAATGTGTTTTAATGAACCAGAATTGTTTTAAATAATTTCACCTTTGTATGCTTTTGAATATCGACCTTCTGTTCCCCATGCAATGTAAACATGATATCTGGGGCGAAACATTCAAATTAAACAGATAACAGTCAAATTATTTATAAAACGTGAGTCACCATTGGTGTATAAGGCTGGCTGATGACAATCAATGTTGCACAGATGACACTGTGATGTTGACATTCTTATGGGAGCCACTGACCTGACACATGTTGACATTCTTATGGGAGCCACTGACCTGACACATGTTAACATTCTTATGAGAGCCACTGACCTGACACATGTTAACATTCTTATGGGAGCCACTGACCTGACACATGTTAACATTCTTATGAGAGCCACTGACCTGACACATGTTAACATTCTTATGAGAGCCACTGACCTGACACATGTTAACATTCTTATGGGAGCCACTGACCTGACACATGTTAACATTCTTATGGGAGCCACTGACCTGACACATGTTAACATTCTTATGGGAGCCACTGACCTGACACATGTTAACATTCTTATGGGAGCCACTGACCTGACACATGTTAACATTCTTATGGGAGCCACTGACCTGACACATGTTAACATTCTTATGGGAGCCACTGACCTGACACATGTTAACATTCTTATGAGAGCCACTGACCTGACACATGTTGACATTCTTATGGGAGCCACTGACCTGACACATGTTAACATTCTTATGGGAGCCACTGACCTGGCACATGTTGACATTCTTATGGGAGCCACTGACCTGACACATGTTGACATTCTTATGGGAGCCACTGACCTGACACATGTTAACATTCTTATGGGAGCCACTGACCTGACACATATTAACATTCTTATGGGAGCCACTGACCTGACACATGTTAACATTCTTATGAGAGCCACTGACCTGACACATGTTAACATTCTTATGGGAGCCACTGACCTGACACATGTTAACATTCTTATGAGAGCCACTGACCTGACACATGTTAACATTCTTATGAGAGCCACTGACCTGACACATGTTAACATTCTTATGGGAGCCACTGACCTGACACATGTTAACATTCTTATGGGAGCCACTGACCTGACACATGTTAACATTCTTATGGGAGCCACTGACCTGACACATGTTAACATTCTTATGGGAGCCACTGACCTGACACATGTTAACATTCTTATGAGAGCCACTGACCTGACACATGTTAACATTCTTATGGGAGCCACTGACATGACACATGTTAACATTCTTATGAGAGCCACTGACCTGACACATGTTAACATTCTTATGAGAGCCACTGACCTGACACATGTTAACATTCTTATGGGAGCCACTGACCTGACACATGTTAACATTCTTATGGGAGCCACTGACCTGACACATGTTAACATTCTTATGGGAGCCACTGACCTGACACATGTTAACATTCTTATGGGAGCCACTGACCTGACACATGTTGACATTCTTATGGGAGCCACTGACCTGACACATGTTAACATTCTTATGGGAGCCACTGACCTGACACATGTTGACATTCTTATGGGAGCCACTGACCTGACACATGTTAACATTCTTATGGGAGCCACTGACCTGACACATGTTAACATTCTTATGAGAGCCACTGACCTGACACATGTTAACATTCTTATGAGAGCCACTGACCTGACACATGTTAACATTCTTATGGGAGCCACTGACCTGACACATGTTAACATTCTTATGAGAGCCACTGACCTGACACATGTTAACATTCTTATGGGAGCCACTGACCTGACACATGTTAACATTCTTATGGGAGCCACTGACCTGACACATGTTAACATTCTTATGGGAGCCACTGACCTGACACATGTTAACATTCTTATGAGAGCCACTGACCTGGCACATGTTAACATTCTTATGGGAGCCACTGACCTGACACATGTTAACATTCTTATGAGAGCCACTGACCTGACACATGTTAACATTCTTATGGGAGCCACTGACCTGACACATGTTAACATTCTTATGAGAGCCACTGACCTGACACATGTTAACATTCTTATGGGAGCCACTGACCTGACACATGTTAACATTCTTATGGGAGCCACTGACCTGACACATGCGAGAGGCTGGCACAGTATTGAATGTCCGCAGAAGATTCGCCCTGACACCTGGTGGGGGCTCAAATACAAATATGCGTCCAGCTCGCAGTAAGTTCACAGGAAGCTGAAACATGAAGAAAGCAATTTATACATTCGGACACTACACATAAAATTAATGCTTAATGAAACATGCTAATCCTTCCATTTTGTTTTCATTCAGCAAAATTTTGAACCTCACATTTTTTTTTCCGTTTCGTAGAAATTATATAATTATATATACAGCAGAACAATTATGTGTATTAATCTCACTAAATTGAACTAGATGAAAAGTGAGGCTACGTCACCATTTTGGTTTTTATATTAAAATTTTGGGGCAATAATTGGACGAAATTACTGTAAAGTTGAAACTTTAAAAATAAATAGGAAACTGCCCGACTGAAAGCAATTTCTTCCATTTGTATTTAATTTGATAGATTATCTATAATTTCTGTGCAGAGCCAGTTGTGTGCATTGTATAAGTCAAACAAATAGTTTTACAACACATCCAACTAAAGGTGACATCGTTGATTATCTGCAGTCAGTGCATAGAAATATATACCTATATTAAAACTGGTTGGTTAGATTGGGAGCTATTTTGTTTCTCAGTGTGAGAACTAAGAAATGGAAGACAATGTTTGGACTGAGGAAGAGTGGGAAATAGGAAGTCTATTGGGAATTTAGAAACATTTTGGGGTCCCCTGCTGGTAGGGCATTGAATGGAGGAAGAAGGCTGTACCTTAGGGTTGATCTCCATGGTGAGGAAGAGTCTGAAGCTGTCGTGGGGTGACAGACTGTGTAGTTTCTTCTCCAGCTGAACAAGCCACTGCGCGGCGAGATGGACGTTCTTGAGCATAACCCAGCGCCCCGACTTGGTGGCTGAGTTGATGGCTTTGTCTGCCTGACTGAAGCCCTCCGCTGACCCTGCACACACACAAATTTAGTGGCTGAGTTGTTGGCTTTGTCTGCCTGACTGAAGCCTTCCGCTGACCCTGTGTAAAGTAAACACACAGACTTAATGGCTGAGTTGATGGCTTTGTATGCCTGACTGAAGCCTTCCGCTGACCCAGTGTAAAGTAAACACACAGACTTAATGGCTGAGTTGATGGCTTTGTCTGCCTGACTGAAGCCTTCCGCTGACATTGTGTAAAGTAAACACACAGACTTAATGGCTGAGTTGATGGCTTTGTATGCCTGACTCCGCTGACCCTGTGTAAAGTAAACACACAGACTTAATGGCTGAGTTGATGGCTTTGTATGCCTGACTGAAGCCTTCCGCTGACCCAGTGTAAAATAAACACACAGACTTAATGGCTGAGTTGATGGCTTTGTCTGCCTGACTGAAGCCTTCCGCTGACCCTGTGTAAAGTAAACACACAGACTTAATGGCTGAGTTGATGGCTTTGTATGCCTGACTGAAGCCTTACGCTGACCCAGTGTAAAGTAAACACACATACTTAATGACTGAGTTGATGGCTTTGTATGCGTGACTGAAGCCCTCTGCCAACCATGCACAAACACACAGACTTAATTTAAGATTTTACTTTCTTACATATTTAAGGTTTTTACCTTTAAAAGGTAGCTGGAGCTTTTAATTTTTTTCCTCTTAACATGCTAGGAAATATTTAACTGAACATCGACACCACAAATAATCATATTTCGCCAATCCATCCTTTAAAAAAACAGTTCTTTTGGAAATCTCCAACTTCTTAGAAACGCTGATGATGTTTCCATAGTAACAGCCACGTGTGCGTCGATCTTTGATCCAGCTTTATTGATTCAGTGAATGCGGAACATATCATCTGGTTACTGTGATTCCAGTACACTTCAATACTATATCTACCTAACTAAATCATGTCCTTAAACCAACAAATATCAGCGCTAACGTAGTTCATTGTGCCTCTGCTATAACAGAAACGGCCAAGTAGATGTGACCTGGTGACCCCACGGATAACGGGCCAATAAAAATGATCGTAAACATGCCCTGTCATGTGTTTTTCAGATGGCTGGCATAACCTGATATCATAGACGACAACACGTTACAAATACAGATTGAAGGGCTATTGTGGTGGCAAACTAAGGGGACATGTCAATATTATAAATGGCTGTTATGTTTTGTCACTAATATGTAAAACGCCAGTGAAAAAACGTCACATTTCAAGTATGATACGCGTATGTATTGTCATTTCTGTTATCACTAACAATCAGAAAATGATGCTTAATTTACTTTTTTAGAAAAACTAAGCTGCAATTTGGCATATGGACGCAGCTTAAATGTAGGCACAATTACACAAATTTGAATTATGATTGGTGAAGGGTTTGTATGAAAAATATACAGCCACTTCAGGCTGTCATTCATTTTGCAAACTTATTCATGGTGGTGTAGCACGTGTAATTCGTTTGTTAACCAAAAAATTTTCCACAAAGTTGTCAGTGACACTGTCATACTTATATGTATATAAGCCATGACTTCGGACCGCACTGTACGCGAGGCGCATTAGGTGTTCTCATATCTGCCACCAGGGAGCTACTAAACAACAGCGATCGCCGCCTGCTGCAACAAGTCCATGAATGCTGACGAAGCCCTGTGTGCTTGCAACACTGTCTTATACGCCAACATGCAGTTTATGGAACTTACTAAACTTTTTATACTAGCATCAACATGTATTACTTTTAAATGTCACACCCTGATGATTCTTGAACTGAATAAAACACATGTACGTATACCGTTATGGAATAGATCTACTACGATGATGATGTACTGGACCAATAGGCCTATGAATTGAAAATAATAACCTGGATCTGAGCAGTCAAAAGCGTACATGATTTGACAAATGTATAATAAAACACAGAAAACGACAATAGGTAAGAATGAATAATTGTTTCACTTCGTCTTACAACCGATCTCGACCGAAGCATAAATTTGTTACGCACCAATTAACATCGATGACGAATTCGTAATTTCGTGCACCAGTAGAGCCTTGGGTTAGGATTTTGGCATGTTGGTTTCGCATCGCGAAAACGATTAAATTTACGACGTACTGGAAGCATGTAATTTCACCCAAGTGTCATGTTGGTATTGCATACTAAATGCATTTAAAACTGTTTATCTGATTCTTACGCGAGGCGTATTTGTGAATCTTGATTGCAATTTATGCACCGTCAAAGTGAAGCCAGTAACAGCGATTGATGTCATGCAGTCGGCAGCAGCACAAAACAAACAACATGTTGATACTCGTTCATTGACATTGTTTGCCTAATGTTTCTTGAGAATTGTCAAAGCAATTCTAAGTAGATTAAAGCATGCTCAATTGGCATTTTCCCCTGGCGGCATAAAATCGGGGTCCACGACCGACTGCATTATATATCTGAATCCGCGTAATAACGGGGCATGTAATAACGAGGCGCGACTGTACATCATTTATTTCTTTGGGGATTTTCTCAAAACAATATAATTTTACATTTTGTGGCAATTGTTTCACATTTAAAAAAATAAATGAAAAACTCAAGATTTTATTAATCTGGAATATTATATAGTATTTCAACTACAATCTGTGAAGAAATCTTAAAAACTTTTACTGAAACTACTAAATTCAAGACAAGCATATAACAGCAGCCCCAGCTACCATAAATGTGCACGTATAATTTAGAAGATTGGAGATAAAAAACAATCACTGGGTATAAATTGCACCTGTAGTTTACCCCTTTAGCAGTTTACCCCTTACAGCAGAACTTACAGCAGGCCTTACAGCAGGCTTTAAAGCAGAACTTACAGCAGGCTTTATAGCAGAACTTACAGCAGGCTTTATAGCAGAACTTACAGCACGCTTTATAGCAGAACTTACAGCAGGCTTTATAGCAGAACTTACAGCAGGCTTTACAGCAGAACTTACAGCAGGCTTTATAGCAGAACTTACAGCAGGCTTTACAGCAGAACTTACAGCAGGCCTTACAGCAGGCCTTACAGCAGAACTTACAGCAGGCCTTACAGCAGAACTTACAGCAGAACTTACAGCAGGCCTTACAGCAGGCCTTACAGCAGAACTTACAGCAGAACTTACAACATAACTTACAGCAGAACTTACAGCAGGCCTTACAGCAGAACTTACAGCAGTCCTTACAGCAGGCCTTACAGCAGAACTTACAGCAGAACTTACAGCAGGACTTACAGCAGGCCTTACAACAGGCCTTACAGCAGAACTTACAGCAGGCCTTACAGCAGAACTTACAGCAGGCCTTACAGCAGAACTTACAGCAGAACTTACAGCAGAACTTACAGCAGAACTTACAGCAGAACTTACAGCAGGCCTTACAGCAGGCCTTACAGCAGAACTTACAGCAGGCCTTACAGCAGAACTTACAGCAGAACTTACAACAGAACTTACAGCAGAACTTACAACAGGCCTTACAGCAGAACTTACAGCAGAACTTACAGCAGAACTTACAGCAGAACTTACAGCAGAACTTACAGCAAGCCTTACAGCAGAACTTACAGCAGGCCTTACAGCAGAACTTACAGCAGAACTTACAGCAGAACTTACAGCAGGCCTTACAGCAGAACTTACAGCAGGCCTTACAGCAGAACTTACAGCAGAACTTACAGCAGGCCTTACAGCAGAACTTACAGCAGGCCTTACAGCAGAACTTACAGCAGGCCTTACAGCAGAACTTACAACAGAACTTACAGCAGAACTTACAGCAGAACTTACAGCAGAACTTACAGCAGGCCTTACAGCAGAACTTACAGCAGAACTTACAGCAGGCCTTACAGCAGAACTTACAGCAGGCCTTACAGCAGGCCTTACAGCAGGCCTTACAGCAGGCCTTACAGCAGGCCTTACAGCAGGCCTTACAGCAGGCCTTACAGCAGGCCTTACAGCAGAACTTACAGCAGGCCTTACAGCAGAACTTACAACAGGCCTTACAGCAGTCCTTACAACAGGCCTTACAACAGGCCTAACAGCAGACTTTACAGCACCTACCAATGGCAATTGCAGTGAGAGGCTTGTTGAGTTGGGCAGCAAGGTCCTCCACCCGCCCACTCGCATCGTACCCTGGCACAGAGCACATCAACACTGGTGTACGCGACTTGATCTACAACACAGTCACACGCTGAATTTTACAACTCCTGTCAAAAACTGAGGATTTTAAATAACAATTTTCCGTACAAATTAGCTATTGTTCCCAGCTTCCCGTAGTTGAAGTCATTACTGCTAGCATCATCAATAACATGGCAGTGGATGATTCCAATAAATGTTCAAATATCAACCAATGTAGCCATATGGAGGATGGGTACCATGAAAGCTGATATTTCTCCATTGGCATCTGTCCTGCATAGTCTTTTCAAGTTTAGAAACTGTTATCCTGATGTGATAAGCTAGGTCTCCCTGGTATTTTCTGTCCATGCCTTGGTTACCAAGTAACCAGCTCTCACTTCTTTACTTCTGGAATAGTGACCTGCAAATTAGGTTGCCTCCGTCTGATTGTGTGTGAGGTCTTTGGTGTTTTCATGTATAGTGTTCTATTTGTCATGTGTTGTGTCTGGGAGATGTTGCATGATGTGTCTGGGAGATGTTGCACGATGTGTCTGGGAGATGTTGCATGATGTTGTGTCTGGGAGATGTTGCATGATGTTGTGTCTGGGAGATGTTGCATGATGTTGTGTCTGGGAGATGTTGCATGATGTTCTCTACGTCTAAAAAAGCTGTACAATTAGGAAACATTGTGAATAAGGTTGTGAATACTGTGACTACACTTGCCTCGTTCTCCACAATGTCCGCGAGGTTGAGCTCCTGCTCAGCCGCACTCATGAAGTGCGGACCCATGACTGCCCCGACAAACTGGTTGGTGGCTGCCAGCAGACAGTCTGGCCGGAAGGCATGGATGACCAGCATCTTGTTGACTGCACTGCCCACAGCCGCTGTCAACGACAACACATCAGTGGTCAGTGCATCATTACTGTGTTATACAATTAACACAGAAAGGGTATTCGTGTATGCATTTGTACATATGCATGATTGCGTGCATACTTTGTCCTTTTAGCTTTGTTAACTTGCTGGGTTTCATCAATGTGTAATTACTACAATACCTATATTATATTTATATGCATTTCCTTCTATATACATATATAATATACTCTACTGCATGCACATATGGACATGTGTTCACATACATTATGACTGTGGAAATGTGGCTGGCTGGCCAACATGGCTGAGTGGGGGAGATATGATGGAGAAGATATGGCAAGAGAAAGATAGTGTGCTGCTGACAGACTGGGTGATATGGATGCAAACACGCCTGACCTGTAGACTGTGTAAGACAACTGTGTACTTACTGAGTGGCTTTGTCTCCTCCCACATGGCTGGCACATTCACTTCAGCCGCCACAACCTGCAGCCAACTGGTGAAATCCTGCCAACATAAACAGCAACACTGTGAATGAAACTGAGTCCCACTGAACTAACCAACCTTATACAACCTTATACAACCTTAGCCACACATTTACATTGTAGGATCAGGGATAGAACTACCCATTAGTCCGCTAGTGCAAACACTAGAAAAGATTGCTGCAGACTAGTAAACTGCATACCAACTAGTTCGTCTGTCTAGTCAAAACTAACGTAGGGGGCACCACCCGTACAATGATCATGTTTTCTACGGAGATGACAATCAAACAGTGCTGCTGATTGGTTGCATGATGCAAATTTTCGTAAGTTTAGCTTATCCCATTATCTGCCCACTCTGTGACAAATAGCATCACTCCATGGAGAGGGAAAATAGAATACACCCTCAATGACCCTCCACAGAGCACACTGCCAGGAGCATGTGTCCACTGTGTCCAGTGACCTACCGGGTTATTCTGGACAGCCTTGGCCAGAGCCTTGAAGGCAGGCAATTTGGTGAGCCTCATCATGGCCTCAGCCTGCGGTGGCTTCAGTCCCTTCACCTCCGGCAGGTGCGTGTGTTCCACCATTCCCTCTCTTCCACGCAGCAGATGCTGGAACTCAGCCTCGTAGGCTGACTCCCTGAAACATGCACCCACCATGACGTTAATCTTCCTGAAGCTTACTGTGAAGACAGCTAAAAGGACAGGCATGAAATTGTAAAACGTTATATTAACTTACTCATAAAATGGGGGATATACTTAAATTCCTGAAGGAACTTTCCGAAACCAGTTTATGGATTTTTGCCGGTAGATGTCAGGTCACATGACATCATTTTGGCCAAATAAACTAACTTCGCCTACGACGGTTCATAGGCACTTAACTTTTAGCAAGATTTAGATCATCCAAAATGTCGAGCAACAGCGAGTCTGACGGTGAAACTGACATAAACTAATCAGTTCAAGTCATTCCATACATGTATGAGTTAACAAGGCTGTCATTCTATACATGTATGAGTTAACAAGGCTGTCATTCCATACATGTAGGAGTTAACAAGGCTGTTATTCCATACATGTATGAGTTAACAAGGCTGTCATTCCATACATGTAGGAGTTAACTAGGCAGTCATTCCATACATGTAGGAGTTAACAAGGCTGTCATTCCATACATGTAGGAGTTAACTAGGCAGTCATTCCATACATGTAGGAGTTAACTAGGCAGTCATTCCATGCATGTAGGAGTTAACAAGGCAGTCATTCCATACATGTATGAGTTAACAAGGCTGTCATTCCATACATGTAGGAGTTAACAAGGCGGTCATTCCATGCATGTAGGAGTTAACAAGGCAGTCATTCCATACATGTAGGAGTTAACAAGGCTGTCATTCCATACATGTATGAGTTAACAAGGCTGTCATTCCATACATGTATGAGTTAACAAGGCTGTCATTCCATACATGTAGGAGTTAACAAGGCTGTCATTCCATACATGTAGGAGTTAACAAGGCGGTCATTCCATGCATGTAGGAGTTAACAAGGCAGTCATTCCATACATGTAGGAGTTAACAAGGCTGTCATTCCATACACGTATGAGTTAACAAGGCTGTCATTCCATACACGTAGGAGTTAACAAGGCTGTCATTCCATACATGTATGAGTTAACAAGGCTGCCATTCCATACATGTAGGAGTTAACTAGGCAGTCATTCCATACATGTAGGAGTTAACAAGGCTGTCATTCCATACATGTAGGAGTTAACAAGGCTGTCATTCCATACATGTAGGAGTTAACAAGGCGGTCATTCCATACATGTATAAGTTAACAAGGCTGTCATTCCATACATGTAGGAGTTAACAAGGCGGTCATTCCATACATGTAGGAGTTAACAAGGCTGTCATTCCATACATGTAGGAGTTAACAAGGCTGTCATTCCATACATGTAGGAGTTAACAAGGCTGTTATTCCATACATGTAGGAGTTAACTAGGCTGTCATTCCATACATGTAGGAGTTAACAAGGCTGTCATTCCATACATGTAGGAGTTAACTAGGCAGTCATTCCATACATGTAGGAGTTAACTAGGCAGTCATTCCATGCATGTAGGAGTTAACAAGGCAGTCATTCCATACATGTATGAGTTAACAAGGCTGTCATTCCATACATGTAGGAGTTAACAAGGCGGTCATTCCATGCATGTAGGAGTTAACAAGGCAGTCATTCCATACATGTAGGAGTTAACAAGGCTGTCATTCCATACATGTATGAGTTAACAAGGCTGTCATTCCATACATGTAGGAGTTAACAAGGCTGTCATTCCATACATGTAGGAGTTAACAAGGCTGTCATTCCATACATGTAGGAGTTAACAAGGCGGTCATTCCATGCATGTAGGAGTTAACAAGGCAGTCATTCCATACATGTAGGAGTTAACAAGGCTGTCATTCCATACATGTATGAGTTAACAAGGCTGTCATTCCATACACATAGGAGTTAACAAGGCTGTCATTCCATACACGTAGGAGTTAACAAGGCTGTCATTCCATACATGTAGGAGTTAACAAGGCTGCCATTCCATACATGTAGGAGTTAACTAGGCAGTCATTCCATACATGTAGGAGTTAACAAGGCTGTCATTCCATACATGTAGGAGTTAACAAGGCTGTCATTCCATACATGTAGGAGTTAACAAGGCTGTCATTCCATACATGTAGGAGTTAACAAGGCGGTCATTCCATACATGTATAAGTTAACAAGGCTGTCATTCCATACATGTAGGAGTTAACAAGGCGGTCATTCCATACATGTAGGAGTTAACAAGGCTGTCATTCCATACATGTAGGAGTTAACAAGGCGGTCATTCCATACATGTATAAGTTAACAAGGCTGTCATTCCATACATGTATGAGTTAACAAGGCTGTCATTCCATATATGTATAAGTTAACAAGGCTGTCACACTCACAAAAACGAAGTTAGTAGCGACAGCGAATTGTGTCAAAGCAGGTCTGATTTACTGGCCGAAGCCTTCGGATTTACGCCACAGTAAACAAATGCCCAGGATCAAAAACCTCAAAAATAACATAAATATAAATGTATTTACAATAGTGTTGTTTCGGTAGTACCATGCCATATTTATTTATCAAACTGTTTTTAAATTCCATGTTAAGTGTGTACAAGCTAGTAGACACAGTCGCCTCGTTATTGCGTGCCCCGTTATATCGAGGATTTGGATATAAGGCAGTCGGTTGTGTACCTCGATTTTCTGCCGCCAGGGGGAAATGCGAATTGGGCATGCTTAGAATTTCTTTGACAATTCTCAAGAAACATTAGGTGAACAATGTCAATGAACAAGTGTCGACATGTTATTTGTTTTGCGCTGCCGCCGACATCAATTGCTGATGCTGGCTTCGCTTCAGCGGTTTGTAAATTGCAATGGAGATTCACAAATATGCCTCGATTAAGAATCAGATAAACAGTCTTAAATGCAATTTAGTATGCAGTACCAATATGACACTGGGATGAAATGGCATGCTTCCATTACATCTTAAATCTAATAATTTTCGCAATGCGAAACAAACATGCCAAATGCCTAAACCCAAGGTGCTACCGGTGCGCGAAAATACGAATTCGTCATCTGCATATGAAACAATGAATCGATGTTAAGTGGTGCATCATAAATTTTGCTTCAGGTGAGATCAGTTGAAAGACGAAGTCCAAAATCCTGAACCCCAACCACCGCATTATAACGAGGCTCGACTGTATATGCAAATTTTAACAATTGTGTTGATCTAACTTTTGAGTAGAGCTGTCTCACCTTTGCATTGGTTTACCCTTTGCGATTTTGTCACAGCACAGAGCACAAAGTGCCTCTCGGTCTATGCTAGCTATTACTAAAAATCTATACATGTTGCAGTGTTTTAATAGTGTTTCAAATAATGAAACTGATGTCACACCCAAATTCATTGTTTTTTGTGCCACTGCAACATATAAGCTTTTAACGTACTCAGATGTTCTGCGTTGCTATGGAATGACAATGGTTGCTGATGTTCGTTTGGCCAGATGGACACCACACGCCGACTCCATATGGACATTGCCGAGCTAAATGTCAAATCACTTGGGGCTTCTTTGCCACTAATATAATTACCTTTTATTGAAGAGTAGCCAATAACATTATTTGTTAATGCACTCAAAACTACTAATTCAACTGTTTTTTATCATACATCACAATTTCTGGAATATTTGCATAAGATCTTTAAAGAAGTCTCCTGACCCTGTTTTGTTATGTTTTGTTATGTTTTCTACGCATCAATCATTCATACTTTGTCAAATTTACCATGGATGTCTTATTTGAATTGGCATAAAATAATTCTTTTTCTGTTGAACTGTCCCATACATGTACCTGCGTGTACACACATACATGTACCTGCGTGTACACACTTACATGTACCTGCGTGTACACACATACATGTACCTGCGTGTCAGGGTTGAAAAAAATCATGATTTTTATTTTTTTAAATCAGAAAAATTTGATTTCTTTGATTTAAATCGGATTTATTTGATTTTTTTTATTTATTTGATTTTTTTGAAATCTGGTATATAGATATTTATATAGATGTTTAAATTTGTAAACTCTTTCAAACATGTTCTATTCAAATCGATTTGGGTTCTTGTCTTAACAGAGGGTACATGATTTTTGCCTATATAAAGACATTAGACAATGTCCACAAGGCCTCACCCCCTGTAGTTGCATAATCTGTCTTGGAAAGGAAAGCATGCTGTGTGTCTGTGGCTGTAGCAGTGGTAATTGTTGTTTGCCTATAGGGTGGATTAGCACCTGTCCAGGGCTCTGTGTACTCTAAGGGTCTCTAACCAGAATACAAACTGGTACAGTATTAAACAACTGAGTCAACACACTGAATTGGTAACAACTAGCACAAGCTATAAGTGGACTTTAACTCAGGGCTTCTGTGTTGAAAAGATACTTCCTCTGGAAGACAAGTTTGTGTGGCTTCACTGCATTCAGAAAGGGAATAGCTCAAACATACACAATGTCATAAAATATTTGACTATCAGGCTATCTGGTGACAATACAGCTACACAAGTGTGCGCACTTTATGTTTTGTATTAAAAAACATACAAAACTTTGTTGATCTCGATGCTTGTAAACAATTATTTGTGTTAAATTCATATAAATCAGCGAATAAAAAACCGGAAGTCAAAAAAATCATAAATCAATGATTTTTTTGGAGTGATTTAAATCAAATGATTTAAATCAAACAACCCTGCTGCGTGTACACACATACATGTACCTGCATGTACACACATACATGTACCTGCGTGTACACACATACATGTACCTGGGCGTACACACATACATGTACCTGCGTGTACACACATACTTGTATTTATATTAATACAATTCTATCCTAAACAGTATTTGTTGATCCTGTACAGGTTATCAATACAATGAATAGGTCATGTTTTATTTTCAGTTGACTATCATTTATTGAGTGAACGAGTGAGACATGGTGTCCAATGCTCCTTGACAACTCAATGATACAGTTTCTGTCTGTAGACCTACCCTGGGGTGAGTCTGAGATAGATCTGAGCGAGGAGAACAGCGAAGGTGATCCTGTCTTGATGGATCATGCCAATTGCCACGCGGTTGTACGACACCTGGAACAACAGACGATGATGGTGACGTTTTATAAAGCGGCAGTATCAGCCTACACAAGGCGCTCATGGCGTTTTACTCCATTATTACATCTAGTTTTGGCAGCAGCTAATTCAGCGCCCATCAATCATTTATTTTATTATTAATTTATAATAAAATCCTTGCCAATGCCTCACTCTGATGATTTGCGTGCGTCCCTGTTCATAATACAATGCTTAATGTTTCTGGTTGTTGAGGATGTAGGCACCAGTGTTGTTTATGAGAGAGGGACTAGTGAATACTAACCTGCATGAGGTCTGTGGTGATGATTGAGAGGGACTAGTGAATACTAACCTGCATGAGGTCTGTGGTGATGATTGAGAGGCGGGCAGAGTACTCCTTCACCCCAGCCAGTCGCTTGTTGTTACGCAGCACCGCGCTGAAGATATCCAGGAAGAACTGCAGCGAGTACTGGTAGAGGAAGTGAATCTGAAAGTACAAGGGTACTCGTAAGTACAAGTGTAACCAACCAGTATGTACAGTCTACATGCAGCAGGAGTGTGCTTGCGAGTACGTAGTACACGTAGACGTGTATCTTAAGTGCAATGGTTATCAGTGAATCTACAAGAGGTGCCCTGATTGTAGCACAAACACACAGGATATGTGTAAGCAGGTTTTTTAAGGCCTTTCAGATGGGCAATTTGCACGTGTAAAAACCCTCCATGCCCGTGTGAAATTCAAATGTAAATAACAAAATATTGTGTTGAGTATATATGCGCGGTACTGTGCCTGATAAAAGTAAAAACATGTTTGCCTGTGCCCGCGTGAAATGTTGCACTGCCCGTGTGAGCTGAACCTTAAAAAACCCTGCGTGTAAGTATATTGTACAAGTACAATGTGTAGAAAGTGGTTAAATTAACAAACAAATTCCTGATTCCAATAACTTATCTGAACAACTCACATTTTTACTTGGAACAACTTCTATTCTTGATTTGAAAAAACTTATATTTGCTACCACTACTCGGCAAGTAGCTCAATTTCAGTGTTGCCAGTATTATGAAAAGAACTAATTCAAATGTGACTTTACTGACATCAACAAAAACCAGAACTACATATTGTATAGTTGAATTGCCTAACTTCATGCACCTTGTCATTTATGATGATGTAGTGCATATTCCAAAAGGTATCAACCTGTGATGTTTACACAACCAGGTTCATAGACAACTACACCTGCAAGTTCTGACCTAAGGAGTCGGACGAAAGTAGAAAAATAACACAATACTGAGTTGCCAAGGAATTGGGCAAAGCACGAAATTAGGACATACAAATATACATTTAGTGGGCTCCGACCTGGTTGAGAGATTCAAGAGTGAAGTAGATGCTGCTACAGCTCTGGGCTAGGGGGGATGCATTTAGTTGGCTCCTACCTGGTTGAATGACTCAAGAGCGAAGTAGATGCTGCTACAGCTCTGGGCTAGGGGGATGTATTTAGTTGGCTCCTACCTGGTTGAGTGACTCAAGAGTTAAGTAGATGCTGCTACAGCTCTGGGCTAGGGGGATGTATTTAGTTGGCTCCTACCTGGTTGAGTGACTCAAGAGTGAAGTAGATGCTGCTACAGCTCTGGGCTAGGGGGATGTATTTAGTTGGCTCCTACCTGGTTGAGTGACTCAAGAGTGAAGTAGATGCTGCTACAGCTCTGGGCTAGGGGGATGTATTTAGTTGGCTCCTACCTGGTTGAGTGACTCAAGAGTGAAGTAGATGCTGCTACAGCTCTGGGCTAGGGGGGATGCATTTAGTTGGCTCCTACCTGGTTGAATGACTCAAAAGCGAAGTAGATGCTGCTACAGCTCTGGGCTAGGGGGATGTATTTAGTTGGCTCCTACCTGGTTGAGTGACTCAATAGTTAAGTAGATGCTGCTACAGCTCTGGGCTAGGGGGATGTATTTAGTTGGCTCCTACCTGGTTGAGTGACTCAAGAGTGAAGTAGATGCTGCTACAGCTCTGGGCTAGGGGGATGTATTTAGTTGACTCCTACCTGGTTGAGTGACTCAAGAGTGAAGTAGATGCTGCTACAGCTCTGGGCTAGGGGGATGTATTTAGTTGGCTCCTACCTGGTTGAGTGACTCAAGAGTGAAGTAGATGCTGCTACAGCTCTGGGCTAGGGGGTGTATTTAGTTGGCTCCTACCTGGTTGAGTGACTCAAGAGTGAAGTAGATGCTGCTACAGCTCTGGGCTAGGGGGGATGTAATTAGTTGGCTCCTACCTGGTTGAGTGACTCAAGAGTGAAGTAGATGCTGCTACAGCTCTGGGCTAGGGGGTGTATTTAGTTGACTCCTACCTGGTTGAGTGACTCAAGAGTGAAGTAGATGCTGCTACAGCTCTGGGCTAGGGGGGTGTATTTAGTTGGCTCCTACTTGGTTGAGTGACTCAAGAGTGAAGTAGATGCTGCTACAGCTCTGGGCTAGGGGGTGTATTTAGTTGACTCCTACCTGGTTGAGTGACTCAAGAGCGAAGTAGATGCTGCTACAGCTCTGGGCTAGGGGGGTGTATTTAGTTGGCTCCTACTTGGTTGAGTGACTCAAGAGTGAAGTAGATGCTGCTACAGCTGTGGGCTAGGGGGATGTATTTAGTTGACTCCTACCTGGTTGAGTGACTCAAGAGTGAAGTAGATGCTGCTACAGCTCTGGGCTAGGGGGATGTATTTAGTTGGCTCCTACCTGGTTGAGTGACTCAAGAGTGAAGTAGATGCTGCTACAGCTCTGGGATAGGGGGATGTATTTAGTTGGCTCCTACCTGGTTGAGTGACTCAAGAGTGAAGTAGATGCTGCTACAGCTCTGGGTTAGGGGGATGTATTTAGTTGGCTCCTACCTGGTTGAGTGACTCAAGAGTGAAGTAGATGCTGCTACAGCTCTGGGCTAGGGGGATGTACTGTTGGGAGGTCGTCTCCACCTCTGCCATCACAACGTCCGTCTCCTCCACCTTGCGTGCAATGTCTGCTGCTTCCTTCTTCAGTGTCTCCAGATGGGTGATGATACTGGGAGGTGACATGACACAGGTGAAATACAATACACAAACCTCCAGTGTAAAGCACTGTCTTAAACATGTTTTATTCTATGCATAACACCCTGATGATTAAGTGTACACAACTGTTATAAACATAAATATAATTATGAGGCTCAGTTTTGCAACTGAACCAGCTATATATAGTAATATATATATTTTAAGATTAAAATCACATGCTGTGAATTTAGTAAAGATATCTTGTACAGTTGCTGAGGTACAACCTGCTCCATACTGACCACTCTGTCTCATTACTCCAACAGTAGCATTGGTGTACGTCACCCGTCTACCGTATCAAGTAGTATTACCTGTCGTCGTCCAGCAGTCTTCCCTTCGACTCATTCAGCGCAGACAGCAAAGACTTCTCCAACTGGCGCAAACGCAGCATGAACTCTCCTAAAGACATAGACAATGAACTCTCCTAGATAAACAATGAACTCTTATGCACAGAAAATGAACTCTCTTACACACTCAGACAATGTATTCACCAACAGACATGGACACAGGACTCCTATTAATGAGGTGGTAAAGAATTTGTAACTCTCCTATGGGAAAAAACAATTTAGTATATACTTTATTCACCGCGCTATTCCATGAATGTACTTCTGGAAAGATATAATTAATTGACACGTCCTTAGAATTCTGTCTAAGAAATCACTGTTGAAATGCTGCTGACCCTGCAACTTGAGGAGGTCCGAGTGTTTCTCGTCTACATCCGGTCGCTCAGCCTTCAACACCTGGTGGAGACACTGGCTCTGAAGACTGCTTCGTGTCACCGTGAAGTTGACAAATGTCACACGACTACACAAGTCAGGGGCGAACTCCACCTGAAACATACAGTGTGCAAATGCAAATGTTTGAAATGATTCAAATGAAAACGCAAAAGCACCCATATGATTGCATTAAAATGCAAATGTTTTAAATAATTCAAACGAAAATGATTCAAATAAAAATGCAAGGGTTTGAAATTATGCAAATGCATAAAGTCTAAAGTGATTCAAATGCAAATGTTTGAGATGATTCAAATGCAAATGTTTGAGATGATTCAATGCAAATGCAAGTGTCTGAACTAATTCAAATACAAGTGTTTTTATGACTGAAAAATGCAACAAAGTACATACTAGTTTACATCAACTTTATTAAATGATTATAGTTACATAAAACAAACGCTTTATTACCAAATAATGTTTCAGTAATCAATCACAAATATTACACTCAAAGGACATGTAAGAGCACTACAGGTGACATATTTAATTAGGGAAAGCTTTGGGTTGAACACTTGGATAAACAATGGAATTACTCAAGTGAGGCGCGGTAGTGTAGTGATTAAGCACATCCGCTTTATATGACAGAGTTCTAAGTTCAAGACTTGGACCAAGCATGTGTATGTTTGGTGTAAAATCCTGGCTTTCAACATTGGACACTGTGTACCTCTCGTGATTCGGCTGATCATGTTAATGTCAGTCCACGACTCATTTAATTGGGGACATAAAAGAACCATTGAGGATGTACCCTGGTAGTGACCATCCTCAATGCCAGCATATACAGGTTGGCTTGGCAATAATGTTCTGAGAAAGGCTGGCAACTTGAATGAGACCTTGTAACACCATACAATTGTAGTAACTACACCTTACAGACTAGTCAGTTAATAGAATGAGACCTTGTAACACCATACAATTGTATTAACTAAACCTTACAGACTAGTCAGTTAATAGAACGTTGCAGAGTGCTGGAAACAAACAGAGCAACTAGAAAAGTGGGGAGGCTTCTTTCCCCCGCTAAGGGAATGAGCAGACAGCTGCCCTTAATTGCCCAATCTTTGTAAATAAACCTTGTCCATTCCAAAAGACAATGAGATAAGACCTGAATGATCTGGCATATTTGCTTAGTAAGAAATACTTGGGTTTTACTTTGAACTTTAACAGAAAATATGTGCTCAAGCTCAGTGAGCAGTTCAGTGAGCACATCTCAAATTCACATATGATATTTATACATTTTACAACCCAATCCCTACTCTCTAAAAGAAACAGGTTAAGCCTGCCAAAAGTACTTGTACTTAAGTACATTTGAAATGTACTTGTACTGGACTTAAGTACTTTTCCTAAAACCACGATGTACTGGTACTTAAATACTTTGTCAATGAAAAGTACTTGTACTGGTACTTAAGTACATTTCAAAGTACTGCTGCCCAGCCTTGGTAGGTGGTGTGTGTGTGCGTGTGTGCGTGCATGGTGTCTGCAGGGGGTGTGTGTGTGTCTTCACTGTGGTTCTTGATCGTTTTATTATGTCACGGTGCAGCAAAAATGCAGTAAAGGGATAATATTTTAACATGTAAAAAGTCTGTATCATTGGATGTCTCTTAGTATTTGTCTCCACAAAAAACAACAAACTCTGACAATATTTGCCATGTTTGCTAGATGACATTATGGTACACAATATGCAGCGTCTCCAATATGAAAGAAAAAACCCTTACATACATTCAATTGTATACTTTTAATACATGTGTGTACATTCATATATATATTTTTTATTCTAATTTGTTTTACATGTACTTTTACTGCACGACTTGTGTATATTTATATATATTTTTATTCTTACTACATACATATTTATATAAATATATATATTTTTTATATACGTATATATATATGGGCTTTTGCCTGAAATAAAACATTATTATTTCTAATAAATGACCACAGTTTATTAGTTAGAAATGACAACGTAAAAACAATGTATAATACCACAAAAGCTGCTACTAGACCACCAGATACACAGAGAAGACAACCTGTTAATGTTGTACCATCCAAACTGACGACTTTATGCATGCCAACTTACCGTCGGGTCTCTTGTTGACAAGAAGATCGTGAATGACGGGGACAGATCGATATCCTGGTCGCCAATGGTGATGAGGACACGTCCGCCCGTACGCCGCAGTTCACGGTTGAGGACAGGGTTGAGTATCGGGTCGTAGCTCTCAACGTCTTGCACGAGCAGAGGGTTTCCAAACCTCAATGCACTCTCAAGGTTCTTGCGGAATGCATCGTCGAGGAAACTGCAGGGGAAGATAGAATATCACATGACTGCAATTAGGGGTGGCAATTGCGCATAGTTTTATTGTGATAGTATTGCAATAGCTGTAATATTATTGCAATGCGTCTGCGATAGTTTCATAAATATTGTGATATTATTGTGGAATAGCAAACAGCCAGGAAAGTAGTCCTAACCATAATTAAAAGCAGTCATTATGTGGCGAGGTAATTTCTGATGTGACGATTCATTAGGTGATGAACATGGAGTGTGTCTGTGTGTCACAAGATGGACCGTGTATGTTGGCACCAGTCTGAACAGACCTCTTTGACTGTAACGCGATGACCTGTGGAAAGAAGTCATCTGACAATGAACCACCTGGGGTTGTGAGTTGAGTTTGATGATAAGCCACAGTGTCTCACCTTGTCTTGGTGATCTTCCTGTCCTTGTATTCATTCATGATGAAGGCCGTCGCCTGGCCTGATGGATCTATAATGAGAGGGTAGCGGTTGAATCGCTTCAGCATGATGGCGTTCTCCACACACAGGTTGTCTGTCGGCAGACTGTTGGCTTGCCACAGCAGACGCTCGTCCGGGTTCGACAGGTACTGCAACGACGGAATACATGAGGTATACCTACACATTCATCTTTTTCAGTAAGATACACATCAATTATAGTATTTGTGACATTCATCTTTTTTAGTGAAATACATTTCAAGTTAGCTTTCGTGACATGCTTATTTTCCACTAAGGTACATGTGAAATATAGTATTTGTGACTTGAATTAATTTCTGAATCAAATTCTCAGTGTCCAGCATCATTTGAATGACGAATTGAATTAATACACATCTAAGCAGTAATATGACAGATGACTGACAAATTTAACTCATGTTTAGGTGACATTATATTAGGGCTGTTCCAGTAAAAAAATACCATTACAATAGGGGTCTCCAAAAAAGCACAATGCACGCCACACTTGGGAAAAAGTGCTTCCCACCCGTCTGAAGCTTTTAATTGGAACAGCCCTTAGAAAATGTTAAGAATATTAAAAGTACTGTAAATGTATTCACAAATATTAAGCAATCAAACCAACAGAGAGTTAACATCACAAACCACAAATGATCAATAAACAGTAAGTTACATTAGGTTTACGATTATTTCAACACAACTGTTAAATATGATTTTACAGTGCATTTTTAGATGAAAGCAATTTCTGCAATAGGAATGCAACATGATTGAATACAAATAGGTAACCTGCAGAAGATCTATAAAACCAGGTAACACAAAGGTCATTGTTAGGGTCAAGTCTGGAGTACTGAAACATACCTCAATACGAGTGAGATCTGGAGTCAACTGTAGACATGGCCAAGATACAAATAGACATTTTACTTTTTTTGCATTGAAACTTCTATAATAAACTTGGTAACAGAATTATGAATCACATAAATTACATCATATAAACTATGACCTGAACGCAAACTTTTACAGATGTCATCCTGATGAAGAGTCTACATTTCCTACCTCCACACGAGCGAGATCTGGCTTGAACTGGATGTGGGCCTGCTGCAAGTGTTCCACCCACTTTGAGAACAGGAACGATCTCATGTTCTGATCAAAGTAACCTAAAAACAACCAGTACAGTAATTAAATTTGTATGACATCAAACATTAAAGAGAAATTTTAATATCAAGACGTTAATATTAGAATATTTGAAATGCATTAAATAAACTAGCAACCTGCTTAACATGTTTCTAAAAATTGCATGAAAGATATTAGAATTTGCACAAGTACAGTACAACCATGGTTGGGGGTTTAATTACAAAATCTTAATTTACAATTTCTATTTACCTGCATACGAGATGAATGCTGCAGACAGGAAGACGTCACCAATGATAGTTGACATCTGATTCTTGAACGTTTGACTTCCCATTTCCCACCGTTCCCTCTCGCTGCCCAGACTCTTGAGCAGGTTCACACTGCGATCCACCTACAGACACAAACATATTGCCTCACTTGACTACTCAGTACGTTGAAGAGATTCACACTGTGATCCACAACCTTCTTGTTTCGTCTACACTTACCCACACACAGTATGCCTCACACACCTTGTTATTCCTAATCTTTGCATTAAAATCACCGTAATAACTGTCCACAGCATGATGCCTTTTAAAAGAAACCAAAGATACATACCGTTTTAACAGGCAATATTTCAACATTTATCATATTTTTGTAATTTACACAAATGCCTGAAAGGATTCATTAACTAGGTCCTTGACACATCACATTAATATGATTACCTTGCTCTCAACATTGACGAGGTCAGACTTGATGGCCTGAGCCTGACTGATGAGGATGGCATACTCCTCCTTGTACTTGGCAATGCTCTGTTCCAGCCCTGCAATCAGTTTCTGCATCTCCTCATTCTTCAGTCGATTCTCAGAAGCCTCGTTCTCGAGCGAGTCGAGCTCGTTGCGCAATGGCTCGATCCGGTTCAACATGTCTGAGTAGTTGCTCTACCATGAAACCAAGGACATTGTTCAAACCATGTTCCCTTCCTGCAGCAGATTAAGAGCTCCCAACTGAGTTGAAGGCTTCCAATAGTAGAACTACAGCCATTCACACACTCAACCACTACATGTTAAGTGCAATTTCTGTTTACCTCAAACATTTTTTACTGTACTTTTCTTGGTACCCCAAAACCCTTAAATTATTTCACATTTCAACAGAATACCTCAAACATTTTTCATCCCTAAAAACAAATCTAAAATATCTGGATACTCCCCTTCAGGTAGTATCTGTGACCCACTGACCTGTGCTATGGCCCACTTGACCATGGGACCACATGCCAAGCTGGCCCTGTTGACCTTCTCGAAGGTGTACTCGTTGTTGCTGGTGTACTTGGACATCATCTTCTGGCGGATGTCATCACTATGACAACATAACAAAGACATTGTGAGAAACTGTGTGAACTTATGGGTGATAAATAAAGATTTGCTATAATTATATAGTGTAGTATGCAGTATGCAGTCCAGTGTTCAAAGCACTTTACAAGTCATACTTTGCAGACCTATTCCTTCCGAAGGAAAATACAAAGAGGCACTTAATGCAGCTACAACTGAAATCAGACAATCTAAAAGAAGCTATGAGCAAAAACTGGCATGTAACATAAAAAATGACAGCAAGAGTTTTTATGCATATGTCAGGAGTAAACAAAACGTACAAGACAAGGTTGGACCTCTAGAAGACAGTGCTGGAAATATAATATCACAGGGGTTTTTAATGGCGGAAGACCTAAATGGTTACTTCAGTTCAGTGTTTACCAAGGAAGATATTAGTTCATTACCAGTTGCTGATGCTAAATTTCAGGGGGCTAAATCTGAATATTTAGGACCGTTAGTTGTAACTCCAGAATTGGTAGCTAAGAAAATAAGGGCAATGAAGGATAACAAATCACCGGGAGTGGATGGGATTCCTCCAAAATTACTAATGGAAACAGTAGATCAAATCAGTATACCACTTGCAAGAGTATTCAACTTGTCATTAAAAGAGGGAGTTGTTCCGTTTGAATGGAAAGAAGCAAACATCATACCATTATTTAAAAAGGGTTCGAGAAATAAGTCAGAGAATTACAGACCAGTGAGTTTAACGTCAGTGATTTGTAAATTATTAGAAAGGTTAATTAAAGACCATATGGTGGACTTCCTCGTTAAGCATAAATTATTAAATTCATCTCAACATGGATTCCTTAAAGCAAGGTCATGCTTAACAAATATGTTATGTTTTTTGGAAGAAATCACTAAGTGGATAGACGTGGGATCGCCAGTAGATATTATCTACTTAGATTTTCAGAAAGCTTTTGACAAAGTGCCACATCAAAGATTGCTACTTAAATTAAAAGCCCATGGTATCGGGGATAGCATAACTGACTGGATAGAACAATGGCTGACTGACAGAAGACAACGAGTTGTAGTAGATGGAGAAGTTTCAAATTGGAAATCGGTTTTGAGTGGGGTACCTCAAGGGTCAGTACTAGGACCTATATTATTCTTAATTTATATCAATGACTTGGACGACAGTATAACAAGTAACGTACTGAAATTTGCGGATGACACAAAACTGTTTAGAAAGGTTAATACTGATGGTGATAAACAACATTTACAAAATGATCTAGACAGATTAGTGAAATGGTCTGAGAAATGGCAGATGCTGTTCAATTTTGGGAAATGTAAATGCCTACATACAGGACATGGGAACTTGAATGTAAACTATAAAATGGGAGATACTGTTCTGGGTACTACTGTAAAAGAAAAGGACTTAGGAGTTACAATAAGCGCTGATATGAAAGTTTCAGAGCAGTGTGGTATTGCAGCTTCAAAGGGTAATCAAATTCTTGGATTGATTAGAAGAAACATAACATACAAGGGAAAAAAGTTAATTATACCTCTTTATAAAGCAATAGTTAGACCTCATTTAGAATACTGTATACAAGCATGGAGACCATATCGTAAGAAGGATATAGATACGCTTGAACGCATACAAAGGAGAGCAACTAAAATGATTCCAGAACTTAGAGACCTTAGTTATGAAGAACGCCTGAAAGAATGTGGTTTAACAACTCTAGAGACAAGGAGGTTAAGAGGAGATCAGATTGAAGTTTTTAAGATATTGAATGGGTATGAAATTATTGATAGAAATATGTTTTTCTCACTCAAGAAGGATAGCAGAACTAGAGGACATGAGGTAAAATTAGTAAAGGATCAATGTAGATTGGACATCAGGAAGCACTCGTTCTCACAGAGGACAATAAATGAATGGAACAAATTATCTACAGATTGTGTAACTGCTAGCAGCGTGAATATGTTTAAAAACAAGGTTGACACATATATCAGGAGGGCGGGTTATAAGTAGATGAACATTGTTGGACTCTCGATAAGCCAATGGCTTCCTTGTCCACTTGCCATCTGGGCCTTTGGCTTGGATGGCAAATCTTGTTAAATCTTGTTAAATCTTCCAACATCAACATAAATTCTACGGGAAGCATTCAGTTTCAGCATTAAGATGGGCCTGGACACTTCACCAAGATTTGTACTAGCTAATCAGCATATATATTGGCAACATTTTAAAGGCTCTAATTTAAATATATATATATATATATACATATATGGTATTACTGATGGTTTATCACATCACAAACAGTTGACAACACCTTTGTCTCTGTTGTTGAGAGTGCTATATATCTTGCACAAGAGTAACAAAAGGTCAGTATGAAAACACATTTATGAGACGATAGGATAATGACACATATCATATATACAACACTGCTAGCATTCTGTCCTCCTCCTGATGCATACAGGTGTTATCATGACAGTACCAGGGTCCCTCACCTGATATCCTCAGTGTTGAAGTTGACGATAGTACTGATGAAGTTGTCCCTCATCATGATGCCACGAATCATCTTCCAGTCAGTTGTGTTCTCCCCCAGCAGGAGGCAGATCGACTCGAGGGCCATCTTGACGGCAGCCGGAGGGTTTGCCATTGACCGGATCTCCACCAGATGCTGTTTACGAATCCCCTTCACAGCTACAGAACATAGGACATCCAGATGATATTTACACAGAAACAGACAGTTGCTCCAAGTACTATGTTAACACTATACTGTATGTTATTTAACAGAAAGCACACACATCTTATAATGAAAGAACACCCTTTTGGCACAAACGTTAGTTTCTAATGTAACCATGGTTTAACGTGTACAAAATCAAAACTCATTTTAGGCTTTTCAATAAAAATCACATGCCAAGATTACTAGTACTAAATTTTGATGCTTCCATTAATGAAAAATAACATGCTAAGAGAAGAATGCCTTATTAAAATATAATTGTGATTACAAGAACTGTTTATACCACAGAAAAAAGTTTAACCATGACTTGACAGCTGCACAGCATATTTGCAGTGTAGCACAAATTATTCATTACCAGCAACTTTCACTCAAACCAATTTATACTGAATCAAACCAAATTAAATTATTCATCTTTCACTGTGTACAGCCCTGCTTGAAACTATTTGTAACATTCTCTGCTGTACCGTGCATCTTTCATGCAAATATACATCAGCTATGGTCAAACATCATTTTGCCGAAGGTTGCCTTCTAATACTTCTTGTACACAAACAATATTATGTTATTTCACAAGGAACAGCTGCAACCCTTAAGAAAAAGTTTTACCTTGCTGTGCATCAATGACAGCCGGCTCAACCTTGGCAAGATCAGTCAGTACCGCTGATCGTTTATCAGTTATGACTGAGGTCTGAGCTTCGACAGCAACCTGGATCTCCTGAGACGCCACCTTCTTCCTCTCAGCCTCCTGCTGGTCTTTCACCTGCAGCCAATCACAACCAATCACCATACAGCCAATCACCAGGGTTTGCCTCTAATGAAAATATGTTCCTGATCCACAGGACCAGCAAGTTCAAAAAGTTGCTGGTCCTGCTGAAAAGTTACTGGTCCTAGGAATGTTGGATCGAGGGTGATTTTTTTAAAAGTTTGTGTAATATTTAATAAAATTATTAAATTTGATTAATTTGTGTTTATATTTCATAAAATTATTAAATTTGATTAATTTGTGTTTATATTTCATAAAATTGTAAATTTTTATTAATATGTAATTTATGGAGGAAATGAGACAATTCAGTGGCATTAGTAATTTATTTCCCTCTCAATATCACATCTGTCAGTAAACATAAAATGGCAGACTGGCAGTTGAAATTTTACTGATCAGCACAGTCTAGATCAGCACAGAGTCCTCAATTTTACTCAGTGTCATAGATGACAGTTGAAAGATTTAGTCAACATGCAAACTCAGTCTCTTAATATCAGCACAGATAAAAATTTAGTTGGTCCGACGTCAAATAAATCGGCCATGGACCAAGGGACCGACGTTAATTTCGAACCCTGCCAATCACCACACAGCCGATCATGATACAGCCAATCACAATACAGCCAATAATGGTATAGCCAATCATTGACAACTAAAATTACAATAAACTCAAAATGTTGACATACATTGATGGCAACAAGATACAAACTGGAACAAGGTTTATTCACTTGATAAAAGCCATCCTTTTAGATTGCTACCAGATGCTAACTAAAGCAACATTGACTGACATCTTACACTGGAACTGTCACCTCAGATCTGTCGTTGAACCTACAAAGGTTTTGTGCAATGTCTGCTTTTAACATATAGACCTTTCTTAACTGGAGCTCTGTACCAACTGAATGGTGCCTGGCACTGCTAAATCAACAGGATCCCTCACATCGTATTTCTCAGCACTAAGAAGATGGTCCCAAGTCGTCTTTGTCTCACATAATCAACATGATTGTTCCTATCCCCACCCTGTCTCTCTCACTCACAGTATCATTGAGATGGTCCCCTGGACATCACTCACAATATCACTGAGATGGTCCCATGATCTCTCACACTATTTTTGAGGTGGTCCCTGGACACTAGCGCCACACCAACTACAACAGCTACAACAAACACACAGACAGCACAGCCTGGACATACCATCTGCTTGAGTTTGAGGTTGGCTGCCTTGTTCTTCTCCTCCAGCTCGTTGCGTTTGATGGAGAGAGACTTCTGGAGCTCCTCCACCTGCTCCACGGTCTCACGGATCTTCTGCAGACCCACGTTGAGGTGGAGCTGTTCCTCCTCCAGCTCAGACCGCTTCTCATTGAACAGCTTCACCTGCAGCAAATCTCTCATACGTAACTAAACTATTTCACTTAACACACATGAATGTCTCATTTATCACTCAAAATATCATTGAACACAAATGTTTCATATATCAATCAACAATTTCACTGCACCCACACAAGTGTCTCAAATATCACTCAACAATGTCACTGAACACAACCTCATATTTCACTCAACAATGTCACTGCACCCACACAAGTGTCTCTAATATCACTCAACAATGTCACTGCACCCACACAAGTGTCTCAAATATATTACTCAACAATGTCACTGAACACAACTTCATATTTCACTCAACAATGTCACTACGCCCACATAAATGCCTAGTTTATCAAGCAACAATGTCATTGCACAAACATAAGTGTCTCATTTATTATTCAACAATGACATTGCACACTCCAACATGAATGTATCATATGTCACTCAATAATGCCACAGAATACACTCAAATGTTTCATATATCACTCATCTACACCACTATCCAAACAAGTGCGTACGTATATGCCACATTATTGTCAAGTTCTGATACTTGACAATATTCCATGCAAGAGCTTGTCTCGTTCTTACAGTCGTGGAGCTAGCCTACTCACGTAGTGGTTGATGAAGTCCAAGTAGTGTCTTGGTGTGATGGCAATGGTACGCCCTCCTCTCTTCGCCACTCGCATGTTGGCCTGGTGGAGTGTCTGATGCACGTAGACCATGGCATTCAGCACAGCGTCTCGGTGGCCCGGGGGCTTTGGAAGGCCCTCATAGGCGATTGGCAGATATTCTGGGGCTCGATACTGTAACATCCAAGACATCATGTTGTTTCTCAATAATTTCCTCATAAAAACAACAATTTCATATTACATTTTTAGCAACATTTTTATCATAAAATAGTTTTCCACAGCACAGATGAACGAGGTAATTGTGTTGCATCAGGGAGCTAACATGAATCATCACTAGCAAAAAAATTTTTAAATTGTTTTACCATGCTTTGATGCAGTAATCTATGTGTCCAGTCTGCTTTACTATCTGCGCAGTGTCTAGTTGCTTCATAACTATGTGCAGCCGGTCCATCAAGAAGAATTAAAATGTCATTGTTATTTTTTATACAAATAATTTATATAATGTTGATAACTGCTAAGGATGACAAGGAGGTGGCAATGTAACTTGATCTTAAGTGGCGCTGGTGTTGTGAATATTACTGTCAATTTATTACTTTTAAATAATAATAATATATCTAAAATACTTCTATTGCGCTAAATTCCTCGGGAGACCCAAGCTTGGGAGTGCACCAAAACAAAATGGGCCAAGTAATTCATATTCGATAGGCAATTCCAGTTGTAACCAGTTCGATTGATATGATGGGGAGGCATGGAGGATAAGCAAGTTTAAACAGGTGGACAGTGGTGTCATGTAACAAAGTAAAAGTATTTTGTCTCAATACTTGAGTTTTTTTAAGTAACTGGCAATAACAAAGTAGAATTTTGACTAAATACTTTCACTTGTAACAAAGTAGTTTTATCTAAAGTAACACTTTGTTACTTTTATTTACTTTGCAATATATTTTCGTTACATTGTTTGCGAAGCCACTGCTGCTGGTGGCGCTCCACCTGTCAACAACATTTCAAAAACCATGTCTAGTCGCCCGGGGATCCCGTCGCCAGGCCAAAAGCTATTAATATTATCCAATTGCAGGCCATTTCGCAATCATATTTGCATAGAAACCTCTCTTTGGGAAATCGACGCAACCACTGTTTTAAAATTAGGTCAGAAATTAAGTCTGCCAAATAGTTGCATAGGTCAGGTCAAGGCCGTTGACATAAAATGTCACTTCGAGCACACAATGCTTGAATGTCATCTCAAACCATGGTGCAAGTGTCTCCGTTGCATCATTGAAACGTATTCATCAGTAAGTTTCCGATACGTATTATAATATTAAAATTTGTGTTTTCAACATTGTATTGATAATCCCCATACACTCATACAATTCTGATATTTGTGAGCAAACACGTACCGTGGATCGAGAACTGCACCGATTTTCGTCCATTGTCAGCCTACGGCCTTACCGGCTTATGTCAGCATTAAACATAATTTTTCTTTCAGGAATAAAATTCATATTGAGATGTTTAATAAATTCATAATAACGATTAGTTTACAGAACTAAAGAGTAAAGAATTTATACTCTGCCATTTGGCAGCATCTTTTCCCAGTAATGGCTTATTCACACTGATCCATATCAGGGCACTTAGTTGCAGTTAGCAACAGCAGGCCAATTCTGCACTGGTCTGTCTTTTGGGAAGATATGGGAAGATGGGGGTTCACAAGCCAGATGGGTTCATCAGCTAGGCATCAAATGTCTTTGTTAATTTTACTATGGAGTATTACCACTGACCAGTTTCGGTGAGAGGCTACTACTACTACTATTGGACTGACTCTCTACCTACTCATATACAATCACACCTGTGTAAATCTATCTTGTTCTACGATCTAGCTCCTTCCACACCCCAGTGGAACAGGTAAATAAAGACAGGTTGTGTCTCATCATTCATGTAGTTCTGTATTTAACTGACATTATTTGATGTTGTGAGCTCTCATTAATAATAATGTAGTTTCCCAAGCATCCCAGTGAGCACCGTGTCCAAGGGTGGCAGACCAATTGACCAGCTAAGACTGTGTGGGAACAGGCAGAGTGGTAGCAAAACAGTTGTCAGATGCAAGCTGTGTAAACTGTATATTACTTGTGGTTTTGTTGTTATTTCTTTCCCCCTTTTACTCAAGTACTTTTGAAAAGTACTTTTATTTTTACTCAAGTAGTTTTGAGGTGAATTACTTTTACTCAAGTACAAAATTAAAGTAACTCAGGTGGGTTTTTACTTTATTATTTTCATGACAGTCAAAATTACTTACATCGCCTTTCTCCAGGTCAATCTTACTGGTGAACTCCTGGCCCACCTGGTAGAGCGCTCCATTGCTCCAGTCTCCAAACCAGTTGAGGACACACCTAGACACAGGGTAAGGAGCGCCATGTGATAGATGGAAATATGGGAGTCTCAGCAGAGGTAATGTAATAGATGGAAGTATGGGAGTCTTAGTAGAGGGGGCTCAATGTAATAGATGGAAGTATAGAAGTCTCAGCAGAGGGGGCTTCATGTAATAGATGGAAGTATGGGAGTCTCAATAGAGGGGGCTTCATGTTATAGATGGAAGTATGGAAGTCTTAGCAGAGGGGGCTCCATGATATAGATGGAAGTTTGGAAGTCTCAGTAGAGGGGGCTCCATGTAATAGATGGAAGTATGGGAGTCTTAGTAGAGGGGGCTCAGTGTAATAGATGGAAGTATGGAAGTCTCAGTAGAGGGGGCTTCATGTAATAGATGGAAGTATGGGAGTCTCAGTAGAGGGGGCTTCATGTAATAGATGGATGTATGGGAGTCTCAGCACAGGGGGCTCCATGATATAGATGGAAGTATGGGAGTCTCAGTAGAGGGGCTTCATGTAATTACACTGAGGCCCCTCTGCTAAGACTCCCATACTTCCATCTATTACCCTCTACTGAGACTCCCATACTTGATGGAAGTATGGGGGTCTTAGCAGAGGGGGCTTGGTGTAATAGTAATAGATGGAAGTATGGGAGTCTCAGTAGAGGGGGCTTCATGTAATTACAATGAGCCCCCTCTGCTAAGACTCCCATACTTCCATCTATTACCCTCTACTGAGACTCCCATACTTGATGGAAGTATGGGAGTCTTAGCAGAGGGGGCTCCATGTAATAGATGGAAGTATGGGAGTCTCAGTAGAAGGGGCTCCATGTAATAGATGGAAGTATGGGAGTCTCAGTAGAAGGGGCTATATGTAATAAATGGAAGTATCGGAGTCTCAGCACAGGGGGCTCAACGAGTTAAATGGACGTATGGGAGTCTCAGTAGAGGGGGCTCCATGTAATGGATAGCCCTCAATTTCCAATATTTGTGGATAAAAGTACGTTCCCCTCTGCAAGTAATGTATGGTTGGTTAAAACACATTGTTGAGATCAAGATGTTAGAACAGATATTGTTTATACTATTTAACATGAATTTTGTGATAAAAATGACCAGACATTGTACCTTTAAAGACAGGACTATAAAGCATAAGGATTGACGCCGTACCTGTTGAAGAGAGCGGGGGAGGTGGCGGCCCGGTCCTTCAGTCCCTCGGAGGATGGGTTCATTGTGAACACCACATGCAGATTCAGCATCACCTACAAGTACAATAAACACCCAGTCTTAGCTCCCATTTGCTCAGATTTAAAAAATCCACACATGTTCAGTAAAAATGTCACCAGTTAATGGGCTTAGGTGACAGACAAACAGGGCAGACAGCAAAGTTTAGTTATTCACCTCAATTTATAAAAAGATGACACTTTAAATTTGAAGTGTTTCTCAAAAACGTTAACAGTAACTAACATTGTGTGTTGCTTACGAACAATTGTGACTACGACATACACAATAAGCATGTTTTCAGAATATACATTATTTATGTACAACTATAATTCAAGGGCTTCGTAGATATAAAAAAAATTCAATATTGAAACCAAAATTTGGATTTGGGTGGGTGGTCAACGGTCCACTCACAAATTATCACACACAAATTGGAAAGGTGTTCTTTTATTTTGTCCTCATAGAATAATTTATTGCATTAGCAATGTGTGTCCAGTGCCTCCTATCAAGCAAGCACACGGTCACCAGTTTTGTAATTTTTTTTGCCGTGGGGTCGGTGGGTGGGGTCAATCCTATCCAATTTGTGTATTATTGGACTTTTTTTTATATCTACAAAGCCCTTCAACATGAGCAACCTGGGAACAAACAGGGAACTAACCTGTTCCGTGAACCACTTGTAGAGTTCCTCCTGGGAGTCAAGCATCAGCCCCTCCCTCACCGCACCCTCCTTGCACTGGGTCATCAAGGTTGTGAACTCGTCACCCTCAAACAACCCTGGCACTTCACCATTGGCCAGCAGTGTATTCATCCGCTCGAGGAAGCTCGAATCAAGCACATTCGACTCATCCATGATGAAACATATCTTCTCTCCCTGCAACCAACATATGATTTACATTATGTAAAGGATTATGTAAAGGATTAATAAATTTAAAACTACATGCAGATTATAAATTAAGGCATGGAATACTAATTAGTGATTTGCTATACTATACAATTATGACTGTAGTAAGTAATAAATCTAAAACTTTGATGTATCAAAGATTAACATATTATTGACCTCACACATAAACAGACACCTACCCGACAACCAGATCGTCTGAGGACTCCTCGCAGATCTTCGTCAAAGTCCTCGGCAGTGTACTTGTTGTGAACTTTCACCTGGAAGACACTGAGGCCAATGATCCAGGCGACGAAGCGAGACAGGGTTGTCTTGCCTGCCCCACTCACTCCTATGAGCAGGAGATGACCCTGTGGCTGGCGGAAGATACGGTCAATGCGCAGAACGTGTTCCAGGACCTCGTCAAACAGCACCAGTGGCACGTCCAGCTCCTCCTCGTAGAACACCTGATGATGAACAGATATGGTGGAAGTCAGTATGAAGTCAGACTAAAAAAACTTATTTGAAAACTTATCTTTTGAACTCTGCTTTCCCAACCTAGCATATTCATCCAACTGTTGACAACTGTAACATTGTAAAAAAAATTCGAGATTGCTTAACCCTTTAGTTTTGATGCACCTCTGAGCTGAGGTTTCTGAGGAATCAGGTGCTATACAGCTGGTGTTGTAGTATTATTACTGTGGAATAGTTTATCTGCATGCCTAAGAAAGTGACAAAATAATTTGACGTCCAAAAAAGGTACAAATCATCTTTTACTGAGAGGTATACGGCAATAATGCAGTCATGTTTTTAGTGTATGTTACAGTAGCATTTTTATTGTCTCGATTGATGTTGTATTGTGTATTAATATCATTATCTTGTAATACAATTAACAAACCACCAGCAACAGTGAACCGGGGGGAGTAAGCATGAGTTTAAACTTCAATTCTCCGTTTCCAACTCATCAATACTGTATATAAATGTATGTGTGTGACTATTTTTATCTAAATTTAATATACATTATGATGCTAAACTACTTTACTGCTGTTGTCATATGACATTTGATTATCAGCAGACTATACTTGACTATTATTATAGAACCCTAATAATGTATACAGCACTACAGGAATTTATGTTTATGATTATACAGTCAACAGAATCATGATGGCCGTATCTGGACTGATGCAGCAATTAGGGTACGAAGAGTGAAATCTGCTTCAGATAACATGATTGATTTAAATATGCTGGTTACAACCTTGTACTTTTGCTAGAATTAAAACCAGATTTTGCATTGACACCAGCAGACACAAATGGGTGGAAGGCTGAAAGTGTTAGTGTGGTTGACACCAGCAGGCAGACATGTGTGGAAGGCTGAATTTATTAGTGTGGTTGACATTCAATTTTATTACAAAACATTCAGACTGAGTTAGAGTGCAGTCTTTACACTGCACTACAGAAGGCTTGCTCCAAATTTGATCATTAAATCAGTTGAGTACATAAAGTACAATATCCATTAAAAATAATGAAATATTGTAAAATGATTACAATAAATAATCTAAACTTATTATTATAAATATTCTAAATCATTATTATAAATATTGTAAAAACATTATTATGAATATTTTAAAATTATTATAATAAATATTCTAAAATCACTAAATATTCCAATATTAATATTGTCAACTAACAACCTGACCTTGAGCCTGGCTTTGACATATTCCCTCAGCTCCTCCTGGTCGACTGGGACATAGTCCTTCGACAGCCAGTTGCTGTAGAGGATCGGCCGTTTAAGGGCCTCTGGTCGGTTGATGTTAGGGAAGTGCTTCAGTGCCATCTTGTTCACATTCTCGTTGGTCCACAATCTCTCCTCGTCCTCCACCAGTCTGGGAGGCAGGAGACATCAACACTTCAGTCTTACAGCTGGTTTACATGAGTGATGTGTGCCCCAATGGTTTACATGAGTGATGTGTGCCCCAATGGTTTACATGATTGATGTGTGCTCCAATGGTTTACATGTGTGATGTGTACACCAATGGTTTACATGAGTGATGTGTGCCCCAATGGTTTACATGAATGATGTGTGCCCCAATGGTTTACATGATTGATGTGTGCCCCAATGGTTTACATGTGTGATGTGTACCCCAATGGTGTACATGAGTGATGTGTGCCCCAATGGTTTACATGTGTGATGTGTGCCCCAATGGTTTACATGAGTGATGCATGCCCCAATGGTTTACATGAGTGATGTGTGCCCCAATGGTTTACATGAGTGATGCGTGCCCCAATGGTTTACATGAGTGATGTGTGCCCCAATGGTTTACATGAGTGATGTGTCCCCCAATGGTTTACATGAGTGATGTGTACCCCAATGGTTTACATGATTGATGTGTGCCCCAATGGTTTACATGATTGATGTGTGCCCCAATGGTTTACATGAGTGATGTGTGCCCCAATGGTTTACATGAGTGATGTGTGCCCCAATGGTTTACATGAGTGATGTGTACCCCAATGGTTTACATGATTGATGTGTGCCCCAATGGTTTACATGAGTGATGTGTGCCCCAATGGTTTACATGAGTGATGTGTGCCCCAATGGTTTACATGTGTGATGTGTGCCCCAATGGTTTACATGTGTGATGTGTGCCCCAATGGTTTACATGAGTGATGCATGCCCCAATGGTTTACATGAGTGATGCATGCCCCAATGGTTTACATGAGTGATGCGTGCCCCAATGGTTTACATGAGTGATGCGTGCCCCAATGGTTTACATGAGTGATGTGTGCCCCAATGGTTTACATGAGTGGTGTGTGCCCCAATGGTTTACATGAGTGATGTGTACCCCAATGGTTTACATGATTGATGTGTGCCCCAATGGTTTACATGATTGATGTGTGCCCCAATGGTTTACATGATTGATGTGTGCCCCAATGGTTTACATGAGTGATGTGTGCCCCAATGGTTTACATGAGTGATGTGTGCCCCAATGGTTTACATGAGTGATGTGTGCCCCAATGGTTTACATGAGTGATGTGTACCCCAATGGTTTACATGATTGATGTGTGCCCCAATGGTTTACATGAGTGATGTGTGCCCCAATGGTTTACATGAGTGATGTGTGCCCCAATGGTTTACATGAGTGATGTGTGCCCCAATGGTTTACATGAGTGATGCATGCCCCAATGGTTTACATGATTGATGTGTGCCCCAATGGTTTACATGAGTGATGCATGCCCCAATGGTTTACATGAGTGATGTGTGCCCCAATGGTTTACATGATTGATGTGTGCCCCAATGGTTTACATGAGTGATGTGTGCCCCAATGGTTTACATGAGTGATGTGTGCCCCAATGGTTTACATGTGTGATGTGTACCCCAATGGTTTACATGAGTGATGTGTGCCCCAATGGTTTACATGAGTGATGTGTCCCCCAATGGTTTACCTGAGTGATGTGTGCCCCAATGGTTTGGGCAACATTGTGTCACATGACAATGTGCAGCTGAATTATGAGTGCTTTTAGACAAGTGACGTGTCTAGACACCTAGTTTCTAGTTTAGAAATTAATAAAAAAGTACATCTTTACATTTATATATTTGTCAGGATAGAATAAATTACTTTCTTATTTGGTTCCCATTTTTATTATGACAACTAGGATAACAAACGTCCATCTTTAACAAAATTGCTATCCAAGGCAAAGGCCAGATGGCACGTGGACAAGGAAGCCATTGGCTTATCGAGAGTCCAACAATTTTTCATCTACGTGTAACCCACTTAAGATATTTATCAATTTGGTTTTTAAACATATTCACATTCATTCAATGTCCTCTGTGAGAATCTGAAACAATTTTAACTACTGTAGTATTAATTAACATTACAGTGCACATATAAAGGTACTAATTAACTTGTTTATACATATTACAAATACTGTGGCTGCTCGCTATATGGACTTCTGAAATAAGGAACCTCTCAAAAGGAACAACTTTGAAATCCTGGTTCTGCCTGGTTTATGTACCAACGGATAAAAGGAACATTGGATATATGGAACAATACGATGAAGTACCAACATGTTCCACACAGCTAGAACCCAATATATCATGACAGTATTATCTATTGCGCTAATTCACACCTGTCCTGGAAGAGACGCAGAGCCTCATGGGCCCAGATCCTGACAAGGCCTTCGACAGAGAGGGTCTCCAGTGGCCTGAGGGCTTCACAGATACCTCGCACCCAGCGTGTCATCTCGCGAGGACTGTAGATGTAGTGAGGCTGCATCTCTTGAGTGAACTTCTCCTACAAACGAACAAAATGGTAAAGGCACTTATCTAGCACAATATCTTCTTGTTATGGTCAAATCTGCGTGCTTTTCACTTCACCCACAGGGAAAACCATTTACCCGAACACTAACCCCACTTTCCAGGGAAGCATTCAGCAATGTTATAGTTCTTGCACAAAAAGCCATATATTTTCCATTGCTGGAATTCAGTCACTTTCTGTTGCCAGATACTCATATGTGTAGCTGAGTAAATTGTGGCAATTAAGATTGAATTAAACTCACAAGCTTCAAATGGGTGATGAGAGACTAATACATTCTTCTTCTTCCATTACAGCTCATGCTGCTGCGTTAATCACATATATTGTCTCCAACCATTGATGGGTTGGAGACAGAGACCACTACACTGTGGTCACAGCAGGTTACACATTGATGGGTTGGAGACAGAGACCACTACACTGTGGTCACAGCAGGTTACACATTGATGGGTTGGAGACATAGACCACTACACTGTGGTCACAGCAGGTTACACATTGATGGGTTGGAGACAGAGACCACTACTCTGTGGTCACAGCAGGTTACACATTGATGGGTTGGAGACAGAGACCACTACACTGTGGTCACAGCAGGTTACACATTGATGGGTTGGAGACAGAGACCACTACACTGTGGTCACAGCAGGTTACACATTGATGGGTTGGAGACATAGACCACTACACTGTGGTCACAGCAGGTTACACATTGATGGGTTAGAGACAGAGACCACTACTCTGTGTGCACAGCAGGTTACACATTGATGGGTTGGAGACAGAGACCACTACACTGTGGTCACAGCAGGTTACACACTGATGGGTTGGAGACAGAGACCACTACTCTGTGGTCACAGCAGGTTACACATTGATGGGTTGGAGACAGAGACCACTACTCTGTGGTCACAGCAGGTTACACACTAATGGGTTGGAGACAGAGACTACTACTCTGTGGTCACAGCAGGTTACACACAGATGGGTTGGAGACAGAGACCACTACATTGTGGTCACAGCAGGATACACATTGATGGGTTGGATACAGAGACCACTACTCTGTGTGCACAGCAGGTTACACATTGATGGATTGGAGACAGAGACCACTACATTGTGGTCACAGCAAGATACACATTGATGGGTTGGATACAGAGACCACTACTCTGTGTGCACAGCAGGTTACACATTGATGGGTTGGAGACAGAGACCACTACACTGTGGTCACAGCAGGTTACACACTGATGGGTTGGAGACAGAGACCACTACTCTGTGGTCACAGCAGGTTACACATTGATGGGCTGGAGACAGAGACCACTACTCTGTGGTCACAGCAGGTTACACACTAATGGGTTGGAGACAGAGACCACTACTCTGTGGTCACAGCAGGTTACACACAGATGGGTTGGAGACAGAGACCACTACACTGTGGTCACAGCAGGATACACATTGATGGGTTGGATACAGAGACCACTACTCTGTGTGCACAGCAGGTTACACATTGATGGGTTGGAGACAGAGACCACTACACTGTGGTCACAGCAGGTTACACACTGATGGGTTGGAGACAGAGACCACTACTCTGTGGTCACAGCAGGTTACACATTGATGGGCTGGAGACAGAGACCACTACTCTGTGGTCACAGCAGGTTACACACTAATGGGTTGGAGACAGAGACCACTACTCTGTGGTCACAGCAGGTTACACACAGATGGGTTGGAGACAGAGACCACTACTCTGTGGTCACAGCAGGTTACACATTGATGGGTTGGAGACAGAGACCACTACACTGTGGTCACAGCAGGTTACACATTGATGGGTTGGAGACAGAGACCACTACTCTGTGGTCACAGCAGGTTACACATTGATGGGTTGGAGACAGAGACCACTACTCTGTGGTCACAGCAGGTTACACATTGATGGGTTGGAGACAGAGACCACTACTCTGTGGTCACAGCAGGTTACACATTGATGGGTTGGAGACAGAGACCACTACTCTGTGGTCACAGCAGGTTACACATTGATGGGTTGGAGACAGAGACCACTACACTGTGGTCACAGCAGGTTACACATTGATGGGTTGGAGACAGAGACCACTACTCTGTGGTCATAGCAGGATACACATTGATGGGTTGGAGACAGAGACCACTACTCTGTGGTCACAGCAGGTTACACATTGATGGGTTGGAGACAGAGACCACTACTCTGTGGTCACAGCAGGTTACACATTGATGGGTTGGAGACAGAGACCACTACTCTGTGGTCAGAGCAGGTCACACATTGATGGGTTGGAAACAGAGACCACTACTATGTGGTCACAGCAGGTTACATATTTACACCGTGTGTAGGATCTTTTACTTCCTCGGGTATAGACACCAGATAGAGGGGAACAGTTGGAAGTGTCACCTCCAAAACACACGTAGCTCCAACTTCCTTCCCATATGACAGGTGCTAGTCAAGTCGGCAAATTGTATTTTTTTTTACTGCACTGTATACACAACCCTTGCTACAGATGTACATAAATTCTATAAATATTCATGGTAGTGCATTAGGGTTGTCACAAAATGCTGCCACATTATATGATTTCTAAATAACGTAATAGACCAGCCGTTACAAAGAAGTGTGGTCAAAATAAATACCATATTACGCTGAAATAATCTAGTGTTGCTGTATTAGATTCACAGACCTGTGACATGAGGTAGAACTCAACCATGGCATTGGTGAGAGGCTCAGCATAGGAGCGCAGACTTGGAACGAGACGCAGCATGGCACGGTTGAAGGTGCCATAGATCTGAGTTAGGGACACATTGCCTGGGTAGTCGACATACACTACAGGCACATGGCGCAGGAACCTAGACAACAGATACATTTCTAGACACATGCAGACAATGATACCTTCCTGGTTATAAAGAATACATTGGAATGACCAACAGTGAAACAATTTGTAAATTGTTCTTATATGTTATATGTCATGAATAAACATTTGTAGCACTACTTAAAACTCAGGATGTAAAGAGTTCAGTTATATCAACCACAAAAAATTATTTAAAAAAAAACAGCAGCAATGGGAATAACTGTGATGAGTTGACACAGATAAATACTCCCAGACACAACATGCAATAAGCCATGTAGAGAGATCAATTATTTGAGATGTACATATGTACTCTCACTTTAATTAACATTAATCGTCACTAAAATGTAATGCTTCTGTAAAATGTGTGCATCAACGGCTTGTGACACGATAAACCATCGATAATACCAACATGCTACATTTAATTTAGATTTTAGACATTTAAAATATTTTGTGAATTTATTAACTGATGTAGCATTTGAGGAAACTTCAACTGACCTGTGGGAGAGGGGTTTGCGGCCGGGGTCAGTTGGAGGGTTGCATGCCCCCACAAACTGGATGTTCTCAAACTTGACCCACACCTGGTCAGATGTCCGGTAGAAACCGCCATGTTCCACGATCTGGCGCAGGAACGAGATCACTCGTTGAGTTCCTGTGAACAACACAAGTCCTTGTGATACACCATTTCATCTTACAGATTCTATTACAAGGAAGATACGTGTGTCATTTGTTAAGGGGAGACACAGCAGGTGCAAGGGCTTTTTTTTATTACTCAAAATGTGTTTCCAACATATTCTGATAGCTTTGTATGTTTACCATCCATAAAGTTCACTTTTATAACAATTACATATCTCTAAATCACTTATATTCATAGGTAAAGCATTTATCTTTCATGTAATAAATGCGTTTTCTCAAAACTATATTTTTCACATTTGGAAGGATGTCTCTGGAAGTAATTATGCAGTCAAATAATTATTTGAGTATTGTGTTCAGTTTATTCTTCTCTACACAGCTGGCAGAACTCAGCAAAATAATAAAAAGTGTGAAAGTTACATAAGTATGTCACCAAACAAATGTTGTTCTGCTAGCTGCATAACTGAGTGTATACTGAAGATGGTTCTGCAAGAATTATGATATCTTTGTTCAATAAAAATGGCATTGATTCTCAATTTGCTAACATTTGTTCAAAATGATTGCCATTTTATTTGTTACCATGGAAACGGGGGTCTGGCAGAAAAAAGTTCAATATATTTTTTACTCAGTAAGACCCACTTTACAGTTTGGGCAGAAAAATAGAACTAATGAAAATGTAAAAAAAATCATATCGACCTGCCATGTCTTGTCAAATAAACTAGTAATTTTTCTTTTCTATTTCTTGTGCATGTAAATCACCAAGTGTATACAGTGATTAGTGTACACAGTGGTTAGTGTACACGGTATGGCTTGAAAAGTGAAATATAACTGAAAGTGAAATATAACTGTTTTTATATAACATGATATTCAATCCATAAGATGGTTCAATATGTGTTATATTTCACCACCCAGCAGACCTATTCATCCCAATATCAACCCAACTTCTTTAGGAAGTTAGTTACAACATAGATTTAACAAGATTTAACAAGATTTGCCATCCAAGCCATAGGCCCAGATGGCAAGTGGACAAGGAAGCCATTGGTTTATCGAGAGTCCAACAATGTTCATCTACTTATAACCCGCCCTCCTGAGATATGTGTCAACCTTGTTTTTAAACATATTCACGCTGCTAGCAGTTACACAATATGTAGACAAATTGTTCCATTCATTTATTGTCCTCTGTGAGAACAAGTGCTTCCTGATGTCCAATCTACATTGATCCTTTACTAATTTTACCTCATGTCCTCTAGTTCTGCTATCCTTCTTGAGTGAGAAAAACATATTTCTATCAATATTTTCATACCCATTCAATATCTTAAAAACTTCAATCTGATCTCCTCTTAACCTCCTTGTCTCTAGAGTTGTTAAACCACATTCTTTCAGGCGTTCTTCATAACTAAGGTCTCTAAGTTCTGGAATCATTTTAGTTGCTCTCCTTTGTATGCGTTCAAGCGTATCTATATCCTTCTTACGATATGGTCTCCATGCTTGTATACAGTATTCTAAATGAGGTCTAACTATTGCTTTATAAAGAGGTATAATTAACTTTTTTCCCTTGTATGTTATGTTTCTTTTAATCAATCCAAGAATTTGGTTACCCTTTGAAGCTGCAATACCACACTGCTCTGAAACTTTCATATCAGCGCTTATTGTAACTCCCAAGTCCTTTTCTTTTACAGTAGTACCCAGAACAGTATCTCCCATTTTATAGTTTACATTCAAGTTCCCATGTCCTGTATGTAGGCATTTACATTTCCCAAAATTGAACAGCATCTGCCATTTCTCAGACCATTTCACTAATCTGTCTAGATCGTTTTGTAAATGTTGTTTATCACCATCAGTATTAACCTTTCTAAACAGTTTTGTGTCATCCGCAAATTTCAGTACGTTACTTGTTATACTGTCGTCCAAGTCATTGATATAAATTAAGAATAATATAGGTCCTAATACTGATCCTTGAGGTACCCCACTCAAAACCGATTTCCAATTTGAAACTTCTCCATCTACTACAACTCGTTGTCTTCTGTCAGTCAGCCATTGTTCTATCCAGTCAGTTATGCTATCCCCGATACCATGGGCTTTTAATTTAAGTAGTAATCTTTGATGTGGCACTTTGTCAAAAGCTTTCTGAAAATCTAAGTAGATAATATCTACTGGCGATCCCACGTCTATCCACTTAGTGATTTCTTCCAAAAAACATAACATATTTGTTAAGCATGACCTCGCTTTAAGGAATCCATGTTGAGATGAATTTAATAATTTATGCTTAATGAGGAAGTCCACCATATGGTCTTTAATTAACCTTTCTAATAATTTACAAATCACTGACGTTAAACTCACTGGTCTGTAATTCTCTGACTTATTTCTCGAACCCTTTTTAAATAATGGTATGATGTTTGCTTCTTTCCATTCAAACGGAACAACTCCCTCTTTTAATGACAAGTTGAATACTCTTGCAAGTGGTATACTGATTTGTTCTACTGTTTCCATTAGTAATTTTGGAGGAATCCCATCCACTCCCGGTGAATGACATTTATTCATAATTTCCATTTCACATAATCTTTGAGCTCGCTACTAAAAAGGGGGAATGCTGTCACGTATTTTTAAAAAGCTACGGACCTCTACCTTTTTGAAACATGACACATACCCCTGAAAACCTGACGACCTGAAACTATTGCCACGCCAAGTTCTACTATGTACATTGCTGTGCCAAGTTCTACTATGTACATGCTACTACATTTTTTATTTACACATTAGATTTATGAAAAACTCACTGAATCTTGCATGTACTTTGAGAAGACCTGCCCAGGTACTCACCATACTTGTCCATGTCGGGGAGATTGATCTCGTCACAGAAGAGCACCAGCCACTTGTTGAGTTGGACGGGTGACAGCACCATGCCGTTGGGGGTCTTGCGATACTCACAGTAGTGGTCAAACGTCTTCAGCATCAGTTCCGGCGTTGTCGCACTTGAGAAGTTCAGGCCGACCACCTACAAGCCATCAAGATTCAACATGTCAAAGTTATCATGTGGTGCTGCACAGATCAGGGTAAATCTGGTCTGGCTAGACAAGGGGGTTGTTCCATCTGGTGAAGTAAACCACTTCTAAAAATATTTTACTGAGATTTAAGTTATCACAGGTAATGTTTACTTGCGTAATAAATTGAGCATAAGGAGGTAATGTACGATGAATATGGAAAATACACGATTTGGCAATGGAAGAAATGTCAATTTTACGACCTATTACGACATAAGACAATTAGTGACAGACCAATAAATCCCTGAAATATAAAATGTTTCATAAAAATTTTTATTTGTCTGTCAAATTCCTGCTTTACACAATTTCTGACTGTAAACATAGTACAGCAATAAAGTAAACATACTACAACAATAAAGTAAACATACTACAGCAATAAAGTAAACATACTACAACAATAAAGTAAACATACTACAGCAATAAAGTAAACATACTACAGCAATAAAGTAAACATACTACAGCAATAAAGTAAACATACTACAGCAATAAAAACGTGAAGCATGAGATTTATAAAATTACATTTTGCAAGATTTTTGGCACTTTGGCACAAAACTAATTTGGTAACTCCAGGTCTGGCAGCGTTCTCAGGGCACTGGACTGAGTCATGGTCTTACCTCCAGATCAGGCAGTGCTCTCAGGGCACTGGACTGAGTCATGGTCTTACCTCCAGATCAGGCAGTGCTCTCAGGGCACTGGACTGAGTCATGGTCTTACCTCCAGATCACGCAGTGCTCTCAGGGCACTGAACAGAGTCATGGTCTTACCTCCAGGTCTGGCAGTGCTCTCAGGGCACTGAACACAGTCATGGTCTTACCTCCAGGTCTGGCAGTGCTCTCAGGGCACTGGACTGAGTCATAGTCTTACCTCCAGATCAGGCAGTGCTCTCAGGGCACTGAACAGAGTCATGGTCTTACCTCCAGATCAGGCAGTGCTCTCAGGGCACTGAACAGAGTCATGGTCTTACCTCCAGGTCTGGCAGTGCTCTCAGGGCACTGAACACAGTCATGGTCTTACCTCCAGGTCTGGCAGTGCTCTCAGGGCACTGAACACAGTCATGGTCTTACCTCCAGGTCTGGCAGTGCTCTCAGGGCACTGAACACAGTCATGGTCTTACCTCCAGGTCCGGCAGTGCTCTCAGGGCACTGAACACAGTCATGGTCTTACCTCCAGGTCCGGCAGTGCTCTCAGGGCACTGAACACAGTCATGGTCTTACCTCCAGGTCTGGCAGTGCTCTCAGGGCACTGAACACAGTCATGGTCTTACCTCCAGGTCTGGCAGTGCTCTCAGGGCACTGAACACAGTCATGGTCTTACCTCCAGGTCTGGCAGTGCTCTCAGGGCACTGAACACAGTCATGGTCTTACCTCCAGGTCTGGCAGTGCTCTCAGGGCACTGAACAGATTCATGGTCTTACCTCCAGGTCCGGCAGTGCTCTCAGGGCACTGAACAGAGTCATGGTCTTACCTCCAGGTCCGGCAGTGCTCTCAGGGCACTGAACAGAGTCATGGTCTTACCTCCAGGTCCGGCAGTGCTCTCAGGGCACTGAACAGAGTCATTGTCTTGCCTGAGCCGGGCGGACCACAAAGCACCATGGGCTTGTGTTCAGCCAGCCACGTGTACAGCAGGGACTCGTGGCGCACTGTGTCGATCGTTGGGATGACAACATCTGGTGCTGCCACTTTGTGGGTCTCCACCTCAACCTGCGGCACCTTGGACGACCACATGTTCCACTCGCCTTGCACTGATGGCTGCAACAACATTGGTGACATAGTAAGCTGCTAGAAAGTAGAAAGATAACATGATTGTATAATTTTTCTTTGAAAAAGTTTACTTTGTCAAACATTTACACTCCCTGTGACCAATATATCTGATTAATAACACCTCTAATGTGAGATCCAGCGAGATCCCAAAAGGTACCGCCTACAGTCACTTTCAAATCAGCCATACTGAATCTGTCAATCAATACATACATTTTAAAATTACATTAGAAATTCATTGATCACTGTTAATGCTGATAAAAAAATTTATTTATTTTTCATAGCACGCTGCATGCTGCCATTTCACAATTATGCTGCCTGATTTCATTTACCATGCTGCCACCTGGTGACTATACAATTTACTTTAATACCATAATAAGTAGATGGCAGGGGGATGGTGGTCATGCTACTGATGTAGACTCACCTCAAAGTCAATGAGTGACACACCAGAGGTAGACGGCAGGGGGATGGTGGTCATGCTACTGATGAAGTCAGCCAGCTCCTGTCGCACCTTCAGCCGACTGTCCCCAGACATGGCCCAGAGACAGGCGTAGACCAGAGCCTTGGGTATGTAGCGTTCCAGCTGGTCTTGCTGCAGCCGGAGAGAGACAGTCAAATTACAACACAACAGTACAGCATTCCATATATAACATGATTTCACAAATGTAGCATAACATTAACAAAATCAAGAAAACTTACAATATTGTGAAATTAACAAATTAACATGTATGGTATAACCCCCCTAAAAACAGTACAATTTCATATTGGTTTAACACAAATGAATTTTTTCCCTATTTTTTAGCATCTGTACGTATTTGAAACGCACAGATATTTGAGTGATTCTGAACGTGAATTTATAGAGGGGTCATCAAAACATAATTGGCTACTTTGTTTCTTAAACTTCGTATACATGGATGCAATGTCATATAATTTTGCCGATAAAGTTGCAGTTTCAACTGTTCTTTTGCCCTTAAGGTAGCTGGGGCGGCTAATGTGGCAGTTGGTTTTTTCATTTTTCTTCATAACATGCTAGAAAATATTGAACTGAACGTTGACACCACAAATAATCACCTAGCACTAACATCATATTTCGCCAATCCATCCTTTAAAAAACAGTCCTTGTGGAAATCCTCCTAGTTTCTTAGAAACGCTGACAATGTTTCCACAGTAATGGCTGTGAATGCTACGATGTTCGAACCAACTATATTCGTTCGCCGTGAAAGCAGAACATAATGTCTGGCTATTGTGATTCCAGTACACATCAATACTACATCTACCTAACTAAACCATGCCCTTAAACCAGCAAATATCAGCACTAACGTAGTTTATTGTGCCTATGAACCGATATATTGGCTATAACAGAAAAAAGCCTGTGACCTCGCCCTGGTGACCATGCCGGATAGCAGGCCAATTAAAATGATCATAAACACACCCGTAACACGATATCTTAGATGACAACGCATTACAAATACAGATTCAAGGCCAATGTGACAGCAAATTAAGGGGCCATGTCAATATTACAAATGGCCATTATGTTATATTAAATTTTTTATAAAAAACTACAACACTTAAGATTCTGCAATTTGGCGTATGAATGTTTTACATGCAAGCAACTTTACACAGTTTGGAATTACGATTGGTGAAGGGTTTTTGTCAAAAATACACTGCCACTTTAGGCTGTAATTCAACTTTTGTTAATTCATTTACGGTGGTGTAGCATACGTTCATTTATGTTAATAAAAATCTATCTTAAAGTTATCAGCGACTCTGTCATACTTATATGTGTCATTTATTTCTTTGGGGATTTTCTCAAAACAATATAATTTCACATTTTGTGGCTATTTTTCCACATTTACAAAAATGTTTTAAACATCTTGTAACCTAACTAAATAAAACTCCTAATTTTATTATTCTGGAATAATATATAGTACTTCAACTACAATCTGTGAAGAAATGGTTAATTTATCTTTAAAACTTCTTCTGAAACTACTCAATTCAAGACAAGCATATAATAGCCACCCCAGCTACTTTAAAACTAATGATATAATCTAAATATGCTGTGACATATCTTTGTTTCTTAAGGGCTTTAATGAACAATGAAGGAGCAACCTGGACAAGAGAACCCAATAACAGAGAATGGTGGAAATATCTAGCGGAGGACTACATCTTGCAGTGAATGGACAAGGACATTATAGAGTACGGTGTGTGTGTGCATGCATGCATACATGCACACATAGACCTGACCTGCATGGGGAAGTCAGCGTGACTGTTGTTGTAGGCGAGCACATTGCGAACGGCCTGGTTGAGCAGGCTGAACAACGTGCCAAGGGCACGCAGTCGCGTGAAGTCCATCACGTGGTCAAGACCCACAGAGAACTCAAGACACTTGGAGACAAGTCCACTGGCGCCAAAGTATGGTTGTAGCAGGGTGCAGCAATCTCTCTGAACCTGTGGCAGCCATACATGTCTCGTTAATATCAGAGTCACTGCTAGTTATAATAATCTTTATTTATTTCAAATATAAAAATACATAAAACTTATAAGATAACATAAAAACACCAACAAAGAGATATAAGCAGCAAGAGTATATATACAAGCATGCTGAAGCTCTATAAACTATAAACAACACAATATGAAGCCACACTTCTGTTACCTCAAAGTGTACATTTGGTATCTTAATAAAATGACCAACAAAATTAACATTTATCTGACATTACATTGTATTACATTCAAAGCTCTAAACAAGCTTTGGGCTATGAATGACACTGGTGAAAGGTGTAACAACTGACAGTAAGCTTTAACTTTACAGACTTGAGAGATTTGGCAGAACTGGGAGGAGAGGACCAGTATTGATGCCAGCTTCACCCTGGATTTCAGAGACACAGAGGACAGCAACAAAAGACAAACTGACAACAGAAGACAAGATAACGGTGGTGCTGCATTGTGTTCGTTCAATTCAAGGACTACACTGTTACCCTGCGGCTACAGGTACTCATCAACTACTGACAGTTGCGGGGGTCTGAAGTAAAATGATGTACCTGGATAGTGGGGGAGAGTTCATCTTCCTTGTGCTCTGTGCCCTTGCCCCGGGACACCCAGCTCATATCCTCATCCCCTTCCTCCAATGGGATGTCTCGCAGCTTCTGCAGGTAGTTCTCAAAGATCATCTCCGTGGAGAGGACGTCCTCGCTGAACCAGACCATGCCACAGCGACTGACTGTAGCTAGTGTTGCATAACGCAGGTCCTCCACTTCAAACATGATGCGCACCTACAGCGCAACACAGAAAGTCTGTCAGTGGTTACAGGCTTACAGTTTGTCAGCGGTAGTTGTTAAAGAGCAACATAGACAATCTGTCAGGGTTGTTGTTACAGGGCAACATAGACAATCTGTCAGGGTTGTTGTTACAGGGCCACATAGACAATCTGTCAGCGATTGTTTTTACAGGGCAACATAGACAATCTGTCAGCAGTTGTTACAGGGAAACATAAACAATCTGTCAGCAGTTGTTGTTACAGGGCAACATAGACAATCTGTCAGCGGTTGTTGTTACGGGGCAACATAGAAAGTTTATCAGCGGTTGTTGTTATAGGTCAACACAGAAAGTCTGTCGTTAGCAACAGTGTAACACAGAAAGTCTGTCAGTCACAACAGCTACAGTGGAATAATACTATTAGTCAATCGCTAAAATAGATAAAGGCAGGTTCTAATATAGCATGGTAACCAATCCTTAGGACTGCTCAAAGCATATTACATTTCCCCTGGCACACATGTTCCTTTTAACACCAACTCGAGTTCTCTGGGAAGAATAACCACAAATACTCATTTATACAGTAAGTGAACTGAGGCAATGCGGAGTGAACAAAATTGCTCAAGCTTCAAAATGCCAGCAAGAAGATTTGAACCCCGGTTCTCTCAATTCAGTCTGATGTTTCACCACTGCTACTGTGCCCACATTACAGCTACAGTGCCCCACATTACAGCTACAGTGCCCCACATTACAGCTACTTTGCCCCACATTACAGCTACTGTGCCCCGCATTACATCTACTGTGCCCCACATTACATCTACTGTGCCCCACATTACATCTACAGTCTGAAAATCTGTTAGTGGTTCAATACAGAAAGTATGTAACTTGCTGCAGCTACAACACAAAACGTTGGTCAATGGTTGGTCTGTCAGGAATCTGTACCATAAAAATAATGAAGTCAATGTTTGATTTACTGATGACAGAGGGACACATCTACATTTGAGTCGTGCTGATCCAACAAGTGAGCCACGTACATTAGGAGGTATTCCGAGACGCTCTCCATTTGGCAGAGTCAACAGTTTGTTATCATCGAGTACCGAGTTCAAGTTCTCGACCCATTCGGGGTCAACATCCCCGTCAAAGATGATCCACTGGCGCTTGCCAATCTCCCCACGCACGTTGTCAATGATCCTGTAATAGTGAAGATCCATGTGTCACACTAACATATGTTTCTAATACACAACATTCAATTGTAATTAATATAAGTTCTCCACAAACTAGCATTTTCAATCATTTATCAAAAACACAAAACACTGTTACTAATGGACTGTCTAATGATTGGATTGTCTAATCCACCCTGGATGAGTCTAACACTAATGTTCTGGTCAGCAGTACAAGTGTTAATACACCACTGACAGCACAGCTACCAGATTGCTTAGTAGTGATTTTTTACACCTCTGACAATGTCACATAGAGGATTGTAGTCAGCCTGGCGTTTGGTTGTGGAGCCCACATTTCTTTGTTTTACATTTCTTTGAAAGGGGGCTTACCCTTAATCCCCACAATAAACGTCATTCATTTGGCCTTTTCATATATCTATATCTGTGTTGTGTTGTTGATTGCATAAAATTACTTTTGGTTAATTCTGAATTAGACAATATACATTTATTGTGATCAACCATGACTGATAGTTTGTATACTTCAACATGCTACTAGTTTGACACAGGAATGTTGTTAAATTACATAAATTGTTTTTACTTTCATGGCCTGGAATCAGCCACTTTAAAATTAATCTACTTTTAATGCCTTAAAGCACTGTGGAGCAACTGGAATTGCTAATCGTTGTTGTACCATGGAAAATCTGAAGCTGTCGACTTACTTTCTGAGAATATGTGTAAAGAGACCATCAGTCCATTCACGGGTGTTCGGGTCCAGGTTTCCGTACAACGCATCTTTAGAGATGGACTGAAAATAAAAAAACAATCATATAAATATCTACAGGAAACTCACATGGCCTAAGATATTGGTCTGGACAAGAACTAAATATTATGCATCAGTGGAGTGAAACATCTACATGGTACACCACAAATGTTGCACTGTATCTAAAGATCACAATTTAAAAATATAATTTGCCTGTTATCTGTTTAATTTGAATGGTTCGCTCCAAATATCATGTTTACATGCTGAACAGCAAGATCGATATTCATGAACAAAATAAAGGTCAAACCATATTAAAAAAAATTGTGGCTCATTAAACCACATCTGGTTCGTCAAGATGTTAGAACAGATGCTAGAACAGATGCTAGAATAGATGTTAGAATATACGTTAGAGTAGATGCTAGAACAGATGTTAGAATAGACGTTAAAATAGGTGTTAGAGTAGATGTTAGAACAGATGTTAGAGTAGATGTTAGAATAGATGTCAGAACAGATTTTAGAACAGATGTTAGAACAGACGTTAGAACAGACGATAGAACAGATGTTAGGACAGATGTTAGAACAGATGTTAGAACAGATGTCAGAATAGAACAGATTTTAGAACAGATTTAAGAACATATGGAAGAACAGGTGTTAGAGTAGATTTTAGAAGAGATGTTAGAACAGATGTTAGAGTAGATATTAGAACAGATGTTAGAACAGATGTTAGAATAGATGTTAGTATATTAGAGTAGATGTTAGAACAGATGTTGGAGTATGTTGGAATAGATGTTAAAACAGATGTTAGAGTAGATGTTAGAATAGATGTTATAATAGATGCTAGTTAGAATAGATGTTAGAACAGATGTGGTTATATTAGAGTGGAACCTCATTAATCCAGACACCAATAATTTGGAAACCTCGGCATCTGGACATAATTTCACAGGAACAGAATTTTCCAAATGCTAATAAACCCCATTAACTGCATGATTCGTTTATCTGGAAAACTCATTAATCCAGACACATACACTGGGTACCAAGGTATAGTACATGATCTTATGATAAAACAATGAGACTTTGTGTCTTTAAGAAAGAGCCTCACAACGGAGCAGGTTTAATTCTAGTCACACAACAAGTCAAGTGTCTCCTACAATGTCACTGACAGGTATACCTTGGGGTCGATGACATGGGCGACACCCTCCACCCCCTCCAGTCTCTCGAGGGCCTTGAGGAGCACGGACCAGGCAGCACTCTTCCCACTGCCACTAGGGCCCACCATCATGAGACCATGGTGGATCTGGGCGATCTGGTGCAGCTGAAGGATCTACAACCAGGGAATCTCACTTCACACAGTCTACTTGAGGCAATGGAACCTCATTAAAACCTCGCACATTCTTGTCAGTTTCAAATCTCAATTAGGCATTGTGTATCTCCTTCAGATGAACACAGTAGTTGCTGTACTCATTGTCACTGTGTTTACTATGAATAGTTTCTGTAGTCTTATGCATATTAGTTTAGTAGTTTAGCTATACTTTAAAATTGTATTTTTATTTTCTTCTTATTATTATAATACGGATATATAATGCTACATTTGATCTATTTTAAAACACTATTATTTGCAGTGTTTTAATGTATTTGTTTACTTAGTAATTCTAGACCATGTAATTAATGTTTAATATGCTGTGAAGCAACACAATCTTGGATCTGGTGCTGCATAAAATAAAATACACTATTATTATTAATATTACTACCTACTGTTTAATTACACGAATAAGATGCTGTTGATTTAATTTATATATAAACATACTATCAATGCATCATATTATACTATCAATAGGGCAATGGTTAATAAAGAAACTGGTCATTATAATCAACTTTGATACGACTGCTGTGTTACTGCAGTACCACTACATTTTAGAGACGTCAAACACCTGTCATACCTTGTCGACCCAAGCTGCACCCAACTCCCCGCCCTCGCCGTACACCAGGTAGCGCTCCGCACAGATCTGTTGTATTTCCTTGCGAAGCTTTTCTCGCTCATTGGCCGTGTACTGAATTCCTGGGAAGACGTCGGACAGCAGACTGTTGAGCAGGGGAATGTCCTCCGCTACTAGCTTTGGCACCATAGTCTCCATGACACTCTGGATGAGGATCTACACACAAGACATAGTCTCCATGACACTCTGGATGAGGATCTACACACAAGACATAGTCTCCATGACACTCTGGATGAGGATCTACACAGAAGACATAGTCTCCATGACACTCTGGATGAGGATCCACACACTAGACATAGTCTCCATGACACTCTGGATGAGGATCTACACACAAGACACAGTCTCCATGACAATCTGCATGAGGATCTACACACAAGACAGTCTCCATGACACTCTGGATGAGAATCTACACACATTGTCTCTGGATGAGTATAGATATAACATAGAACTGTGGCTTACTTCAGTCTAAATGTTGTTGTTAACTCATCACGTTACCATTCATTTAAAGGTTCTTCCTCAATTTAATTTTTTGCTCACCTTATTTTAGAATAATTTCACAAAAATCACACCTATCTACTATCCACTAAGTCATGCTAGCTCGTTTGTGTAAATATGTTATTTAGTTCTGATGAAATCAATGGACAAAATACAAAATTACTTTGGTCAAAATTTTATGAGAAAGGGTGGTCCGGCTCTATATGCTGACATAAGATTAATTAACACTTTTGCAAGTTACCTTTTCGATGATTTAAAAAAGTATGCACTTTGTTATTAAACTGACAGTGCATTTTACTTTAAACTATTCACACACTACAGATTTGAACACCAATAATCCTGATTCACGGCAGGCTAAATCAACTGAGGATGGAGTTTTAATCAATATCTCCACACATACACCACCATGTTTCTGTACCAGCACTGAGACCTACCTCTTGTTCGGGCAGCTGTTTGGCTATAGCGGCCTCGTCTACCGGCTGTCGCTGCTCCACCAGTCCTTCCTTGATGTAAATGATGCGCTCTCGCTTGATGTTGCCCGCACTCACGAGGACACTCTTGAGGGCACGCAGGCCAAAGTCATAGTGGGACTGGGGTGATAACTGCTCGTCGCATAACCTACAATAGTCCATCAACACCCTCCTGACTGTAAGCAATTACCCATGTCTGAAAACATATCTACCCAAAGGATTTGTGTACAAAATTTATGTCTTTACAAACACTTATGACACAAATTTATCAAGCCTTATAGAACCCTGCCAAGGAACAAAGCCCACTGTGTATCACAGTCAATGTGTATACACCCAGTTACTGAGCAAGAAGTACTTGACATTGTGTCTGGGTGCAAAAGTAAAACTTCATACGGACACGATGAGATCAGCATGAAAACAGTTAAGCATATAATAAAGCTAATTGTAAAACCGCTAATCCACATTTTTAACAGATCATTGATCTGCGGATCATTTCCAAATGATATGAAATTGGCAAAAATCATTCCTGTATTTAAGTCAGGTGATCGTTTAAAATTTTCTAAGTTTTAATTTTTTATAAATACGACCAAATGACCTCGTCAGTTTATTTTGAGAAAATCCCAAAGAAAAAACCTGACATACACAGAAGTATAACAATGCCACTGATATGTGGCAAAAGGGTTAATACAAACAGAATACAGCTATTGCTGCAGCATCATACAGAAGCTACAATAATGACAGTCAAACAGTGGATTTTTGAGACAGACCCTCTACCAACTGCCACACGCATCTTCCACAATTCAGCATCATAAGTGTTGTGGTTTTTATGAAACTGAAATTAAATATAATTTCCTGGTTGCAACATGGTAAACCAACATGGTAAACCAACATGGTAAACCAACATGGCAAACCAACATGGTAAACCAGATTGTACGTGAGGCAGAGAAACAACAAGACAAAAAAGACTGACTTGAAGAATGGGACGATCTTGCTGGCGAGTGTCTCCGCCTGGCGGAAGCCCTGGGAGTACAGCATCACCTGGGCAATGAGCTGACGGTCCGGCTGGGTCATCGCCAGACTGCGGAACAACTTCTTGAGATTGTCGGGGAGGTTGGAGCGACCCGCATAACCAGGGTTCATCGTGATGAAGATGGCCATGTCCGGGTTGACCTTGACCGACTTGTCGACCAGCTCCACGGTAATGTATGAACCTGCAAGGACATAGAGGTTAAAGTAGGTCAGGGACCAACTCAACTCTACACCAGTCTGGTTACACAAAAATCTACAATATACAGTGAATGACAAACTGGAAATGCAAATACCCACAGTGATAACAACAAACCTTTGTCCTTGGTCTCCTTGCTAGCGTGTTCCTTCAGGGCCTCCTGGATGGTCTGTATCTGCTGTGAGCAGGCAGACAACATGCGCTCCTCCAAGCGGTTGAACTCATCGAAGCAGCCCCATGCCCCCACCTGACACAACCCCACAAAGATTCGCCCCATCGCCTACAACATAGACACAGACATTTGTGATGTCTAACTGCAATTATACTGTGAATCAAACACTTCAACAAACACATTCCATGATGTCACACTTATAAACATCTACCATCTCAACAAAGTAAACTGACAGAACACAACCACCTATTCAACCATCTAAACCATCCAAGGAGGGATACAGGATCATCTTTTTTATGACAAAATTACATATACTAATATTATCCCAATGTGTAACCTTGTTTTAATATAACACATTAATATCAGATACCTGTAACTAGTACAAACAACTTGCATCTGAATTAGTGATAACAGATACTGAACTTGAAAAAGCTATGCAGGACAGACACCAATAAAGAAGTATCTTGAACAACTTTTATGGATCCTGTCCTCCTGACCTTGAACTCCTGACCTTGTTCATTCAATGTTTGGGTTTAAAAACAACAGCTTGGCTTACTACATATCATCATCAACTAGAGTATCTGCCTGACCCTATCCTGTGATCCTGTGATCCAGGGATCATGAGATGATGTCTACCTGGAAGTCAAAGGTTTCGTCACAGTTGAAGACGAGTACAAAGCGTCCCATCTGGTTGCCGAGGGCCTTCACTGACTCAGTCTTGCCAGTTCCTGCTGGACCTAAACACAAACACACACTAACACTGTAACAGTCATTCCTGCTTTTTGTAGAACCTCTAATGTGTGATGTCTTGTGTCCAGGAAATGTATGTATTCCCATGAGGAACCATAACTGCAGTCAGTCTGATTAAAATACAATGCATGTTTTAATCCAACTGGCTAAAAGAACATTTAATATTCACTCACCCACCCTGCTACAACCAAAACCCACAAATAAAACTACCTGCCATGTATAAAGTTTTTGTCGTAGCCTAACATGGGAGCTCGATGAACAGAGTGTGTGAGTCTCAGTGGAGAGGGTTGTGTCCACCCCACTGCCTATGTCTTTCAGATGAGATACAAAGAGTCGTTGGTCCTTTCTACCTGGTGTCTATGCTAGGGAATATCCCACACAGGGGGTAAATATGTAACCTGTTATGAACTCATAGAGAGAGATGGTGGTAGTGGTGTGAATGCACCCAGGTTGACAATACTTAAGTCACATAATGTGTGAAGGCCACAGAGGCCTGAGATGTGATGGAAGATGACCAACCGAATGGTGACCCTCCGAGGTTGGCATCCAGGGCCTGCGTCATGGTCAAGTAGCAGCGGTCAGTGAGGGGGGTCTGCACCAGCTTGTCCTGCACTCCCAGGTACTCAAAGCCGTAGTTGAACTTGGCATTGGCCATCTGGATGGACAACTGCTGAAGCACATCCGCGTTCTTAGGGTCGAAGTAGAAGCGCATCTGTTTGAGCCAGTCAAACGACTTCACGGACGTCACGTTGTTCCTGATGAGTTCACGCGTCATGTCACGCTGGTGAACCAACTCAGTGATCTGTGAACAAACATGTCACATTGTTCTTGATGAAAAGATGTGTAGATAAACCACCTCGCTGATCCTTCATTGAACATTTCACCAAACATCACATTTCCCTTGGAGGCAGGCCAATTACCAGAGAGCAGAGGCAGGGAAACAGACAGCTATGGGAAAAAGGGCAGACCACAGTTAAAATGGGAAGATTGTGTTAAAAGGAATGAGAGAAAGATGAGGGTGAAAAGTGTGGGGGAAAAGGCTGCCAGTGTGGAGCTGTGGAAATTACAACAATCAAGAAGACCTAGTCGGCCTCACCATTACGAAGAACAACACATTTCCCTTGAAAATCATCTAGAGACTGCAGGAAATAGCTCAACACAAAGATGTAAAAGCAAGCAGACACACTCACCAGATGCTCAAGTTTCCTGCGACGCACAGGCGGCTGCTCGTGAAGCACAGAATCGGCAAGCACGTTGAGTGTCGCCTCGACGACCTTCATCACCTGCTGCACAGGGGTGGTGCCATCTGCTGCCTTTCCCTTGCCCTGCTCAGTGTCGAGGAGCGCTTTATCCATGCTCTCGGACCAGATGATCTGGGCAGCCAGGACGACCAGCTGAGCCTGGTACTTGTCGACCCACTCGAGGTAGCGCTTCTGGTCGATGTTGGCAGTACGGAACGCTGCGGCCTCCTGTACGGACACTGCCAGGAGGCGTGCGAGGCTGACACGCATCTCCTTCTCCACCAGGGTGAGCCACTCGTTGATGCGTCGATCCTTCAGGATCACCGGGTTGAAGAACATCACCTATAGTGATAGATGCAGAGATGTTACTACTGTCATAGGATCAAGTGTCGTGATACCAGTTCAGTATTATCGACTGGCCAGAGTTATATACATGCATGCATACACACATACAAGCATACACATTCATATAAATTACATAATTTAGTGCAGACTTAGCCAAGGATTGAGTAAAGAACAAATTAAAACAGCATGCAGTTATTTAAACTGAAATTCTTATATATCTCAGTACAGTCGAGCCTCGTTGTAACGCAGTGGTCGGGGTCCACGATTTTTGACCGCACTGTACGCGAGGCGCTTTAGGTGTTCCCATATCTGCCACCAGGGAGCTACTAAACAACAACGATCACCGCCAGCTGCACCAAGTCCATGAATGCTGTCGAAGCGACTGTGTGCTTGCAGCACTGTATTATTTGCCAATATGCAGTTTATAAAGCCTATTAGAGTCAACTAGCATCAACGTGTATTATTTTTAAATGTCACACCATGTTGAATCTTCAACTGGATAAAATATATATATGTACTTATGTATACCGTTATGGAATAGATCTGCTATGATGATGATGTACTGGACCAATAGGCCTACGAATTGAAAATAATAACCTGGATCTGAGCAGCCGAAAACGTATATGATTTGACACATGTAGTATATAAGCTGATTAAACATACAAAACGACAATAGATAGAATTAATAATTGCTTCACTTCATCTTTCAACCGATCTCGACTGAAGCATCAATTTATGACGCACCACTTAACATTGATTCATCGTTTCATATGCAGATGACGAATTCGCATTTTCGTGCATCGATAGCACCTTGGGTTAGCATCTGGCATGTTGGTTTCGTGTTGCGAAAATGATTAGATTTACGATGCACTGGAAGCATATGCCATTTCTCCCCAGTGTTATATTGGCACTGCATACTAAATTGCATTTAAGACTGTATATCTGATTCTTATGCGAACCGTATTTGTGAATCTCGATTGCAATTTACAAACCGCCAAAGCAAAGCCAGCGACAACGATTGATGTCGGCGGCAACGCAAAACAAACAACACGTCGAAACTCGTTCATTGACATTGTTCACCTAATGTTTCTTGAGAATTGTGAAAACAATTCTAAGTAGGTTTAAGCAGGTCAATTTGGCATTCCCCTGAAAATCAGGGTCCATGACCGACCGCCTTATATCCAAATCCGCGTAATAATGGGGCGCATAATAACGAGGTGCGACTGTATGGGGTCCTTGGGACCGTTGAAAGCACTTTATACTTCACTGCCTGGCAGACCTGTTCCTTCCCACCACCAACTCATCTTCAAAGACTATTTATTCACATACACATCAACCACTGTCTATTGCCAGGTACTCATTTAAACAGCTGAGGGAACTGAGGCAACGTGGATTTAAATACTGATCCTCCCAACGGAGACCCCAACATTCTAACCACTCTGCTACTGTACAACTCCAGTCATGCAGGTAAACGCTTACCTCCTCTCCTTCCTTTGACCCGATGCCCAGCACCTGATTGTTGTCATCATCCAGGATGATGTTTGTCACGCCGGCAAACATCTTCTTGAGATGTTTCTGTAATCGAGGCAGATTCTTGCTGTTGCCGATGATCTCCAGAAGGTCCTCGTCTCCCACAAAGTAGAACCTGACTCACACACAGACAGGTCTTATAGAACCAGGCTCACACACAGACAGGTCTTATAGAACCTGGCTCACACACAGACAGGTCCTACAGAACCTGGCTCACACCTAGACATGTCTTACAGAACCTGGCTCAAACACAGACAAGTCTTATAGAACCTGGCTCACACACAGACAGGTTTTATAGATCCTGGCTCACACACAGACAGGTCTCACAGGTCCTACAAAACCTGGCTCACACCTAGACATGTCTTACAGAACCTGGCTCACACACAGACAGATCTTACAGAACAGGCTCATGCACAGACAGATCTTTCAGAACTTGGCTCATGCACAGACATGTCTTACAGAACCTGGCTCACGCACAGACAGGTCTTATAGAACCTGGTTCACACAAAGACAGGTCTTACAGAACCTGGCTTACACAGACAGGTCTTACAGAACCTAGCTCACACACAGACAGGTCTTACAGAACAAGTACAAATAATTATGTCCTAGTGAACCCACCTTGGGAAGGAAGCCCTCTCCCTCTCCAGATATTCCCCCAGTGCTTTCTGTATTTTGTTAAGAAGATCAGCGAGACGTTCCAACTGTCGCTGGACGTTGGAGATGTTGAGGACGTCAAGAACCAGTGGTGACTTGGCGACCTTCTTCATGAGACTGAGGTACTCCGTGCTGACACTGCAAGCAACACAGCCACATCACCAACACTATCTGGTCATGGAATGCGTAGTCAGATAGTAAAAAAAGACATTGTTATTCTAATGTAGAAGCCATATCAGCTGGAGTATGAATGTTAAGTTTGTAAGATTAATGGAAATTTGTATCTTGCAAATATCTTCAAAGAATATTTTTTAAGCTATCATGTGATGTTAAAACAGCATTAATAATCATCAAACAACAACTGTTATGCTGTATGATGTAACATGAACAGTATTTCTGCTTGTTGGCCAATGTGCACAATACTGCAATACCCTGACATGTCGTTGTACACTAGTAGCTATACAGACCTGGTGAATCGAGACGTCTCAACTGGGAGCAGATGTTTGATGTCAGCGCTGCCACTGAAGATTCCCTCGAGGTAGACCCAGCGACGCTGCACATCGATCCAGACATCAAAGAGGGCATTGATGCGGTTCAACTTGTCCTCCCAAGCCTGGGCCTCCTCCTCAAACTCCTGCGGATAAAACATTCTCCATGGGACACGGAACAAACATCTGGTCATGGGATAGTGGAAAGTTATGGGACAATTCGCATGAATTATTTTCTTGTCTTAGTAACCTTTAACTCTTAGCAATGCAGGAAAGACGTTTCCCTACATATCAAATTCATAGCAATTGTGTACAATGTGGTATCACCACAGGAGATTCATGAGGAGGACAATTTAAACTTTCTCAAATGTCTTGGACAATCTCACAATTAATTCCATGTCCTATATTTGTACAAGACACTGGCCATTATGTCATTTGCAAGTTGATATCTGTACACCAACACTACTATCTAGCAGTCACTTCTGAAGACATTCAGTTTACAGATAGAACATCACTCAGGGCATAAGCCAAATTGTAGAAGGGCGAGTGTTTCACGTACCTTGTAGAAGGGTGACAGTTTCATGGCAGCGACACTGTTGATGTGTTCCTTGACCTTGTTGAAGAGATCGTCCCAGCCTCGGATCAGACGACACTTGTTCTGGTAGTTGATCATCTCCAGCTCGTAAGTCTTCCACACCTCACTCACCTAACAACCAGTCAACTGTCAGTGTGCCATAATGTGTTATATCTCGCATACACCAACATGTATTTTTTTTAACGTTTTATAACATGCATTTTTACAATGTAAATATTTCCAGAAAGCCTAAATGTGTTGAAATGTTATGAATCCATAAAATAATCACCTTATTGAACAATAAAGGGTTTTATGCATTTCTTCAGAAATCAGAATGGTATGATCGAGCTTGTGAGTCCAATACAACAGTTTGATTTTGATATAGTGAAACCTAGTTGTTCAATGAGAAATAAATTTTTTTATGACTGACCTGTTTGAGGAACTCCTCGAGGGCCATCTCTCCCTGGGCCACACCCAGAATGTCTTTGACCACTGCCTCGTTCTTCAGAAGGTCAATGTCCCACAGGTGACCAAGGGTCAGTTCGGACAAGACCCAGCTGACCCTGAGTCGCCGCATCAGCTGTTTCCAGTGGCGCTCCTTGACCGCCTCAGACTTGAGCTCCACCACCAACATGTTGGCCTGGCACACAGATCATTGAATGAGTACAGTAAGACAAGACTTGAGCTCCACCACCAACATGTTGGCCTGGCACACAGATCATTGAGTGAGTACAGTAAGACAAGACTTGAGCTCCATCACCAGCATGTTGGCCTGGCACACAGATCATTGAGTGAGTACAGTAAGACAAGACTTGAGCTCCACCACCAACATGTTGGCCTGGCACACAGATCATTGAGTGAGTACAGTAAGACAAGACTTGAGCTCCACCACCAACATGTTGGCCTGGCACACAGATCATTGAGTGAATACAGTAAGACAAGACTTGAGCTCCACCACCAGCATGTTGGCCTGGCACACAGATCATTGAATGAGTACAGTAAGACTAGACTTCAGCTCCGCCACCAGCATGTTGGCCTGGCACACAGATCATTGAATGAGTACAGTAAGACAAGACTTGAGCTCCACCACCAACATGTTGGCCTGGCACACAGATCATTGAGTGAGTACAGTAAGACAAGACTTGAGCTCCACCACCAACATGTTGGCCTGGCACACAGATCATTGAATGAGTACAGTAAGACAAGACTTGAGCTCCACCACCAACATGTTGGCCTGGCACACAGATCATTGAATGAGTACAGTAAGACAAGACTTGAGCTCCACCACCAACATGTTGGCCTGGCACACAGATCATTGAATGAGTACAGTAAGACAAGACTTGAGCTCCACCACCAGCATGTTGGCCTGGCACACAGATCATTGAGTGAGTACAGTAAGACAAGACTTCAGCTCCTCCACCAACATGTTGGCCTGGCACACAGATCATTGAGTGAGTACAGTAAGACAAGACTTGAGCTCCACCACCAACATGTTGGCCTGGCACACAGATCATTGAGTGAGTACAGTAAGACAAGACTTCAGCTCCTCCACCAACATGTTGGCCTGGCACACAGATCATTGAGTGAGTACAGTAAGACAAGACTTCAGCTCCACCACCAACATGTTGGCCTGGCACACAGATCATTGAGTGAGTACAGTATGACAAGACTTCAGCTCCACCACCAACATGTTGGCCTGGCACACAGATCATTGAGTGAGTACAGTAAGACAAGACTTCAGCTCCTCCACCAACATGTTGGCCTGGCACACAGATCATTGAGTGAGTACAGTAAGACAAGACTTCAGCTCCACCACCAACATGTTGGCCTGGCACACAGATCATTGAATGAGTACAGTAAGACAAGACTTGAGCTCCACCACCAGCATGTTGGCCTGGCACACAGATCATTGAATGAGTACAGTAAGACAAGACTTGAGCTCCACCACCAGCATGTTGGCCTGGCACACAGATCATTGAATGAGTACAGTAAGACAAGACTTGAGCTCCACCACCAACATGTTGGCCTGGCACACAGATCATTGAATGAGTACAGTAAGACAAGACTTGAGCTCCACCACCAGCATGTTGGCCTGGCACACAGATCATTGAGTGAGTACAGTAAGACAAGACTTCAGCTCCACCACCAACATGTTGGCCTGGCACACAGATCATTGAGTGAGTACAGTAAGACAAGACTTGAGCTCCACCACCAGCATGTTGGCCTGGCACACAGATCATTGAGTGAGTACAGTAAGACAAGACTTGAGCTCCACAACCAACATGTTGGCCTGGCACACAGATCATTGAGTGAGTACAGTAAGACAAGACTTCAGCTCCTCCACCAACATGTTGGCCTGGCACACAGATCATTGAATGAGTACAGTAAGACAAGACTTGAGCTCCACAACCAGCATGTTGGCCTGGCACACAGATCATTGAGTGAGTACAGTAAGACAAGACTTCAGCTCCTCCACCAGCATGTTGGCCTGGCACACAGATCATTGAATGAGTACAGTAAGACAAGACTTGAGCTCCACAACCAGCATGTTGGCCTGGCACACAGATCATTGAGTGAGTACAGTAAGACAAGACTTGAGCTCCACCACCAGCATGTTGGCCTGGCACACAGATCATTGAGTGAATACAGTAAGACAAGACTTGAGCTCCACCACCAGCATGTTGGCCTGGCACACAGATCATTGAATGAGTACAGTAAGACTAGACTTCAGCTCCGCCACCAGCATGTTGGCCTGGCACACAGATCATTGAATGAGTACAGTAAGACTAGACTTCAGCTCCGCCACCAGCATGTTGGCCTGGCACACAGATCATTGAATGAGTACAGTAAGACAAGACTTGAGCTCCATCACCAGCATGTTGGCCTGGCACACAGATCATTGAGTGAGTACAGTAAGACAAGACTTGAGCTCCACCACCAACATGTTGGCCTGGCACACAGATCATTGAATGAGTACAGTAAGACAAGACTTGAGCTCCATCACCAGCATGTTGGCCTGGCACACAGATCATTGAGTGAGTACAGTAAGACAAGACTTGAGCTCCACCACCAACATGTTGGCCTGGCACACAGATCATTGAGTGAGTACAGTAAGACAAGACTTCAGCTCCACCACCAGCATGTTGGCCTGGCACACAGATCATTGAATGAGTACAGTAAGACTAGACTTCAGCTCCGTCACCAGCATGTTGGCCTGGCACACAGATCATTGAATGAGTACAGTAAGACAAGACTTGAGCTCCACCACCAGCATGTTGGCCTGGCACACAGATCATTGAGTGAGTACAGTAAGACAAGACTTCAGCTCCACCACCAACATGTTGGCCTGGCACACAGATCATTGAATGAGTACAGTAAGACAAGACTTGAGCTCCACCACCAGCATGTTGGCCTGGCACACAGATCATTGAATGAGTACAGTAAGACAAGACTTCAGCTCCACCACCAGCATGTTGGCCTGGCACACAGATCATTGAGTGAGTACAGTAAGACAAGACTTGAGCTCCACCACCAACATGTTGGCCTGGCACACAGATCATTGAGTGAGTACAGTAAGACAAGACTTGAGCTCCACCACCAGCATGTTGGCCTGGCACACAGATCATTGAATGAGTACAGTAAGACTAGACTTCAGCTCCGTCACCAGCATGTTGGCCTGGCACACAGATCATTGAATGAGTACAGTAAGACAAGACTTGAGCTCCACCACCAGCATGTTGGCCTGGCACACAGATCATTGAGTGAGTACAGTAAGACAAGACTTCAGCTCCACCACCAGCATGTTGGCCTGGCACACAGATCATTGAATGAGTACAGTAAGACTAGACTTCAGCTCCGTCACCAGCATGTTGGCCTGGCACACAGATCATTGAATGAGTACAGTAAGACAAGACTTGAGCTCCACCACCAGCATGTTGGCCTGGCACACAGATCATTGAGTGAGTACAGTAAGACAAGACTTCAGCTCCACCACCAGCATGTTGGCCTGGCACACAGATCATTGAATGAGTACAGTAAGACTAGACTTCAGCTCCGTCACCAGCATGTTGGCCTGGCACACAGATCATTGAATGAGTACAGTAAGACAAGACTTGAGCTCCACCACCAGCATGTTGGCCTGGCACACAGATCATTGAATGAGTACAGTAAGACAAGACTTGAGCTCCACCACCAACATGTTGGCCTGGCACACAGATCATTGAGTGAGTACAGTAAGACAAGACTTCAGCTCCACCACCAGCATGTTGGCCTGGCACACAGATCATTGAATGAGTACAGTAAGACTAGACTTCAGCTCCGTCACCAGCATGTTGGCCTGGCACACAGATCATTGAATGAGTACAGTAAGACAAGACTTGAGCTCCACCACCAGCATGTTGGCCTGGCACACAGATCATTGAGTGAGTACAGTAAGACAAGACTTCAGCTCCACCACCAGCATGTTGGCCTGGCACACAGATCATTGAGTGAGTACAGTAAGACTTGAGCTCCACCACCAACATGTTGGCCTGGCACACAGATCATTGAATGAGTACAGTAAGACAAGACTTGAGCTCCACCACCAACATGTTTGCCTGGCACACAGATCATTGAATGAGTACAGTAAGACAAGACTTCAGCTCCACCACCAGCTTCAGCTCCGCCAGAAGCATTTTCCACCACAAATATGTAGGTCTGGCAAACAGATCTTCCACAATAAAAATTTTCACTTGTCTCGTATCACCCATTTTTTTTTTAAATAAGACATTTTGAAAAAAATCAGATTCATTGACAAAAAAATAAAACCTACCTACCACTTTTATAACATGGCATAAGGAAGACTTCAAATATACTGCCAAGACAACTACAGCATAAACCTATCTACCTATCCACTATGACATGCTAACTCGTTTGTGCAAATTTGTTATTTGGCTTTGACGAAATCATTGGACAAACTATAAAATAATTTTTGCTCAGATGAACCAAAATGTAGAGAAAAAAAGGGCAAAAGTGGCTATGTGCAGTGTTCAACTGTTGACAACACAAAGGTACGGTTCTATCTTGGGCAGTAGGACTGATATCATCTACAAGAGTTCTAACTTGGGCAGTAGGACTGATATCATCTACAAGAGTTCTATCTTAGGCAGTAGGACTGATATCATCTACAAGAGTTTTATTTTGAGCAGTAGGACTGATATCATCTACCAGAGTTCTATATTGGGCAGTATGACTGATATCATCTACAAGAGTTCTATCTTGGGCAGTAGGACTGATATCATCTACAAAAGTTTTACCTTGGGCAATAGTAGGACTGATATCATCTATAAGAGATCTATCTTGGGCAGTAGGACTGACAGGGTACCTTGGAGTAGCCTTGCAGCTTGCGTTTGATGAACTCGTAGGAGGCGTACTGACGCAGGCGGGCGGGTAGTTCCTTCAGCTGACTGGTGAGGGTATCAATCGACTGGCGCAACTAGTGGAAAATAAAGAGTCAACACACGTTAACAACTGTGCTTGTTGTTACTCTCTCATGACATTTTCAACATGATAATGTCATTTTCAACATGACGCAGTAAACAAGACTTCCAGCACATTACAAGAACTAAATTAACTAACCAAACAAAATAGTATTGTGCCAGTACACATTTTTGAAAAAACCCTATGTGCCCATTTTATGTCTATATAGCTCAATCACATCATAATGATTGCAAAACTCAATTATCTATGCCGAATGGTGATTGAGAATGATGGTCCAATGAAAAGTGAACAACCTTGCTTTAAGAGCAAAACATATTGGAAGGAACAACTACTCTCTGCTAGACATATAGCCACACTCAGGGCAAGACAATTCTCATTAGGTTTAATGACAATCCTGATCAACATCTCAGAAAGTTACCAGCAATGTTGCTTACATTTGACACTATTTTATTATACGAATGCAAGTAAATGCAAAACAAATAAATGATATCAACATCCAAGTTCACAGGCCTCAATCATAAGGCTACAACCCATTGGAGGAATCGTTAGACAGACAGTCACCTTTCTGGGCTGCACAGACAGCCAGGGTCTCTCCTTGAGGTCGTCGATCTGCTCCCAAACCTTGGACAGTTCCGACCAGACTCCTTTGAGGTCCTGCAGCTCCTCCAGGGCGACCTGCATGCGCTCCTCACTTGGGCTGAAGGTGCCTGCAGGGAGAGGGGAAGCTTCCACAGTTAATGGAGTATAAACTCACTGAATCAGTCGACATATACAAATATCCTATTCCCATACCCTCTTGCATATGGTCAAATCTCATCATATTATATTATTATATGAAACAGTCTTTCCTGCTTTTGATTATCATTCACTGATACCTATGTATTTATATTGTTACAAACCATAATCGTTCTCAATGTGATACCTTCTGTCAAATATCTTGGTGAAACAACAGCAAAATTACTTGTTATACTATGTATTAACATAACCCATATTTACTAAATTAATAGCAATATCTCTAACATCAATAAACAATTACGTTATGTCTACAATTTTTCCTGTATGGCATATAAATGATCACTAATACCAATCATATTAATTAATTTAATCATTGTACCCAACTACTCACACATTTATTTTCTGATTACACATGCTGTGTGAAGGAGCAGAAACTAACATGCACATATACTACTCTACTAAAAGGGAAGAACTTCGTGATAAACTTATTACAGTATACATTTCAATAAGTATTGTTGGCATCAAAAGGACAATTGTTTTCTTAATATTTTTGGAAATGTAAAATTATCTTATTGTACTCACATCCAACTATAACAAACTATACGAAGGTCGTCTACCTACTACAATATTAACAGTGCAAGCTTCATTTGATGTTACTGACCAGGTTCAGCCAGTTCCAAGGCTTCCTTTGCCTTTGACACATTTGCCCTCTCCTCTTTGAGACGCATGAACTTGCCCTCAAAGATCGCCAGGGCACTGGTGGCTGCACCAGGCTTCAGGCTTCCCTGACAACACAAAGACAAATATTCAACAAATATATCAGTACATTCTGGAAGAAAATTTCCCGATTTCTGTCACAGTTCTCGAGGTCAATGCAAATCACTGTAGCATATTAACATAATCTCTACATGAACAATGCATGGTGCTGATTGACTTTAGCTAGTTGGTGATGTAACTTAGATGAAAAGTACAATTCACAAACAGTAAAGAAACAGCTATGTACAATTAATTAATTATGGAGATACAATATAAAGAGACATCTGCCTCACTACCAGTAAGCAAGATATGCTATGAAACATGAAAGGGAAGAATTAACAAATACTAGCATTCTGTCTCCGATTGACTTTCTAATAACTTATGACAAATTGAACACACCAGAGTATGTCTACATGACATCAAATAATGATTGTATTAATAAAATAGGTGGCAACATCTGCTCATGGAAAAGCAGGAAAAATCTGCCTCCACTCAAGTTTCGTAGATTTTTAACAGAATCATGGGTTATTTTTAAGGGTTTTTATTTTCATAAGCATTTCTCGTTTGTGGTGAACACAAAATATGAAACCAGAAAATAATATGTGCCGAGAATGGCATCATGTACAACAAATAGATAAATTTTACCATTAAAATGAAACATTTAGAAAACAACAAAAACAAAGCAGGAAAGCAGGACCATGGGATAAAAGTGGTATTTCCCACCTGAAACTGTAACGTTGTTACCTATGTAAGAAAGATGTGCACCAACTTTATACCACATATTTCACCAACCTCTATTGGTTTCTCCTTCTCCCATTCTGTGAGCAGGTCATTGGTCTTGTTCTCAACCACCTTGTCTTCCGTGACAATCTTCATCTGCAGACTTGCCACCTGTGATTGGATGGAGTTGTCCTTGCGCTGGATGATGTCATTGAAGGCGCTCCATTCACCTTCAATGTTGTCGCTATACAACCACGTGGTGGGGAACTGGAAGCGTTGGCGCTCCAGGATCTGCTGCCCCTCCTTGTACATCTACGATGCACGTGATAATAATATATTTGATTTGATATAGTGCCAGATCCAAGATTGTTTGTGGCGCTTAACAGCATATTAAAAATTAATAACATGGGTCTAGAATTGCTAAATAAACAAATATATTAAAACACTACTAATAACTATTATTATTTTAAAATAAATGTTCCACAATACAGCAATATAATAATAAGATCATAATAAGCAAATATACAAAAACAATATTAATAATAAATAATTTTAATATTTTTGAATTCATTCTAAATAAGTGAAGAGACAGTTTTGTTGAGTGCCATAAGGCTTCATGTCTTACATCTACTTGTTTCTCCCATGACTTCATCTTGCGCTTCAGAGACTGCACATACGTGATGAAACCAACCGCATCAGACGTGTTTGCTGTCTCAATGGACTGCATCTCAAGGTCAGAGCGCGACTACGGAAACAAACAATCCATCATAGTAACTGCACAAGTGAGGTCCGTAACAACAACCACTTCAATTGTCACCTCATTGTAAACACCTGTTTTCTTTATAACAGGAGTCAGTACAACAGTCAATTACAGTTTATAAGTAACAACAATAAGTCATATATTATAAGTAACAACAATAAGTCATATATTATAAGTAACAACAATAAGTCATATATTATAAGTAACAACAAGTCATATATTATAAGTAACAACAAGTCATAGCTTATAAGCAACAACAATAAGTCATATATTATAAGTAACAACAATAAGTCATATATTATAAGTAAAAACAATAAGTCATAGATTATAAGCAACAACAATTAGAAAAATGTGAAATGTAAATATATATGGTGTATTATGGCATGGGTTCCCAACTTGGGGGTCTGGAACCTGGGGGGCTGCCATGTAGTTCCAGGGGGTTCTCGGCAAACACGCAACATTATTTGTGAAATTACACATTGTATCAAACAAAAAGCTTAAAAATGGGTGAATTTGGGCCTCATCCAGAGGGCGGAAATTTGGGGGCCTTACAGCTCTGAAAGTTTGGGAACTACTGTGTTATGTGCTGTAGTTGTGACCTACCTTAGACACTGTACCGTGGAACTGTTGCATCTCTGAGCTGAGCATGCTGCCAAACTTGCTGAGGACGTCCTTGTGCCAGGAGTCGTACTTCAGACTCACCTTCGACTGAACCTGGAGGTAAAAGATGAGTTCTTATATAGCGTGGTGTCCAGTCCTTAGGACCACTCAAAAGTTTGACAGGCAGGCTGTTCAATCCAACACCATCTTGACTCCTTTAGGAAGCATTCAGCCATGCTGCAATTACTGCGTGAAGATTATTCCATCACATATATTGGCTTCTGTGGCAGTCACAAAAAGATTAATTATTATTGACAGATCTGGTCACAAACTAACAGACAATCCAACAACATTAGCACACTGCTGACATTCTAACTTAAACAAATTCATAAAGAAATGTAATTTATGCACATATTAAGTGTGCATCAATGAGAGATTGAATCAACTTGCCTTGCCGAACTCAATGCGGACCGGCCCAAATGACTTGTGACTCTCAGAAGTGTCGAACGTCTTCCGTGACACTCTGCAGAGAAACAGATAAATAAACTTGACTTACAGCCTCAATCATAGAATCTCTATAACTCCTAATACCAGTGCTTCAGTGAAATATAGGTATGGTTCATGCATAGCACAACATTGTGGATGAATAACACGAGAGAACTGACAGGATTGACTATACTACACTGCAGGTACTGAAACACAAACCATACCACACTGCATGTATTAGAACACAAACGAGAATGGACAGAATTGGCCATACCACACTGCAGGTATTAGAACACAAACCATACCACACTGCATGTATCAGAACACAAACCATACCACACTGCAGGTATCAGAACACAAACAAGAATGGACAGGATTGGCTATACCACACTGCAGGTATCAGAACACAAACGAGAATGGACAGGATTGGCTATACCACACTGCAGGTATTAGAACACAAACAAGAATGGACAGGATTGGCTATACCACACTGCAGGTATCAGAACACAAACAAGAATGGACAGGATTGGCTATACCACACTGCAGGTATTAGAACACAAACAAGAATGGACAGGATTGGCTATACCACACTGCAGGTATCAGAACACAAACAAGAATGGACAGGATTGGCTATACCACACTGCAGGTATTAGAACACAAACAAGAATGGACAGGATTGGCTATACCACACTGCAGGTATCAGAACACAAACCATACCACACTGCAGGTATCAGAACACAAACCATACCACACTGCATGTATCAGAACACAAACCATACCACACTGAAGGTATCAGAACACAAACCATACCACACAGCAGGTACTGAAACACAAACAAGAATGCAGTGCGGTACATCACTGTGAAAGTTCGCAAGATATGGCATTCTCAGCGACATTGCCGCCAAGCTGTCCGTGCACTCGCTTGAAACTGTCCGTGTGAACTGTTGCTTGATCGTGGTCTTCCTCGTCACTTTTGCCCTCAGAAATGATGTTCATTTCACTGTCGCCATTTGATCCGTCTGACTTTACAAACTTCCCCAATTAACGGCAAGTAAATAATTTATTAATAAACGTAAATTTGATATAATAACAGTCTCCGTGCATCAAACTCAAACCAAAACAAAGTAGTTTTTGCATGGGGGGTACAGGTTGCATTCCAATGTTCCGAGCATGCGCGTTTCTAGCTGAGCCAATCAGTCATTGCGATTCGTTTCACATGATTACGCCCTCATTATTATTCAATGAATAACGTGGTTTGTTTATGTTTGAGCTATGTTTTAAACCTCTCTGACTGGTTATATAGTAACATGTGACTGATTTTGCCCTAGTAAATGCATCCCATAATAGATCACCTTTCCAACGGGGGTGGGCGTGATGTGTAGTGGATACGATACATCTGAATTGAGTGAAGTTTCCTTTGTGTGTTGTTCATTAAGATACTCATAGCTCTACGAAACATCGTATTTTTTCAAAGTTATCAATCGTTTTATGACGCTATAATAGGATGACAACAATCTAGGATAGTTAGGCTAATTAAAAACATCAACACCTGAAAATCTGCCATCGCACCCAAATTATATGTCTGTCTATATACAGCTACTCGTTTATATGTGTCCATAGCTGTCTATATACAGCTACTCGTTTATGTGTCCACTGCTGTCTATATACAGCTACTCATTTATGTGTGTCCATAGCTGTCTATATACAGCTACTCGTTTATGTGTCCACTGCTGTCTATATACAGCTACTCATTTATATGTGTCCATAGCAGTCTATATACAGCTACTCATTTATGTGCTCACTGCTGTCTATATACAGCTACTCATTTATATGTGTCCATAGCTGTCTATATACAGCTACTCATTTATGTGTCCACTGCTGTCTATATACAGCTACTCATTTATATGTGTTCATAGCTGTCTATATACAGCTACTCATTTATGTGCTCACTGCCGTCTATATACAGCTACTCATTTATATGTGTCCATAGCAGTCTATATACAGCTACTCATTTATGTGCTCACTGCTGTCTATATACAGCTACTCATTTATATGTGTCCATAGCTGTCTATATACAGCTACTCATTTATGTGTCCACTGCTGTCTATATACAGCTACTCATTTATATGTGTTCATAGCTGTCTATATACAGCTACTCATTTATGTGCTCACTGCTGTCTATATACAGCTACTCATTTATATGTGTCCATAGCAGTCTATATACAGCTACTCATTTATGTGCTCACTGCTGTCTATATACAGCTACTCATTTATATGTGTTCATAGCTGTCTATATACAGCTACTCATTTATGTGCTCACTGCTGTCTATATACAGCTACTCATTTATATGTGTCCATAGCAGTCTATATACAGCTACTCATTTATGTGCTCACTGCTGTCTATATACAGCTACTCATTTATGTGTGTGTCCATAGCTGTCTATATACAGCTACTCGTTTATGTGTCCACTGCTGTCTATATACAGCTACTCATTTATGTGTCCATAGCAGTCTATATACAGCTACTCATTTATGTGCTCACTGCTGTCTATATACAGCTACTCATTTATATGTGTCCATAGCTGTCTATATACAGCTACTCATTTATGTGTCCACTGCTGTCTACATACAGCTACTCATTTATATGTGTTCATAGCTGTCTATATACAGCTACTCATTTATGTGCTCACTGCTGTCTATATACAGCTACTCATTTATATGTGTCCATAGCAGTCTATATACAGCTACTCATTTATGTGCTCACTGCTGTCTATATACAGCTACTCATTTATGTGTGTCCATAGCTGTCTATATACAGCTACTCGTTTATGTGTCCACTGCTGTCTATATACAGCTACTCATTTATATGTGTCCATAGCAGTCTATATACAGCTACTCATTTATGTGCTCACTGCTGTCTATATACAGCTACTCATTTATATGTGTCCATAGCTGTCTATATACAGCTACTCATTTATGTGTCCACTGCTGTCTATATACAGCTACTCATTTATATGTGTTCATAGCTGTCTATATACAGCTACTCATTTATGTGCTCACTGCTGTCTATATACAGCTACTCATTTATATGTGTTCATAGCTGTCTATATACAGCTACTCATTTATGTGCTCACTGCTGTCTATATACAGCTACTCATTTATATGTGTCCATAGCAGTCTATATACAGCTACTCATTTATGTGCTCACTGCTGTCTATATACAGCTACTCATTTATGTGTGTCCATAGCTGTCTATATACAGCTACTCGTTTATGTGTCCACTGCTGTCTATATACAGCTACTCATTTATATGTGTCCATAGCAGTCTATATACAGCTACTCATTTATGTGTCCACTGCTGTCTATATACAGCTACTCATTTATGTGTGTCCATAGCTGTCTATATACAGCTACTCGTTTATGTGTCCACTGCTGTCTATATACAGCTACTCATTTATATGTGTCCCTAGCAGTCTATATACAGCTACTCGTTTATGTGTCCACTGCTGTCTATATACAGCTACTCATTTATGTGTGTCCATAGCTGTCTATATACAGCTACTCGTTTATGTGTCCACTGCTGTCTATATACAGCTACTCATTTATATGTGTCCATAGCTGTCTATATACAGCTACTCGTTTATGTGTCCACTGCTGTCTATATACAGCTACTCATTTATGTGTGTCCATAGCTGTCTATATACAGCTACTCATTTACATGCGTCCATCACTGTCTATATACAGCTACTCATTTATATACGTCCACCGATGTCTATATACAGCTACTCATTTATATGTTACGAAAGTCGCTTATTACAATGTGGTTTGACAACACTAGAGACCAGGAGACTAAGAGGAGACCAAATAGAAGTGTTTAAAATAGTGAACGGTTATGAGGATGTTGACAGGAATATGTTCTTCAAACTTAAAGAAGGCAGTAGAACCAAAGGACACAAAGCAGAATTAGTTAAGGGGCAGTGTAGGTTGGACATGAGAAAGTACTCTTTCTCACAGAGGGTGATAAATGAATGGAACAGACGGCCAAATGATTGTGTTAATGCTAGTAGTGTAAATATGTTTAAAAATAGAATTGACAGATATTTGATATGGGTGGGCTACACATAGATGAGAAAATTGTTGGACTCTCGATGAGCCAATGGCTTCCTTGTTCACTTGCCATCTGGAACTTGTTGTTTGGGATGGCAATCTTGTTAAATTTGTCCACCGCTGTCTATATACGGCTACTCATTTATGTGTCCATCGCTGTTTATATACAGTTACTCATTTATATGTGTCCATAGCTGTCTATATACAGCTACTCATTTATACAGCTCAATGAACTGAAGCAATGTGGAGTGAACGAAATTGCCAGTTTCAAAACGGCAGTAACTGCCGACCTACCGTGCCCCAATGACTGACCCTCCGACACAGTAACTGCCAACCTACCATGCCCCAATGACTGACCCTCCGACACAGTAACTGCCAACCTACCACGCTCCAATGACTGACCCTCCGACTCAGTAACTGCCAACCTACCACGCCCCAACGACTGACCCTCCGACACAGTAACTGCCAACCTACCACGCCCCAACGACTGACCCTCCGACTCAGTAACTGCCAACCTACCACGCCCCAACGACTGACCCTCCGACTCAGTAACTGCCAACCTACCACGCCCCAACGACTGACCCTCCGACTCAGTAACTGCCAACCTACCACGCCCCAACGACTGACCCTCCGACACAGTAACTGCCAACCTACCGCACCCCAACGACTGACCCTCCAACTCAGTAACTGCCAACCTACCGCGCCCCAACGACTGACCCTCCGACACAGTAACTGCCAACCTACCGCGCCCCAACGACTGACCCTCCGACTCAGTAACTGCCAACCTACCACGCCCCAACGACTGACCCTCCGACACAGTAACTGCCAACCTACCATGCCCCAAAGACTGACGCTCCGACACAGTAACAGCCAAACTACCACGCCCCAACGACGGACCCTCCGACACAGTAACTGCCAACCTACCGCGCCCCAACGACTGACACAACGACACAGTAACTGCCAACCTAAAGCGCCCCAACGACTGACCCTCCGACACAGTAACTGCCAACCTACCGCGCCCCAACGACTGACCCTCCGACACAGTAACTGCCAACCTACCACGCCCCAACGACTGACCCTCCGACCCAGTAACTGCCAACCTACTGCGCCCCAACGACTGACCCTCCGACCCCGTAACTGCCAACCTACCGCGCCCCAACGACTGACACTCCGACAAAGAAACTGCCAAACTTCCACGCCCCGACGACTAATAATAATAATAATAATTGACTTCTATGGCGCCTATATCCTCAGGAACCTGAGCTCAGAGGCGCAACAAAACAGAATCAGTAGGCGTAATCGTAAACAAGGACGCGTAAAAGTCAGTATCAGAACGACTGACACTCCGACACAGTAACTGCCAACCTACCACGCCCCAACGACTGACCCTCCAACACAGTAACTGCCAACCTACCACGCCCCAACGACTGACCCTCCGACACAGTAACTGCCAACCTACCGCGCCCCAACGACTGACACAACGACACAGTAACTGCCAACCTAAAGCGCCCCAACGACTGACCCTCCGACACAGTAACTGCCAACCTACCGCGCCCCAACGACTGACCCTCCGACACAGTAACTGCAAACCTACCGCGCCCCAACGACTGACCCTCCGACCCAGTAACTGCCAACCTACTGCGCCCCAACGACTGACCCTCCGACCCAGTAACTGCCAACCTACCGCGCCCCAACGACTGACACTCCGACAAAGAAACTGCCAACCTTCCACGACCCGACGACTGACACTCCGACACAGTAACTGCCAACCTACCGCGCCCCAACGACTGACACTCCGACAAAGAAACTGCCAACCTTCCACGACCCGACGACTGACACTCCGACACAGTAACTGCCAACCTACCGCGCCCCAACGACTGACACTCCGACAAAGAAACTGCCAACCTTCCATGCCCCGACGACTGACACAACGACACAGTAACTGCCAACCTACCGCGCCCCAACGACTGACACTCTGACAAAGAAACTGCCAACCTACCACGCCCCAACGACTGACCCTCCGACACAGAAACTGCCAACCTACCACGCCCCAACGACTGACACTCCGACAAAGAAACTGCCAACCTTCCACGCCCCGACGACTGACACTCCGACACAGTAACTGCCAACCTACCGCGCCCCAACGACTGACACTCCGACAAAGAAACTGCCAACCTTCCACGCCCCGACGACTGACACGACACAGTAACTGCCAACCTACCGCGCCCCAACGACTGACACAACGACACAGTAACTGCCAACCTACCATGCCCCAACGACTGACACTCCGACACAGAAACTGCCAACCTACCACGCCGACAAGCCTAACCTGTGGCTGAATTGCATTCTACTCACTTGAGCTCCTTTAGAATCTTCATCCAGCGAGGGAGACTGTTGCCCAGGCGACTGTAGAGATGTTCCGGCTGGAGATCCCACAGAGACTGGTACTGCAGCCAGTTCTAGAAAGCACAAGCAAATGATACCACATCAGTACAGCCCAGACACAGCAAAGTAACTGCATGATGTTAAACCACAGCACCGTCTTGCAAACATTGTCAAATTAGTCGTCTATGGCGGCACCAACACATAACTATCACATAAAGTGTATTATCATCATCAATTTGTTCAACTATGACAATAACACTGGTTATATGAATTCAAGGAAGAACTTACATCAACATTTATATTGATTAAAACATAATTATGAGAGAACTGCTACACAATATAAACATTCATGGTTTCTGGTCCACGTGCTTTTGAGGCCTTCACAAACCAATGTTACTTGACTGCATGAATGTCCAAACACACAGGAGACATATCAGTCATGAATGTCCAAACACACAGGAGACATATCAGTCATGACTGTCCAAACACACAGGAGACATATCAGTCATGAATGTCCAAACACACAGGAGACATATCAGTTATGAATGTCCAAACACACAGGAGACATATCAGTCATGACTGTCCAAACACACAGGAGACATATCAGTCATGAATGTCCAAACACACAGGAGACATATCAGTCATGACTGTCCAAACACACAGGAGACATATCAGTCATGAATGTCCAAACACACAGGAGACATATCAGTCATGAATGTCCAAACACACAGAAGACATATCAGTCATGAATGTCCAAACACACAGGAGACATATCAGTCACACATTCTGGACTGTCTACTCTTCTGCTTGTTCTATCTACAAACTAAGGCTACGGCCTAGTTCAACCAACAATGCAGACAAGACCAAATGAGCTGCAGGAAAGAAAAGCTGTTGAACACTTACATTCACATAGCCACGGACATCACCAACAATGTTGACGACGGCGTTGTACGCGTTCTCCAGCATCTCTGGCCCGCTTGGGATCTTGGACAGCAGATTCTTGTAGGTGGTCTCAGCTTCGGAGCCAGACTTCAGACCAACCTACAGGTGTGCATGGTGCTTGTCAACAATCACGTTATTGGGTGAATGTTCACTCATGAGACAGTCACATACTTAGCAGTGGCTTCAGGCCAGCATGTGGAAATGATTAGACTCATGCGCCATATACTGCGCACACACTATATAGTTGTGAATACATTTTAGTTAACTATGATTCTTGTGCAATTAATAAATGCCGGCAGAGGCTTTGTATTTCATTTCACACTATAGATTGGACCAGAATTAAGCCTAAGTTTAAGTTCCAACGTTGCTTAACATTACAATAAAATAATTTATGTTTATAAAATACAAAACTGAATCATCCCAATCATCAAACTAAACAGGAATACCACATCCATTGATTGCAAGTAAATTTTTGAATGGAAACATCATTCCCATCAACACAAATAAAGAAGATGACACTTTCACTTTGGGAGAAATAATGGATAAACTAGGACTGATAAGACAGGATTAACGTGGAGAATAGTACAGCAGCTAGGAAAGAACTTTTCTTAACGTGTATTCCTTGCAGTGATAGGAAGCAGAGGCAAGTCACGACAAAGATGAGAGACAGACATCATAGACCTCTTTGGAAAGGCGACAGTGGCAGGTAGAATAGCTGTGGAAAAACATTGATTTTGAAGAGAAAAAAAAATGGGGCAGCGATGTCCTGAATAGGATATGTCCTGAACAGGATATGTCCTGAACAGGATATGTCCTGAACAGGATATGCAAATGGAAGAATTCCGTGCAGGAAGAGGTCATCTCTGACAAGGAAACACGTATCTGGTACCTGGCAGAGATAGGAGCACGAACTCCCAGGAGAATGGTTGACACGTACCTGGTACCTGGAGTGTTGGATGTGGGTTAGGGATAGGAGCAGACTCCCAGGAGAACGGTTGACACGTACCTGGTACCTGGAGTGTTGGATGCGGGGCAGAGATAGGAGCACAGACTCCCAGGAAAACAGTTGACACGTACCTGGTACCTGGAGTGTTGGTTGCGGGGCAGAGATAGGAGCACAGACTCCCAGGAGAACAGTTGACACGTACCTGGTACCTGGAGTGTTGGTTGCGGGGCAGAGAGAGGAGCACAGACTCCCAGGAGAACAGTTGACACGTACCTGGTACCTGGAGTGTTGGATGCGGGGCAGGGAGAGGAGCACAGATTCCCAGGAGAATGGTTGACACGTACCTGGTACCTGGAGTGTTGGATGCGGGGCAGAGAGAGGAGCACAGACTCCCAGGAGAAGAGTTCCTGCAGGAGGTTCTGCTGGGCCTCCTCCACCGGGGGGTTGAGGTACATCATCTGGTTCATGATGCGCAGCTCGTACGCGTGTTGCTACAACACACACAGCAGAACTGTTAGTAACTTACCACTGGCAGAACTAATCCAGTTAGCCAGATAATTCACTGGGATAACACATGGAACAAAACCACGTCTTTCATAAAGATACATAGTCTGATACGTTTGTTATCACAATAGTATAAAACTATAAACTATATTTTAACATGTTGATTGAAAACATTTATTTTAATGAACCATGATTTCTAAATATAATTTGATAATTTTCTGTATATGAATATCGACCTTACCCTTCAGCATGCAATGAAAACATGATATTCAAGTTGAAACATTCAAATTAAACAGAAACAGTCAAATTACATTTCTAAAATGTCAAATTCTCTGACATTCAATGAACTGTTTTCCCTGACTACTAGCCAAATCAAAATTAATGTACATGTGATGTAACATGTGATGTAACATCAAGATTAACACATTCAACAGAGTTTGTTCTAAACTGCACCATTTCCCAAAAGATCTTGCTATGTATTGAGATCGTGTGAAGTATTATATCAACATGACCATGACATACAATTTTATTCTATAAACTTCAAGAGTAATCAAAATCCAGGATTTTTGTGACAACACAACAAGCCCAAGGTACACCGTCCTGACCTTGAACTTTGGCTCGCCCCCTGGCTTGTGGACAACCTGGGCCGGAGTGTCAGTGTCCATCAACATGTCCAGGTCGTCCTGCCGGTCTCGACTCTTGTTCTCCAGAACCTCCGTCCACGCCTTCAGGCCGCTCTCAAGACGATTTGCCAGCTTCAGCTCCACCTGCAACGGACACGGCACACATGTAAAGTGTTAATGTAGCACTGTATCCAGTTCTTGGGACATACGAAAGCTCTTTACCCACTGGCAAACCTGTTCCTTCCAACAACTTGAGTCAAGTTGACAAGAGGTGGGATGGTATCTAGTAGCCTACCTGTTCATCAAGGTTGGAGACCCATAGAGCCAAGTTGGAGTACTGATGGAGACTCAGATCATCAACAGCCTTCTGGATTTTAGCGAGGACCTCGTTCATCACCGTGTTGCTGTAGGCGCACGTGTCAAGGCTGCGAACTTCAACCTCTATCTCCTCTTCCATGGCGACCAAGTCATCCATCTTCTCCTGGAAGTTGAAGATCGCCTCGGCCAGCTTCTGTACGTACGTGTCGAGTTTGTACGACTCCCACACAAGGTTGATGCCCTGAAACAAAGTCTCTACATGTGTCATACTTGCATCCACTGTTGTCGTTACTGTTGGTACAATGTATTCTTTGCTGAAACGATCATTTGTTAAATATTTTTGTACTAGGATCAGGGTTGACATGCAACTGTTCTGCAAACAAGGTCATTTCAGTTAGCCTCCACTGACTGCAGGTTTGGTGACATCTACTACATGCATATCTGCTATAGTGAGTGCCTCACCGAAGGCAGCCACTGAGGACTACAAGTATATATCTGCTACAGTAATCTCAGTGCCTCACTAAAGGCAGCCACTGAGGACCACAATTGTATATCTGCTACAGTAATCTCAGTGCCTCACTAAAGGCAGCCACTGAGGACCACAAGTGTATATCTGCTTCAGTAATCTCAGTGCCTCACTAAATGCAGCCACTGAGGACCACAAGTGTATATCTGCTGCAGTAATCTCAGTGCCTCACTAAAGGCAGCCACTGAGGACCACAAGTGTATATCTGCTACAGTAATCTCAGTGCCTCACTAAAGGCAGCCACTGAGGACCACAAGTGTATATCTGCTACAGTAAACTCAGTGCCTAACTAAAGGCAGCCACTGAGGACCACAAGTGTATATCTGCTACAGTAATTTCAGTGCCTCACTAAAGGCAGCCACTGAGGACTACAAGTGTATATCTGCTACAGTAATCTCAGTGCCTCACTAAAGGCAGCCATTGATGACTTACGTCAGAGATGATCACTTGCACTTCCTTCCTCATCCCTGCCACAAGCAGGGAGCTCGACGGTCTCTCATCCACCTGCGCGAATCAAAAACGGCATCTAACACTCAAATGTGATTAACTGTACAGTCTACACTTATCTTTAATTTTATTAAAGTTAGGCATCCGCCATAAAATAACAATTAAAAACACAAGGTTTTGGCACGTAGGTAAAATATTGCCATTATGTCATATCCCAAACTAATTTCACAATAAATATTTAAATGGAATGTGATATTGCAAAGTTTGAGATTATCACCAATACAATGTTACACCGCGGACCTGTTTATCTGCAGGATTTGATTCCTACAGGTTTTGGTTGTACTAATGAATCATGTGGTTTGGTGAATAACACAATAATGAAGCACTTTAAAAAAAATTCCATATATTATATTTCTAAGACACACAAATTACTCGGCTGAGTGCACTGACCTTATCACATGTTCGTTCGTACGTGCGCACGCTCTCAATGAGGGAGATGGCAAACGGATACAGCTGGTTGGCATGGTGTGCCTTGTTGACAATAGCCAAAGGCACACGTAGTCCAAGCCACTTCAGGTTACGTACCTGAAACACAGCGACTTCAAGTATAACACACAAAAACAGATTACAGTTATCTCCAAGTTAACAAATTTCTCCCAAGAAACTAAAGTTCACCACTTCAATGCCATACCACAAAATAATATTCAATCAGATCTCAATATGTCATTCTGCAAATTTACCGATTTTCAGTGGTCTTTCACAACCTGACTGAAATTATACCCACTTCATTTACTTAGTGATGTATTTTCAATGCAACTGTCTACATTAACCCTTACAGACATGGATTTTTTCCCAGAAATGTGTATGCATATTTTAAAACGCCTATGACTTAATTATTACTAGGACTACTACACATATATACATTTTTGGAAAAGTAACATCGTCACAAATCCATTGATGGAGAGAGAAAAGTCATCTTGAAGTTATGTGACATAATAATTTATTCAAAATGGCCACAAAATATTAGGAGCACTAGCGTACTATCGAACATCACATGCAATAACAAGAGGACTAATAGTCACAGATGAATAATGATGGTATATTTAGAAGAAAAAACACTAATATACACAAAGTGGCAAAATATGAAGGCAATCAGTACATTATTTGACATTTTATACAGACATCATTGGCAAGTGTAAAAATCCAGATGATTTCTATATGTACACCCTTGTCAGCCTATATACCAAAATAAAACTAATAGTACTAGTCACAGATGAACTACGACAGCATATTTAGAAAGAACACTAATATTTACACAAAGTAGCAAACTATGAAGGTAACCAGTAAAACAATTTGACATTTTGAACAGACACCATTGACATGTGTAAAAATCCAGACAATTTCTATACGTATCGTCGTCAGAAACAGTCACTTCACTGTCACTCATTGAGTGTTCAGACATGGGCGATATTATCATCACTGACAGTCGTCTTCACCAGAACTTCTATCTCTATCACTCATATAGTGTCGATAATCCTGAGTAATTCATTTGGATCCGTGATCAACCATGACCATAGTGCTATGGCTGCTTTATCCGGATGGACAGGTTTTTGGCAGTCTTTCAAATTACAATTGCAGGTCTCAAACTAAACATTTCACAACAGCATTACAACCTGGCAATGCTTTCACTATGCCTCTATCGAGCAATACCCCCATTATGGAGCAATAGAAAAGTCGCACCTGACCATTTATGACCAACCCTATGCCATCGCACAATCTATTGCATTACCAGTCTTTAAAGGTTAACAAGCTAATGTCACCTTACTAGCCAAGTTACCCCCAAATGTTTAGAATTTTTAATAGCATTCTATCAACCTACTAAATTACATCATTTTTCGAAAGTTATTCTCCAAATTTACACCCCAGTCACCTGCCTTACCTCCTTGGCCAAAGTAATGATCTCAGGCATAAAGTTGACCTTCAGCTTGAGAATGTTGCCCTTATTCAACTGACGTGAACGGACATTCTCTATGATGAAGATTCGGCCAGACACAGACATCTGTTTCTGCTGAACCTAAAACAAAATTTCTCCCGATTATTATACTTTTACAATAGTGTCAACTTTTGATGCTTTTATTTTGCATATGGCACAATAGAAGTAAAAACTGAAACTCAACAGCACTTAAAATATATGGAATGCTCTTACAAAAACATGGAATGCTCTTACAAAGACATGGAATGCTCTTACAAAGACATGGAATGCTCTTACAAAGACATGGAATGCACTTACAAAGACATGGAATGCTCTTACAAAGACATGGAATGCTCTTACAAAGACATGGAATGCTCTTACAAAGACATGGAATGCTCTTAGTTTATTATTAAATTGCTTTTAATAATATATAATTCAACTTTTATTATTATTAGTGCAGCGTTAAGAGGTTGTGTGTATATCATTTATTCGTACACAATAGTTTAGGTACAATTGAATAAAACAAAACTAATAAATGTAATTCCATACAGACTTTTAAAGTCTTATCTGGATATCTAAGCAACAGTGACATTCAAGACACAGAACACTTTAACTGGACTGTTTTATTAACCTTTTACTCATTACCATTCTTAATTTGCTGAACTAGACTTAATACTTTTTAATTAACTTACTGGAATCCATTGTTTTTGAATGTATATTTATTCTGTTATGTAATTATTTAATTTTCGGTGGTAATACAAGTATCCTTGGAAAGATATATATTTGATAAGGTTTATCATAAGTAATGAATGTTATAATGTTATAATAAAATTGTTATAATAAAATTATGCACAATCTCAAGGAAACTAAAGTCAGCACGATAGACAGTAGCAACAGAATGAGAAGAATATGAGTAGCATGCACATATGTGGACTAACTTAATACTGTTGACTTAACATGAGTAGCATGTACATATGTGGACTAACTTAATACTGTTGACTTAATATGAGTAGCATGTACATATGTGGACTAACTTAATACTGTTGACTTAACATGAGTAGCATGTACATATGTGGACTACTTAATACTGTTGACTTAACATGAGTAGCATGTACATATGTGGACTAACTTAATACTGTTGACTTAACATGAGTAGCATGTACATATGTGGACTAACTTAATACTGTTGACTTAACATGAGTAGCATGTACATATGTGGACTAACTTAATACTGTTGACTTAATATGAGTAGCATGTACATATGTGGACTAACTTAATACTGTTGACTTAATATGAGTAGCATGTACATATGTGGACTAACTTAATACTGTTGACTTAATATGAGAGCATGTACATATGTGGACTAACTTAATACTGTTGACTTAACATGAGTAGCATGTACATATGTGGACTAACTTAATACTGTTGACTTAATATGAGTAGCATGTACATATGTGGACTAACTTAATACTGTTGACTTAATATGAGTAGCACGTACATATGTGGACTAACTTAATACTGTTGACTTAATATGAGTAGCACGTACATATGTGGACTAACTTAATACTGTTGACTTAATATGAGTAGCACGTACATATGTGGACTAACTTAATACTGTTGACTTAATATGAGTAGCATGTACATATGTGGACTAACTTAATACTGTTGACTTAATATGAGAGCATGTACATATGTGGACTAACTTAATACTGTTGACTTAATATGAGTAGCATGTACATATGTGGACTAACTTAATACTGTTGACTTAATATGAGTAGCATGTACATATGTGGACTAACTTAATACTGTTGACTTAATATGAGTAGCATGTACATATGTGGACTAACTTAATACTGTTGACTTAATATGAGAGCATGTACATATGTGGACTAACTTAATACTGTTGACTTAATATGAGTAGCATGTACATATGTGGACTAACTTAATACTGTTGACTTAATATGAGAGCATGTACATATGTGGACTAACTTAATACTGTTGACTTAATATGAGTAGCATGTACATATGTGGACTAACTTAATACTGTTGACTTAATATGAGTAGCATGTACATATGTGGTCTAACTTAATACTGTTGACTTAATATGAGTAGCATGTACATATGTGGACTAACTTAATACTGTTGACTTAATATGAGAGCATGTACATATGTGGACTAACTTAATACTGTTGACTTAATATGAGTAGCATGTACATATGTGGACTAACTTAATACTGTTGACTTAATATGAGTAGCATGTACATGTGGTCTAACTTAATATGAGTAGCATGTACATATGTGGACTAACTTAATACTGTTGACTTAATATGAGTAGCATGTACATATGTGGACTAACTTAATACTGTTGACTTAATATGAGTAGCATGTACATATGTGGACTAACTTAATACTGTTGACTTAATATGAGAGCATGTACATATGTGGACTAACTTAATACTGTTGACTTAATATGAGTAGCATGTACATATGTGGACTAACTTAATACTGTTGACTTAATATGAGTAGCATGTACATGTGGTCTAACTTAATATGAGTAGCATGTACATATGTGGACTAACTTAATACTGTTGACTTAATATGAGTAGCATGTACATATGTGGACTAACTTAATACTGTTGACTTAATATGAGTAGCATGTACATATGTGGACTAACTTAATACTGTTGACTTAATATGAGAGCATGTACATATGTGGACTAACTTAATACTGTTGACTTAATATGAGTAGCATGTACATATGTGGACTAACTTAATACTGTTGACTTAATGAGTAGCATGTACATATGTGGACTAACTTAATACTGTTGACTTAATATGAGTAGCATGTACATATGTGGTCTAACTTAATACAGTTGACTTAATATGAGTAGCATGTACATATGTGGTCTAACTTAATACTGTTGACTTAATATGAGTAGCATGTACATATGTGGTCTAACTTAATACTGTTGACTTAATATGAGTAGCATGTACATATGTGGACTAACTTAATACTGTTGACTTAATATGAGTAGCATGTCCATATGTGGACTAACTTAATACTGTTGACTTAATATGAGTAGCATGTACATATGTGGTCTAACTTAATACTGTTGACTTAATATGAGTAGCATGTACATATGTGGACTAACTTAATACTGTTGACTTAATATGAGTAGCATGTACATATGTGGACTAACTTAATACAGTTGACTTAATATGAGTAGCATGTACATATGTGGACTAACTTAATACAGTTGACTTAATATGAGTAGCATGTACATATGTGGACTAACTTAATACTGTTGACTTAATACGATTGTTGTTAGGGGCACATTTTCATGACTTTGTAATTATCCCCTTCAAACTGTGATTTGTATACTCAAATTTATATATGCCTTGCTTTGAAGACATGTATAATTAGATGTATTGCATAATCATGTAATTATGTGTATAGTTTATATACATGTTTGTCTTGTATAGCGTTGCCAATGTTTGAATAAATAAATAGACCTTCTCTGCCCACTCATTGAACAGTTGTTGGATGTTGAGTTTGAGACGGAAGCTGTCGCCATCCGCCTTCAACTTCTGTCCCTCCACGTGGTTCTCCCAGCCTTTGCCCAACACGTCCTCCACACGCCGCATGTACGCGTTCAGTTGCCGGTAAATCTACAGGCATAAAGTGTGACAACACAGTGCAGAGGACTTCTGTGTAATTGTAACAATATCGCCAAATACGATTATACATTTTATTAATCGCATACAAAATAACCAAATTCAACTGCAGATTAACAAATACCTGTGTAATGCATCTGTAATTGTATTGTAAGAAATTGTATCATGGTAATTGTAATGGATAAATGAAATGTAACTGTAACTGATTAGTGTAACTGGAATCATCTTCACTGTCATTACACACCCACACGACGTACCTGCTTTGCCCAGATGATTGACCCAGACACAGGGGGCAGGTCACGCACATGACTCATGTGACATGCCTGGCTGTGGGGGTACTGAACTTTGAACTTCTCATGCAGTGCCTCGATATCGTCTTTCACGCGCTGGATCAGCTGGGTCTGGTACTCGCGGATAGCGCCCCGGATGTGAGGGCGCACAAACAGGGCGTTGAATCGCGAGAAGATGCGGAACATCTCATTGGCATTCTTTGCCGTGCCCAGTTGGTCACGCAAGTGAGCTGTGATCTGGGTTTCGACGCGGTCGATTCGTTCATCATATCTGGGGACACATTTTTAAAAATAAACACATATATTATGAAAATCTGTCTAGGGAAAACTTATGAGCACCCCTCACTCAAAACAATTTGATTACAATGTTTAACAGTTCTTTTTAGTAGTATAATAAACACAAAACCACCTTGTCCCATGGTTAATACATAACATCTTAATGCACAAGACAAAGACATTGAGTACGACCAAGTGCTTATTCCTAAAGCCCACTAAAACCCTTGAAATGTTAAATAAACTGTTGCGATTGGATTACCATATCATGGAATATCGAGGAAAGGAGGCCCAAATTATAACTGATGGGTGGTGCCACCGCATGGCCTGGGAGGTAGTTGATGGGTGGTTCCATCGCATGGCCTGGGAGGTAGTTGATGGGTGGTGCCACCGCATGGCCTGGGAGGTAGTTGATGGGTGGTGCCACCGCATGGCCTGGGAGGTAGTTGATGGGTGGTTCCATCGCATGGCCTGGGAGGTAGTTGATGGGTGGTGCCATCGCATGGCCTGGGAGGTAGTTGATGGGTGGTTCCATCGCATGGCCTGGGAGGTAGTTGATGGGTGGTGCCATTGCATGGCCTGGGAGGTAGTTGATGGGTGGTGCCATCGCATGGCCTGGGAGGTAGTTGATGGGTGGTGCCATTGCATGGCCTGGGAGGTAGTTGATGGGTGGTTCCATTGCATGGCCTGGGAGCTAGTTGATGGGTGGTGATAGGTAAAGTTAATAGAATAAAGTTGACAACTACAAATAGAAATACAAGTAACAGAGATACAAGTGACAGATACAAGTAACATACACAAATAACAGATACAAGTAACAGATACAAGTAACATATACAAGTAAGAGATATGAGTAACACAGATACAAGTAACAGCTACACGAGTAACAGCTACACGAGTAACAGCTACACAAGTAACACATACACGAGTAACAGACACACGATTAACAGAGATACGGGTAACAAAGATACAAGTAACCTATCTGATTTGCTTTGTCAACTATCATTACTTTAGTAACTATCATTACTTTAGTCAATAGTTCAATGTATTGTCAACAATACTTATTGATAGTTAAATTTACTATCATCAGTACTGCATTTCAGTGTTTACCAAAGAAGATATTAGTTCATTACCAGTTGCTGATGCTAAATTTCAGGGGGCTAAATCTGACTAGTTAGGTCCGTTAGTTGTAACTCCAGAATTGGTAGCTAAGAAAATAAAGGCAATGAAGGATAACAAATCACCGGGAGTGGATGGGATTCCTCCAAAATTACTAATGGAAACAGTAGAACAAATCAGTATACCACTTGCAAGAGTATTCAACTTGTCATTAAAAGAGGGAGTTGTTCCGTTTGAATGGAAAGAAGCAAACATCATACCATTATTTAAAAAGGGTTCGAGAAATAAGTCAGAGAATTACAGACCAGTGAGTTTAACGTCAGTGATTTGTAAATTATTAGAAAGGTTAATTAAAGACCATATGGTGGACTTCCTCGTTAAGCATAAATTATTAAATTCATCTCAACATGGATTCCTTAAAGCGAGGTCATGCTTAACAAATATGTTATGTTTTTTGGAAGAAATCACTAAGTGGATAGATGTGGGATCGCCAGTAGATATTATCTACTTAGATTTTCAGAAAGCTTTTGACAAAGTGCCACATCAAAGATTACTACTTAAATTAAAAGCCCATGGTATCGGGGATAGCATAACTGACTGGATAGAACAATGGCTGACTGACAGAAGACGAGTTGTAGTAGATGGAGAAGTTTCAACTTGGAAATCGGTGAGTGGGGTACCTCAAGGATCAGTATTAGGACCTATATTATTCTTAATTTATATCAATGACTTGGACGACAGTATAACAAGTAACGTACTGAAATTTGCGGACGACACAAAACTGTTTAGAAAAGTTAATACTGATGGTGATAAACAACATTTACAAAACGATCTAGACAGATTAGTGAAATGGTCTGAGAAATGGCAGATGTTGTTCAATTTTGGGAAATGTAAATGCCTACATACAGGACATTGCAACTTGAATGTAAACTATAAAATGGGAGATACTTTTCTGGGTACTACTGTAAAAGAAAAGGACTTAGGAGTTACAATAAGCGCTGATATGAAAGTTTCAGAGCAGTGTGGTATTGCAGCTTCAAAGGGTAATCAAATTCTTGGATTGATTAGAAGAAACATAACATACAAGGGAAAAAAGTTAATTATACCTCTTTATAAAGCAATAGTTAGACCTCATTTAGAATACTGTATACAAGCATGGAGACCATATCGTAAGAAGGATATAGATACGCTTGAACACATACAAAGGAGAGCAACTAAAATGATTCCAGAACTGAGAGACCTTAGTTATGAAGAACGCCTGAAAGAATGTGGTTTAACAACTCTAGAGACAAGGAGGTTAAGAGGAGATCAGATTGAAGTTTTTAAGATATTGAATGGGTATGAAAATATTGATAGAAATATGTTTTTCTCACTCAAGAAGGATAGCAGAACTAGAGGACATGAGGTAAAATTAGTAAAGGATCAATGTAGATTGGACATCAGGAAGCACTTGTTCTCACAGAGGACAATGAATGAATGGAACAAATTGCCTACAGATTGTGTAACTGCTAGCAGCGTGAATATGTTTAAAAACAAGGTAGACACATATCTCAGGAGGGCGGGTTATAAGTAGATGAACATTGTTGGACTCTCGATAAGCCAATGGCTTCCTTGTCCACTTGCCATCTGGGCCTTTAGCTTGGATGGCAACTCTTGTTAAAATCTTGTTAAATTTTGACATCGACCACTGCATTGCATTGATAGTTTGATGTATTGTTGCACCCCTAGTCCTGAACATACCTTTTGATGGCGGCTTCCCAGGCTTCATTACCCTCCTTTGACACATCCAGACAATCTACCTCCTTTGCATTGTCGTACGCAAGGTTCACCTCCTAAAACACAATACTGAAGTCATACACAGGCATAAACAACACAGGAAATGTTCACCAACAGATGTTAAGACTACACAAAACAAATTAATATAATTCTGCATTTGTTGCATGATTTTCTTTCATGCAGATTCAGTGGAAAGAAGAGCAGATTTTCTGCTATACTCTACAATTACAACCACAGTAATAAACGTGGTATTAGTTTTGTCCATCACCTTTCCAACACAGTATTATTTAATTATGCCTAATTTCACGTTGTAAATTTGTTGTATTTTCTTATTATGAATTCGTACTGTTTGGTGGAAACAAATTATTGATTGATGACAACAAGGCCTATTAAAGTATCTGAAACTAAGTCACAATCATAAATAAAAGGACATTGCACCTCAATAGCATTCGCATCAGCTGCTTCTAGTGTGACCACTTCCTTCATAACGTCCGACTTATTCTCAGTTGGACTAGCAGGGTGTGCCGGCTTAGCAGCTGGTCGCAGCACACGCACGATGACTTGGCGAAGCTGCTCGTGTTGACGGCGAAACCTGAACACAATACAAAATAATCTAACTTTTCAAACTCAAGAATGACCTAGACAGCTTCGATGGGCTGTTTTATTTGTCACAAATAGAACAGCAATTTTTATCGGTAGAAACACAGGAGAGGATAAATAGAATATACCAATAGAAAGCCAGCAATGCGTACTTCCTGATCTGGTCGAGCCGAGCCTGCAAGCGTTTGTGTGCGGGTATGATGCGCCAGGCTGTCTTCAAGTGCTCGTTGCGTAGTTTCTTGGCGATGTCCCTCAGCAACCCCTGAAGCTTCTCATACTCATCGTCCCAGGTGCGAAACACTTCAAAGCATGCTGCCATCACCTGTCAGCAAAATGATGCTAATTCAAAGACTGTCCATGGGTTTAGGAGAGAGACACTACAAATATGTACACGCACATCTGGCAAATAAATCAATGAGTGCGTAGTGCAAACAGACAATTGACATATGAAGAAAATTAATTTTTTTTTTAAATACACCAAAATAATAATTTAGTCATTTACATTTCGTACTACGGCTATTCTTCAAAATGCAAGTTATACAGCCAAAGATCTATTATCGCAAGTGCTAGTGACCATCGAATGTCAGTTTTGTACATGTAAACACGATTCTACAGTTTCAGTGACCTTAACGTTTCAGTGTTAGAAGTCCCACTGAGCCTCATGTTTCAGGCCCTCAAAAGCCCTGGTTTCAGTGTTGGACTGTAAAAACTTGACAGTTTCAGGCTTTCATCATGAAGCAGAAATACATGAAATGCAGCATGGTACTGAGGAAGAGATCTCAGGTCAAAACAAATAATAATTTCCAGTACTACGTCACACACCTTCTCAAACTCATCAAATGGGATGTGCATCAGTCGGCGCGTACTCAGTACTTTGAGCATCTGTGTGCTGAGATCGCGGGAGACTGCCTCCAGCAGTCGCAGCGCCCTCTGGATCGGGTACTTGGTGGAGCGGATCTTGCGCAGGTGGTTAAAGATCGCCTGCACAGCGACTCTGATGCGGTCGAGTTCCGTGGCTGACAGCAAGTCATTCAGAGGGAAGTCCTTCATCAGTGGATTGTAGTCATTCACTGTCGCCAGAGCTTGCTTCAAACCTGCAAGTTAGGGCTTCATTAAAATAGCCATTAATACACAATACAAGTCACTAGACCCAAGGAACATTTTGTGTCTTTTGTCTGCATTCATGTCATGTATACAATAAAAATTTATGTTGCGCCAAAATCCTCGAGCACCCTACTTCAGCAGCACACCAAAACCAAAAGATTACCCAGTCTCAAATCAACTTACAATATGAATTAGGCTTTTGCTCGTTTCTCAACCACAGAACAATCAAACCCAGTTTGGTTAAGTAACATTTAAACATATTAATAATTCATGGTTCAAATATAGGCGGGGTCAGTGGGGTTTACCTTCAGACACCCAACCCTTTCGAACCTGAGGGTTCCACAGGCCCATAAAATTGGTCAACGGTTAATTCAGTTGTCCAATGCCGGTTAACAATAAGAAAAACGTATACTATGCAAACCCATTTTGATTGACTGATGACCGAATAACCAATGAGTGGTCACAATATATTTTTAGTGGTTAGCTGAGCACATGGTGATATTTCTGAATGCGCTATCGTTTTTATTGTTTCGTTGGGGGAAAATGGAAAAGATGATTATATCGTGAAATGTGATGTGCCAGGCAGCCAGGGAAAACATTACGGAAATAATAACTTAACGGATGCTTGTGTAGCATTGGTTGAAATGCTACAAATGGGGTGAAACATGGGCCTACTGAGCCCCAGGACAGCGCAAGAAGGTTGTATTATGACAATCAAATTATACCTTGCCTTGGTGACTTGGGATCAGCATTTAGAATTTATGCAGCTTCTCAGTTCTCTGTCAGAGTCAAACAAGATTTGTGGACTGCAACATTCTTCCTACACCTTTAGTCTTTAATATTTGTAATTGATGATAATGCGACTGATTGATGAACGAAATATATAACTGCTTATGGTTTTCTCATATGTATTCTTTGAAGTTGGACGTTTTGTTGATAATTATTCTAGGCTTTCATGATTAGTTACGGATTTCACTTTTAATACTGTCACTAGCATAAAGTTGAAGGTAAAAAACACTTTCAAAATTAAAGGATTTTAGAACTTCACAGCTAATTATCAGTTGGAAATTGAAACTGAAAAATTTCATTCACATCCCTAGTTGTCCATGTCCATGAGATTAGCCAAAATAGCTTTTAATTTTGTTAGTTATTCGATCAAGGATATCATTTTAAATGGCTAATAATCTTGAGCATACATGCCTGGTGGAGACACATTTTTAAACAGGAGGCAGCAAAACAGATATGTACAAGTCGATCAAATTTATATTATGGCATTTTTCATGCAAACCATGCCTTGGGCCCCCAGTTTTGGTGGCAGACACTTAGATTCTGGAAAGTGGGAGTCCCCACTAATTTTGGGCTAAATTCTACCCGATAATAAAAACGTAAGCGTGTCATATTTGTACGACGTGGCTACTTTTAAGTAGTTTGTTGCATTTATGTCACAAACATAAATGCAAGAAAATATTTTAAAATGCCTTATCACCACACACATTTTACCAACTAACCACAAATTTAGCCCAATATTTTGTAATGGTAGTTGCTTAAAGGTTACATTGATGCATCTAGTACCATTCCATAATTCTGACACACCTGTATCCGAGTCAAAGCTGACCGTTGCATGGAACCGCTTGCCATGTTTTAGTATCTCGAGAGTCAGGGCAATCTCAGGACTCTCGCGTTTTTCCTGAATCCTCAGCAGCGCCCTCTCCAGGTTCAACCAAAAACTGATCTCTTGCAGTGCAGTGCCTGAGGCCGGATCTCGGTCAAGATTCGTCACCTGCAAAATGTTTTGAACTTTGCTGCAACATCTGACATATTTATTCAGTAGGCTCAGGTAATTTAAACATACAAGATTTATTCCTTTCAGACCCAAATATGTACTTTGTATCATATTTAATAACCATTCGTAGTTAAATATAAAAAAATACCTTTCCAATATTTTTTTATATTCCTAATTGAGTTAATGGACCCTTGACCCACTGACATCCATATTTTGGGGATTATAATTTTTTTTATATTGACATATCCCCTTAGGCAAACAAATGGTATAGATACCTTCCTGATCTCGCGGATCCACCGATTCACGCCACTCTGCAGACTGTTGAGAAACGTTGCGTCTTCCACCTTGTCACCAAAGTCAGACACTTTGGGTTTGCGCCCCTGTTCAGCACACTTCTTGATAGTTGTCGCAACTACAGGGTGAATAGTGAGGGTTATCTCAGGGATGTCGATATTCTGTTGTAAGTGCAACAAGCCCATTTCAAGTTCAGCAATCTTCTTCTCAACAGATGGCGCCATCTTGTCACCGTCCCTGCATGTAAAAATGTCTGACGTTACACACAATGTTGCTTTATCCAGCAAATCTGTGGTAAATCTGTCCATACCAACAGAAGCAAACACACAAAACAAACTGTTGTATAACACAAACTTTAGTCAGCCATACAGTTTGTAGTTAGTTCAACAAGGACTGTTATTTCATGAATCCTAATCCTGGAAGAACAATGAGAATGTTGCAAGACATGTCATCACTTGATGTATTTAACTGGTTTATAAATTATAGTTTCTTATCATCCATTTTAATAATCATAATGCTGAAATAACGACATTAAAGCAACATTGTCTACATGTTTTATCATAAAATAATATTATACAGTATAAACGATATATATTCTAACATAATACTGACTGCCCAAATGCTACTAATTGAAATAGAACATTTTGAAATCAACACTTTGATGTATAAAATAACCTGACCTCGATGGAAGAGGCAGAACTTTGAAATGGCAGTGCTTGTCTAGCTCGGAACTAATTCATAAGTTATTTGTAAACAACCTGGCAATGAACAGCCAAAAACGTATATCATCAGTTATCTCATGTCGTCCGAAATTTTATTAAACATTAAAAATGACAATCGATAATTGTTTCACTTCGTCTTTCAACCAGTCTCAAAGCATCGATTTAGGAATGCACATATCCCATAGCCCTTCCTCCTCTGTAGCTGGTAAACACTGGATTTTATGGGGTCACAAATTTCAACCGTTTCTGGCAAAATACAAACAAATATTTCAGGTTTATTAAACATGTTTGGGCAGGCTGTGTACATTGAACATATGTATTCTAGTTACAAGAACATTTTATTAATAAATAAAAATAAGTGTGGATCAAACCAACCTGTTTTAACATATGAGATTTTCCTGATTATTTGTAAACATTTCTTGATCTTATTCAGACATTTATTTTATACATTACTTACAATTTCATCATTAACTAATTCTGCAAAGTGCTTTAGGTTTTTTAACCTAAAAAAGATTTACTTTATTATTAATAAACATATTACCCATATTACCAATGTTGTTTATCATACACAAGTTTTACAGCAATTATTCCTCACCTGTCTGCTTTGCCAGTAGCTCGGACGTACGACTTAAAGTAGGGAGCCATCACATTGGTGACGTACGCATGCAGTGTTTCATAGGGGGAGCCATCACCAACGTTTGTGATTCGTATCTGGCTGCTGAAGTTCTTATCAGCTTCAACAATGGAACCTTTCTTCAACATGGCCAGGCTGAAATAAATGTTCACTTATCATCTTATGTTAGACATTGGTATATGTATTGGAATATCAATCTCTACAGAATTAAGAGACCTTAGTTACGAAAGTCGCTTATTACAATGTGGTTTGACAACACTAGAGACCAGGAGACTAAGAGGAGACCAAATAGAAGTGTTTAAAATAGTGAACGGTTATGAGGATGTTGATAGGAATATGTTCTTCAAACTTAAAGAAGGCAGTAGAACCAAAGGACACAAAGCAGCATTACTTAAGGAGCAGTGTAGGTTGGACATGAGAAAGTACTCTTTCTCACAGAGGGTGATAAATGAATGGAACAAACTGCCAAATGATTGTGTTAATGCTAGTAGTGTGAATATGTTTAAAAATAGAATTGACAGATATCTGATAAGGGCGGGCTACACATAGATGAGAAAATTGTTGGACTCTGGATAAGCCAATGGCTTCCTTGTCCACTTGCCATCTGGAACTTGTTGTTCGAGATGGAAATCTTGTTAAATCTTGTTAAATAAACCTTGTTCAAGAAGAAAGGTAATGAGATCAGGCCAAGTGGTCTGGCATACTTGCTTCTAAAGAAAGTTCTGAAGTTATCAGTGTCTGTCCAGACAGCCACATTAACCCTCTCGTGGTCAGAATGCCCAAGTTAACCCATCAACAGGGCTATATTTCAACTGCGTAGCGTGGAACAGTGTTAACAAATAATGGCAATTCCTTCCGGCAGCTGGCAGATAATATTGTGACGTTTGATTAGCAAGTGTCAAAAGTTAGAAACACTGGCAATTCCAGTGACTAAATAGTAACAAACGCATCCTGGTTTGGCGTTAAACGACGCTGTCATCAACTGGATGACGGAACCTCTTTTAACCTACATCACCCATGGAGTAGAAGTAATATCATCCAATAATATTAAGCATAATTTTCTGTGGAGTAGTAATATGGCCGATACATGGCAACTTAAAAAACATGCACACTTTGGCGAAGTCAGTGATTAAATGGTAACTTTTGAGTGCCGTATTTGATTAAAATTTTTTTATTAATGCGCGGTGGGATAGAAATGGCATTTCTTTGTAGTTTAATTATAATTACAAATGTTGTCATTATGTTGGACACCAGCGATTCGGGTTTTGAAGGGATTTTCAAAGAGGGTTTCTAAGAATATTGACGTCTGGAAGCAGTGTTTTGCACTATGTATATAAGGTTATGCAGTTTAAATATAACAGCGACATGATAGTTCTGATGGCTATGGTCAGGAAGAAAGATATGAAATCATGAACATTTTTGACCTCAGAAAAAATACTGTAATGTAAGTTTTATTTACCCTACACAAATAATTCTTTTTGCATTATACATGTTAATTTATAAACATTTCATACGCAACATATATCTGCAAGTTCCTGATGAAAAGTATTTTAAATAATGAATTAAGGTAGCTGGGGTGGCTATTATATGTTTGTCTTAAATTGATTAGTTTCAGAAGTTTTTAAGATAAATGAACTATTTCTTCAAAGATCTTAGTTTAAATACTATATATTATACCAGATAAAAAAAATGGAGTTTTTCATTTATTTGGTTATGCTACATGGTTTTTAAAACATTTTTGTAAATGTGAGAAAAAAATTGCCATTAAAAATGAAGTTTAATCATTTAGAAAATCCCCAAAGAAATAAATGACATACGTGTAAGCATGACAGTGTAACTGATAACTTTACAGCAGATTTTGGTTAACATATTTGCTACACCACTGGTGAATGAATTAAGTAAAAGCCTAAAGTGGCAGTGTATTTTTTATACAAACCCTTCACCAATCGTAATTTACTTATGTATTACGTTGCATGCATGTAAGACATGTTCATATGCAAAATTGCAACATCATGAGTGTTGTAGTTTTTCTGAAACAGTATTTGAAACATAATTTCTTTGTTATTAATGAAAACACAATCTCAACAAATGTTTGTTTTTGTGTTGAAATTTACGGTTTTTCACTGGCGTTTTATGTATTGTTGACAATACATAATGGCCATTTGTAATATTGACATGTCCCCTTAATTTGCCGCCACAATAGCCCTTGAATCTGTACTTGTAACATGTTGTCGTCTACGGTATCATGCTACGCCAGCCATCTAACAAACACGTGTTTACAGTCATTTTGATTGGCCTGTTATCCCGCGGGGTCACCAGGTCACATATGCGTTGACATTTCCGTTAGTATCAAAGGCACGATAAACTACACTAACGCTGATGTTTGCTTTAGTTAGGTAGATATAATACTGATGTGTTCTGCTTTCATGGCGAACAAATATAGCTGGTCCGACGCGTCGACGTTTAGTTCAATATACCCTAGCATGTTATGAAGAAAACAATCAACTGACACGCTAGCCGCCACAGCCACCTTAACGAGAATAATTTAATTTTTTTTTCTTCAGCAAAGCATATTTTGTTTTGTAAATTCATAACTTCCTTTTTTTGCTAGTTACTTCAGGAATTGGTTCTTCAAATTCAGTGCAAGTTTTATTTGACTCAGACGAAAAGTAAAATGTTTATGTGCATTAATGCAACCCAAGTCAATTACAGGATTTGTTCACAGTATCATTTATCAAGGATTCATTAGTGGCACATATTTGACATTAATTTGGAAAAGGTTACAACCATTAGGAATTCCACTGAAAATGTGGGTGAATTAATTTTGCATTCGAGGTTATGCCTAATGATGTTTTTTAAATACAAGAGAAAGCTGGGCAAATTCCTTGTAAACCTCTAGCTTTGTAATTACCCCATTGTCAATAGTAACACATACTGGAAATGTGCAACTGAGAATTATCTCGACACATACAGCTAATGCCTAACATATTTGGTACTATTATTGTACTGAACAGTCATTCACCTGTTAGCCTTGGAACTGGTGTACTGTACTTCAGACGTGATGAAGTAGGACACATTGTCAGACTCGCCTTCCCCACTCTCCACCTCAGTGTCATCTGAAGCACAGTTTCAATCTTTCACTGACAACTCAATTAGAGTACTAAAATCATAAAGTTACCACAGAAATGTAAAAATCCTCTTCTTCCATAAAGCCACTACATTTGTACAAGCTGTGGATATATATTTGAAAAAAGTGTAATTCATCAAACTGATTAAAAGTGTTGAAAATTGTTTTCAAGTAAATTTAAATATGTATGATTAATGAAAGCTGCCTCTTAATTTCTGCAAGACGCCATCAGAAATATGTTACTGCATAATGAAAAATGTCACTATCCTCCTATTATAATGATACATTATTTAACATCGTGTCATTTGACTTGTTCTTGGACTTGGTTAGTCAGAAAGGGTACCGGTCAGAAACTCAAACTGTCATTCAGAAAATGAGTCATGACATAATTAGATATGCAACTACAATGTTCTTTGATACCTTTAGCGGCCATTCGTTGCACAAAAAGCGCCGGCACTTGGGGGTCTCCCAGGAATTTTTTCATGCATTCTATGGTGTTCTTGTCTTTCAGGGTGATGATGAGCGCTTCGGGCGTATCGTCAGCATCTTCCAACAAAACAGGCACCACCCGCCGAAGATAGTTGGCGAAAGTGGTCACCTCAATTACGGCTTGCGTCGCCGCTTGCTGCGGATCAGCATCGCCAGTGTCAGACATTTTGTCTAACCAAGGCTTTGTTTTCACGTCTGTATGCCAACGTCTTGCTAAATGAACAAATATAAACAGAATTGCAGGAAAAGACCGGCAAAACACAGACCACAACCTGACAGCTCGTCTGGTTTATCATCCGGGCACCTGTCTGAGAATATTTTCGACATTTATTTTCGTATTCAAATAAAACTCAGAACAATAAAAAGTATATTTTTAATATACATTAAGTAAGGTAAACATTATGCATTGACATGTCACTTTTATATGATAATAAATATAAGTGCGAAACTATTCATAAACCCTACATGTATACATTACTGCCAACCGAGCGATTAGCGTGAGGCTTTTGGTGCGGAGACACGGCCAAAACAACAAAAGGATGTGATATAGGACATGCTAAAATGCCGCATACGGAAAATATGTAAGTAGTTTTATTTTTCTAATTACAACTTCCAACCGTGACTTTGTTGAAAATTGGGTCTGAGAGGAGGTATGTTTGGTGTTCTTCTTGACCCTTCGCTTCGTTTTCGTGCGGTAGTCGTGGATTCGCTGTCAAACGTCACAACAATAGAACACGCAAGCATCTGCTGCAACAATACAATTAGAGCAAGCATCTGTTCTGTGCTGGCGTTTAAATGAAGGCACACGTAGTTTGTTTAATCACAGATTTTTGTCATACGCATGTCATTGTCCTACATACGAGAGGCGCTGAAATGTTAATCATTTAAGTTTAGGTCCTCGTGACTTGACTCGATTCACTCGTAGTTGTGCCGTGGTATGCCTTGTTCAGTTGTTGTTTTTGATTGGTCTCGGATTGAGAATTTGATAGCCTACTTCTGAATGAATAAATCATGTGGTTTACCACCATGAAAGCTGTATAACTATGTTGAAGTAAAACATTACATTTAAACTGTTCATCATCGGCACAGGTAGTTTGAAGATATAATTAATTATCAGTGACAGTGTTAGTGACTAGAGTAGTGACTGTGATGATGCCTTTGCCCTTGCTTGTCTGACATTAATTTAGCTTAGCCCTGACCTAGGCTCAGCCAGGGTCTCAAACATTGATCCAGTGCTAGATATTGGATGATTTGGCATTTAGGTGTGCACCAAAGTCCAATACTTTGCCAATTATTATTATTATCATCATTATTCCTTAATGCAGTTTCTTGCGAAATATCAGAACCTAGCATCATGTCATGAACAGCAGTTTCTAAGACTGTCACTATGTGTATGGTATTGGGACAAACCATTAGTAGCACTGCTTCTGCACACATGTAAACATACAGATCTGTTATCTTGTCACTGAATTCAAAATTATTTTGGACTTTCAAGTATCTCAGTTTGGCAGCATGCCACCTGGCATGCTGCCAAGTCTGGTATATATGAACTAGAGTGATTTATTCTGTTCTTGTTTGCATACATGTGCAAGGTTGTCAATGTTTGCTTTCAAAAATACAATGGACAACGTTTTTATTGGGATTGTACTATCCTTAAATTATAATTACCTATTTTGTTAAGTGATAGAAAATTAGATTCATATTGTAGTTGCGTTTTCATCAATTCATTTAGTGAAACTGATCACTAATTAGTTAAAATATTGCTGAAATTATTGTTTTAATGGATTATAATTTATTTCCTTGGTATGGTTGCAAGGTATGTTAACATGTGGGTAGTGGCTCACCCATATTTTTTTAACCAGCCCAGGTGAGTTTGAACTGGCCCCACAAAAGGTATACATTACAAGTATACATGATAAAGCATAGTTTTCATGCGTAAAACTAAAACAAAGACTGCTCTAAATTAGAATAAATAATAATTAACAAATATAAACCATGTCAAATATTATCGTTCATTTCTTATAACTAGCAGTCCAATAAAATAAAGTAATGAATTTAACAAACATTTCAATATGAATTTTATTTGCGAAACAGTTACTATCATTGAAAGTAACATTATGTTGGATGCCAACATTTCACGCGCACTGGCCTGGCACTGGACAACAGTCTATGGCTATGCTGTTCTCGATTCACTCCAAATCAAAGCCTCCAAAGTTCACTTTTACAGCATATCGCATTAATCAGAATGTCTTGGCACATTATATTGTCAATCGGATTGCCTGCCTCCTTGCTTTCACCAGTATGAAGTAAATTGGCGTAATATCCTTAAAAAAATTGTCAAACTCTACAATTTTTGTAACTTCATCTGCCATCTTTGCTTTGGTGTATTCCCAAAGATACTGATGTCATTAAACGTGAATCATCCAATAGGCATCCATGTTACAAATGCCAGGGGTTTCTCTTGCATGTGCGGATTTCGCCTTGGCAGCGATCTGTCACTGGCAAAGAAAAAGTATGTATGTTGTATTTTATACTGAATTAGCATAGATTAGTAAGTATTGTAATGTGCATCATTAATACAGTCCAACCCAGCAGTGGCCACCTGGATGAATTAGCATAGATTAGTAAGTATTGTAATGTGCATCATTAATACAGTCCAACCCAGCAGTGGCCACCTGGATGAATCGGCGGGTGAGGCTGATAACTTGTGCATTTGGCTAACTGAATCAAGGCATTTTTAATTGTAATAGCATGACGTAATAGTATCATAATATTATGACGTAACAGCCAATCAGTGATTTTGTATGAAAAACATACTTTTCTTTTAAAATATTATCAACATGTTCATTGCTAATGTTCCTTCGTGAAATGGTAAACTCTGTTGATTAACTAATTTACTCTGAATAACAGGAAAGATAGATATTTGTCATTGTGTAAATAAATAGCTGTTACCCTCCATATTTTGGCAATGCATCGATATGCTGTGTGCGTATTGATGCATCGTATCGCGATCTATCGATTAATTGTGACATGCCTACACATTAGTACAATTACACTTGGCGTAAGTAAAATTTACAATGACAGCTTACAGTGTAATTGATGACAGTCAGTGAGTCAGTGTTATAACCAACCCTGATAGCTAGTTATATGTTTACTAATTGAAAGTGCAGAAAATTATATGTTACTAATACTAGTTATGATGAAAATCACTTGGCAGTCTGCACTGATATGAACTTTGGTGCTAGTGAGACCGTACTAAGAGTGTATGTACACTGTGTCCATGGCAACACAGTTGACAACACTCAGCAATACTGGCTAGTGGCCAAGGACACCTATCCACAATATTTATTGTCATTGTGATTGTATGCCAATCTGAAAAAAAGACATTACAAAACTTGTTTGTTTGGAGTCACAAGTTGCTCGTAATTAATTACTTTTAAGTCATAAACATATTTAATTTAGACCATTTTAATACAAAATTACTGTTGCTGCTGTGTCTGGTTATTTCTATCATTTAACCAATGAAGAAAGTGGCAAAATATCAACCATATTTAGATGTGTAAATAAATAATTCCTAATTCCCCGGCTTTACTGCTACAGGCCTACAGTATATATATATATATATATATATATATATATATATATATATATATATATATATATATAATGAACTGAACTGAACTCATGGTGAAAATGAAGAATGGGGTTTGTCAATCTAATTAAATTCAACAGTTAACATTAAAAAATTTGAACAATTGTCCATCACAGCTAGGTGCCACAGCTGTAGATATTGATTTAAACTAGAAGCGCAGTGGGGTTACTTAGAGATGCATCAAGCAGGACAAGAGGCCACTAGTACAGATAAGCCAATAACAGAATGTCCGAAAAACATGTCTGAAGCAGGTTATATATGCGTGTGTTTAAATGCTAGGAGTATAGTAAATAAGAAAAACGAATTAAACATTACGGTAGAAGATATTGACCCTCACATAATTGGTATTACCGAATCATAGGCCAACACAGACATAACAGATGCTGAGTTAGGGTTGACAGGATACGTAATGTTCACGAGAGATCGAATAGGAAGAAGGGGAGGGGGAGTTATTTTATATGTTAAAGAATCTATTCCGGCTTATGAAATAAATTTAGAAAGCGAAGCAGATTACGATGACGCTGTTTGGTGCAAAATAGTTTCAGGAAATTAAAAATTAACTATTGCATTAGTTTATCGAAGTCCAAACATAAACGAAGAAGATAACACAAAAATACAAAATGCTATAAAGGAAGTTAGTAAAGGGGGATGTATCATAATGGGCGATTTTAACCATGGACACATACAATGGAAATCTCTAGAGAGTACAGGGGGTGATGACCAACAATTAAAATTTTTAATTCGGGAGAGCTTCCTTACTCAGCACGTGCTAGAACCAACCAGGGAAGAAAATGTATTAGATATAGTTTTATCATCACAAAAAGAATTAGTGGACAATGTAAAAAATACAAGAACTATTGGGTAACAGTGACCACAATCAAATACATTTTGATATCAATGTAAAATCAGCAAGTAAAAATAAAAAACGTATAGGAGAAACTTCCACAAAGGTAACTATAAAGATATGAGAAAATACTTAACAAAGCTAGATTGGAATAACATGCTGATGAATAAGACCGCAATTGGATGTTGGAATATTCTAAAATATGAAATTGAAAGTATCATTGAAAAAACAAGGAAAACAGTCTAAAAAGAAACACTTGTCAAAAGAAGCTATTAGAAAAATAGTGTTTAAGCAAACTATGTGGAGGGTTTATAGGCGTACCAGAAAGGATGAAGACTATGCAAATTACAAAGAGGCACTTAACCTAGCTACAACTTAAATTAGAAAATCTAAAAGAACCTTTGAAAAAAAATTGGCAGGTAATATAAAAAATTACGGCAAGAGTTTCTATGCTTATGTAAGGAGTAAACAGAAAGTTCGAGATAAGGTCGGACCACTGGAAAACAACAGGGGAAACATAATTTCAGACAGGTTTCAAATAGCAGATTTCCTGAATGAGCATTTCAGCTCAGTGTTTACCACAGAAGATATCAGCTCACTTCCAGTTCCATTTACAAAATTTGATGGCAATAAATCAGAACATTTAGGGCAGTTATTTGTAACTCCTGAAATGATAGCAAAGAAAATTAAGAAGAAATGCAAAATTGTTTAACTTGTCACTAGAAGAAGGAATAGTTCCTCCAGAATGGAAAGAGGCAAACATTACGCCGCTATTTAAGAAGGGATCGAGGAACAACCCAGAAAATTTCAGACCAGTGAGTTTAACATCAGTTGTATGTAAATTACTTTAAACATTAATTAGAGACCACATAGTGGAATTCCTTGTAAAACATAAATTAATAAATGCATCTCCACATGGTTCCTAAAAGCAAGGTCATGTCTAACCAATCTCTTATATTTTTTTGAAGAAATTACAAAATGGGTAGATGACGGGTCACCAGTGGATGTTGTCTACTTAGATTTTCAGAAGGCTTTCGATAAAGTGCCACATCAAAGATTGTTACTTAAACTAAAAGCCCATGGTAATGATGTAATCAACTGGATAGAAAAGTGGCTTACACACAGAAGACAGAGAGTAATAGTAGATGGTGAAATTTCAAACTGGAAATCTGTTTTGAGTGGGGTACTACAGGGTTCAGTATTAGGCCCTATACTGTTTTTAATATATATAAATGATTTGGAAAATGACATATCTAGCAAAGTACTCAAATTTGCAGATGACACAAAAGTATTCAAAAAGGTTACTAATGATACAGATAAACAAAGTTTACAGGATGATCTAGATAAATTAGTTAAATGGTCAGAAAATGGCAAATGTTATTCCATTTTGGGAAGTGTAAATGTATACACATAGGACATGAAAACATAGACGAAGAATATAAAATGGGGGATGCTGTACTAGGTAGAACCACACCAGAAAAGGACTTAGGAGTAACATTTAGCACTGACATGAAAGTTTCAGAGCAATGTGGGATTGCTGCTTCAAAAGGAAATCAAATCGTAGGGCTAATTAGGAGAACTATCATGTATAAGGAGAAACAGCTAATTGTACCCCTGTACAAAGCAATAGTTAGACCACATTTGGAATATTGTATTCAAGCATGGAGGCCATATCGTAAAAAGGACATAGACAAGCTAGAAAGAATACAACGAAGAGCAACTAAAATGATTCCAGAATTGAGAGACCTTAGTTATGAAAGTTGCTTATTACAATGTGGTTTGACAACACTAGAGACCAGGAGACTAAGAGGAGACCAAATAGAAGTGTTTAAAATAGTGAATGGTTATGAGGATGTTGATAGGAATATGTTCTTCAAACTTAAAAAAGGCAGAACCAGAGGACACAAAGCAGCATTAGTTAAGGAACAGTGTAGGTTGGACATGAGAAAGTACTATTTCTCACAGAGGGTGATAAACGAATGGAACAAACTGCCAAATGATTGTGTTAATGCTAGTATTGTGTGAATATATTTAAAAATAGAATTGACAGATATTTGATAAGGGCGGGCTACACATAGATGAGAAAATGTTTGGACTCACGATAAACCAATGACTTCCTTGTCCACTTGCCATCTGGAACTTGTTTGGGATGGCAATCTTGCTAAATCTTGTTAAATATCATCTACTATGTCAGGCTTTGCTCTATTAGGGCTGTAAACTGTAGTTTTGTATGCATCCACTAGTGTAGCACTAACTAGTTGGCTAAATGTTGATGAAGGATTTGTGATTCATCTTTGCACAAAGGTAAATTCATGTATAAAAGCACTAGGCACTGCAATGCCATGAAACTGACATGTCATATTGCGTCTGCTGGATGCTGTCACATGACAGCCAGTTCTCTTATCCTGCTCCTATTGATTTTGCAGCTTTGCCTGAACGGGCAGCAGTCCAGGCTTTTATGTGGCTGCATTGTATGGAAGTGGAGATGTACTAATTTGTTGTTTCATTCTGTCTGTGTCCATAGTGCCTTGTTCTATGTCTTATTCATGTACATGAGTTTTAAGCACATCCCATGTTTCATCAACTATGTATATGCAAGCTAACTAGCATGCATTCATTTATTAATTGTTGAAATTATATATAGTTAAACGTTGTTACGGATGACAATGTATAAAATGCTCTTAATATGACAACTATCTGGGTATTCCCGTAGCTTTACCTTTAAAAAAATTTGTTTCAATTAATTTGCTAAACAATGTACTTCGCCAGTTCTACTTAACTTTTAAAACTATTGATTTATATACACTTTACTGCTGTTTATATTTCATTTTCTTACATAATTATGCATTTGTTTTGGTGAAGCAATGTTTATCTTCTGAGTGTTTGTTTTAACTGCATTGTTAAGTGTACATCGTACTCGATTTGTGTACATAACATGCATTACTAAAATATACATGTTTGTCTCATTGCACAACGCATCTGGTCTAAGATAGCTAAGTACTGCAGACAGGTCTTCCAAAGCTTACATGATAATACATTGATTGATCCACTGCTCCATCTCGCAAAGCATTGTGCTGGATCAATATCTAGGCACTACTGATTAGGACTGAATAGGAGATTACAGTGCAATGATTAGTGCTTCAACATTGTTGGGCTTACAATGGTTTTATTCCTGATCTCCCTAGCGTATCTATCCATCCGTTGACAACTTTAACATTGTATATTAATTTCAAGATTGCTGAACCCTTTCGTTTAATTTCAAGATTGCTGAACCCTTTCGTTTTGATGCACTTTAAGTTCAGGTTTCTGAGGATTTAGGCAAATATTATTATTATTATTCAGTGATCAGTTCTCTGTTATAATTATTAAGGACTGATAATTCCTTACATGTATGAGTTCCCATGACACAGTTTATCAGATGCAACAATGATGCAGCTAAACTCACTATGTCACCAATGCTTATAAGTTAGTTGTGTGCACTGACTCTTTACACTTTGTGCATATCCTAGCACTTAAAATGAAACTGAGAAGATACTGAGCATCTTCATTTTAGTGGTATAAGTTACGGTGACTTTTACCCTTGCTATGCTAGCACTTAGATATTTTGTTCTATTTTGTGATGAATCAGGGTTGGCATGTAGCCATCTTCTGCAATACAGAATTAAATAATCATTGTGAATGAGTAACAATGCCAGACACCTAGCGGTGTGAAAATTATTAAAACAACCCAAGTTACCATGGAGATGTATTTATGCCATTGCAAGAATGTAAATGGTCAAATGCCTTACAGCTGATGAAATAATGAAGCAATGGAATAATTCATGATATACATTTCATTAAAGAACTTACAATATTTAATATTAAAAATAGTTAAATTACATGTTCACATTTAAAATATGAAAAGTGTTTAAACAGCATATATTGCATTTAATTCTTTATTGGGAGTTTGCATGAATGGTTTTCAAATAAAATCAATGCCACTCGATTTAAACTATGTGGTCTATTGCTTTGGATAATGCCACCTGACCTAAAGCCATGACAGCAGCCATGGGCCAGCAGGGGGTAATGCATGCAGTGTTGGTTGACTTCAAGGCTGAAGTAATCAGACACTGGGCCTGTCCCACTCACTAGACCAGGTTGTAATTGGCTCCATTGTTTGGGATCACAAGTGATTACACTGGCTTCCTGCTTGGCCAAGACACCAGAGTACATTTAAATGAGCCAGCAAGCAGCCTTTGACTGTGTGCTCAGCTGGCTCAGTTGAACAACTCCTCCATCCACCAGACATTGGAGACAATTCTAGGAACTACAATACATGCAGCACATATTTGTTTGTGTACCATCCTATTATGTTAGAAACACAGTAATGTGACTAAGTGACTATTTGTTTGTGTACCATCCTATTAGTATTATGTTAGAAACACAGTAATGTGACTAAGTGACTAAGCTGCGAATCGGGCAGTTTTATTAATTATACATCAGGATACACCAGAATGTAAAAAGACTATGACAAGGAAGAGGATGACATATTATTGATCTGGTGTGTCCTTTGTCAAAGCTAGAGGAACTTTGACATTACATAGATGTATGCCATTACAAGGGAAGGTCATAATTATGAGATATCTGTCAATATAGGTCATCTTGCAGACACCTCCTTTGTCTGCAGTTCTCTCTATTATTGCATCAAAGCCCTGGTGATTAGATGTCAAGAGTTCCAGGAATTTGTCGGATTTTGGCTCCATTGTTTTGTGTGATTATGATATAATATGAACTTAGTCCTATTGATTTAACACATGGTGTTAAATATTCTGCCTGGGACATTTTTCTCTGTGTGTGATTTGGAACCATCCTTTGAAAGTCTGGTGCTCTAATCAATTCCAGGATAATTAATTTTTTACCTTATAGTAAGTCCACATATGTTGGCGTAATTAAATCAGATGTGTAGTTTGGGAATTCTCTCATGATGGGGTTTCGTAAATATAGATATCGCACTGGTCCTAATTTTATTGTAAATAAATTAAAATGCAAAGTAAAAGTCCCATTTATGATCAGCTAGACTATAATAAGAATGGGCACATTGCTGGTACATGTAGTCATTGGTTCCAGCCATCAAGGCCCTCCTGCAATCAACAGTCAACAATTGCAATTACAGACCAGTGAGTTTAATGTCAGTGATTTGTAAATTATTAGAAAGGTTAATTAAAGACCATATGGTGGAATTCCTCGTTAAGCATAAATTATTAAATTCATCTCAACATGGATTCCTTAAAGCGAGGTCATGCTTAACAAATATGTTATGTTTTTTGGAAGAAATCACTAAGTGGATAGACGTGGGATCGCCAGTAGATATTATCTACTTAGATTTTCAGAAAGCTTTTGACAAAGTGCCACATCAAAGATTACTACTTAAATTAAAAGCCCATGGTATCGGGGACAGCATAACTGACTGGATAGAACAATGGCTGACTGACAGAAGACAACGAGTTGTAGTAGATGGAGAAGTTTCAAATTGGAAATCGGTTTTGAGTGGGGTACCTCAAGGATCAGTATTAGGACCTATATTATTCTTAATTTATATCAATGACTTGGACGACAGTATAACAAGTAATGTACTGAAATTTGCGGATGACACAAAACTGTTTAGTAAGGTTAATACTGATGGTGATAAACAACATTTACAAAACGATCTAGACAGATTAGTGAAATGGTCTGAGAAATGGCAGATGTTGTTCAATTTTGGGAAATGTAAATGCCTACATACAGGACATAGGAACTTGAATGTAAACTATAAAATGGGAGATACTGTTCTGGGTACTACTGTAAAAGAAAAGGACTTAGGAGTTACAATAAGCGCTGATATGAAAGTTTCAGAGCAGTGTGGTATTGCAGCTTCAAAGGGTAATCAAATTCTTGGATTGATTAGAAGAAACATAACATACAAGGGAAAAAAGTTAATTATACCTCTTTATAAAGCAATAGTTAGACCTCATTTAGAATACTGTATACAAGCATGGAGACCATATCGTAAGAAAGATATAGATACGCTTGAACGCATACAAAGGAGAGCAACTAAAATGATTCCAGAACTGAGAGACCTTAGTTATGAAGAACGCCTGAAGGAATGTGGTTTAACAACTCTAGAGACAAGGAGGTTAAGAGGAGATCAGATTGAAGTTTTTAAGATATTGAATGGGTATGAAAATATTGATAGAAATATGTTTTTCTCACTCAAGAAGGATAGCAGAACTAGAGGACATGAGGTCAAATTAGTAAAGGATCAATGTAGATTGGACATCAGGAAGCACTCGTTCTCACAGAGGACAATAAATGAATGGAACAAATTGTCTACAGATTGTGTAACTGCTAGCAGCGTGAATATGTTTAAAAACAAGGTTGACACATATCTCAGGAGGGCGGGTTATAAGTAGATGAACATTGTTGGACTCTCGATAAGCCAATGGCTTCCTTGTCCACTTGCCATCTGGGCCTTTGGCTTGGATGGCAAATCTTGTTAAATCTTGTTAAATTGTTGCTGGTAGTCATTGGTTCCAGCTATCAAGGCCCTCCTGCAATCTCCAGTCAACAATTGTTGCTGGTAGTCATTTGTTCAGCCATCAAGGCCCTTCTGCAATCTCTAGTCAGCTATTGTTGCTGGTAGTCATTGGTTCCAGCCATCAAGGCCCTCCTGCAATCTCTAGTCAACTATTGTTGCTGGTAGTCATTGGTTCCAGCCATCAAGGCCCTCCTGCAATCTCTAGTCAACTATTGTTGCTGGTAGTCATTGGTTCCAGCCATCAAGGCCCTCCTGCAATCTCTAGTCAACAATTGTTGCTGGTAGTCATTGGTTCAGCCATCAAGCCCCTCCTGCAATCTCTAGTCAGCTATTGTTGCTTGTAGTCATTGGTTCAGCCATCAAGGCCCTCCTGCAATCTCTAGTCAACTATTGTTGCTGGTAGTCATTGGTTCCAGCCATCAAGGCCCTCCTGCAATCTCTAGTCAACAATTGTTGCTGGTAGTCATTGGTTCCAGCCATCAAGGCCCTCCTGCAATCTCTAGTCAACTATTGTTGCTGGTAGTCATTGGTTCCAGCCATCAAGGCCCTCCTGCAATCTCTAGTCAACAATTGTTGCTGGTAGTCATTGGTTCAGCCATCAAGGCCCTCCTGCAATCTCTAGTCAGCTATTGTTGCTGGTAGTCATTGGTTCAGCCATCAAGGCCCTCCTGCAATCTCTAGTCAACTATTGTTGCTGGTAGTCATTGGTTCCAGCCATCAAGGCCTTCCTGCAATCTCTAGTCAACAATTGTTGCTTGTAGTCATTGGTTCAGCCATCAAGGCCCTCCTGCAATCTCCAGTCAACAATTGTTGCTGGTAGTCATTGGTTCAGCCATCAAGGCCCTCCTGCAATCTCTAGTCAACAATTGTTGCTGGTAGTCATTGGTTCAGCCATCAAGGCCCTCCTGCAATCTCCAGTCAACAATTGTTGCTGGTAGTCATTGGTTCCAGCCATCAAGGCCCTCCTGCAATCTCTAGTCAACAATTGTTGCTGGTAGTCATTGGTTCAGCCATCAAGGCCCTCCTGCAATCTCTAGTCAACAATTGTTGCTGGTAGTCATTGGTTCAGCCATCAAGGCCCTCCTGCAACCTCCAGTCAACAATTGCCGATATGTTAGCAATAGTCAAACTTTATTGGAAACATGTTGCTCATAAATATTAGGTTCCCCGTGAATTACCACCACCATTCCCACATGAAGCAGACCAGTGGAGATAGAACACAATATTGTGCCCTTTCATATATAATAGTCATGCTTAGTTACACAAGTATTGGCTTGGCCTATGGATCTATGTGAAATGTTGGTTAGTCATCAGGAAAACAGTTTTTGTGTGGGAAATACACATGCATTCTTCAGAGACATGTTGTAATGTAGTCTACTGATATGGTCACCTAGTATGTAACATTATGACATCTATCTTAAGAATGTACTTGTTTTTTCTGGCCTGTTTCCAAAACTGCACTTAGAACATGTAATACTAGGGCAATGAGTCAACTTGTAGACAAGTGCTTATAATATCAGACAATGTTGATAACACAATGTGGGTACTTTGTTAGTTTGAATTGCATGTGGTTACTGCCTAATTGCAACCATGTGTTGCAACATTTTTGGACTTTGACTATGCCTCATTTTATCAGCCAATCACAACACTTGATTTCTGATACAATGATCTGATTAATCAGTTCTTGTAATAGTAATAGGAGGGTGGGGGTGGGGGGGCATAGTACTAGTAACAACAGTCAAATTAATTAAAACAAATTTGGCAAAACATGCACATTCACTTAGCACTTAGTGTACATTTACAAGGTGCAAATATGTGTCTTTGGAATGAGACAGTGGAAACCACTGGAAGTCTCTTCTTTGTAATGTGTGTTCTTTATATCAACAGACATGAAAGATCCAGTTCATGGAAAAAAGCAGGTAATCTGGGTAGAAATCTGCAATATCAAGAATTACATTTTGGGGAGGCTGCTGTGACAGGAAATAAAAATGCAGTCTTTTAAAACAAGACTCACACAAAAATGATTGTTGTTTGTGAGTATACAAGACATGTGTTGGACACGCCACTTTACAAATGACGAGGTTCTACAAAGAACATGAAAACAGACAGTTACTGGAATCGATCAGAAGATAGTTACAGTTGCTAGGACATGTATTCATTTAAGAAATACATAGAAAAACGTCGTTAAAGAGAAAATCAAAGGACACAAAGCTAGAGACAATAGTCTACAGAAATGGCTTGAAATACTAACCAATGACATTCAGCTGCTGACAGCTACAAATGACAATATTATGTGGAAGGCCATAATCCGAGGCCACCATGGCCATCATTACAAGACATGGCACCAGTAGAAGAACATAAATTGCCCCAACCAGAATGAAGCTAACAGACATCCACCACTGTGGGGTAATTCCCACTGTGCACCCACTAAGTATGTCTTCATGGTGGAGTCATCTTCATTCCCCTCTCCTGGCCAATTAGTACAGAAAAGAGATATGTCTGTTGGCTGGTGACCTTCTGACTGCTGCTGCAAGTGTTGGACCCATCAGTCAACATGAGGGATGATGGTAGGTTTGAAGTGAGAGTGCCCATGTTGAATGATCAGGCAGCATTCTGGTCCCATAGCTACCTTGCCTGTGTAGATAACAAGAGAAGAATGACACTGTGAACTCAGTGGTTACACTAATCAGCTCACAGTTGGGTAATCCCATGCAAGCCATGAATGCAGCTTTGAAATCAGAGTGGCCTTGTTGAGTCACCATCTTCTGTTACCTTCGCTTGGCTGATAACCAATACTAGCCAGTGGTAGTGGTGACTTTGCAGTGGTAGTGGTGACTTTACAGTGGTAGTAGTGACTTTGTATGATGTACTGTTTGTCCTACAGTTTCAAAACAATGTTGTTCACTAACTCCACGGGTGTGAAAAAACAGGGCCACTACAAAAAATAATTCCATAGATGCCCGAATCCTTAACCAGAAACTGTGGTACTCTCTGTTATGAATGAAAGGAGCACTTGATGAACACTTTCAAGGTTCATTTGTTAGGTCTCTCAAACATTTGTTAGGTCTCTCAAACATTTGTTAGGTCTCTCAAACATTTGTTAGGTCTTTCAAACATTTGTTAGGTCTCTCAAACATTTGTTAGGTCTCTCAAACAAACTTTTCATCACATATTAATATGCAAACTACAAAATGCATTTGCCGAGTCAAACAAATAATTGGGATTTATGTTCAGAATGTGTATGTAATTCTTTGTAAATATAAAAGGCCAGCATCCATGCAATGTGGCTAAAATTCAAAACCAGCACCCAACTTGAAAACTGCTACAACTACTACAGTATCATCCTAACACATTTAAATACTGTCAATGTGAACATTTAAATACTGTCAATGTGAACATTTAAATACTGTCAATGTGAACATTTAAATACTGTCAATGTGAACATTTAAATACTGTCAATGTGAACATTTAAATACTGTCAATGTGAACATTTAAATACTGTCAATGTGAACATTTAAATACTGTCAATGTGAACATTTAAATACTGTCAATGTGAACATTTAAATACTGTCAATGTGAACATTGATGATGTGTTACTTAACTGTAGATGGGATTGTTCTCAAATGCCATAAAGTTCAAGTCAAGGGTATAAACTTAATATTTGTTTGGTGTTGTGCCCTCCTGTAGGGTTTCAAAGGCCTGACAATGGAACATGAATGACAAAAGTTATGTATTCACACCTGGGATCAGTAAAAATGTTATTTCTGGCGGCATGTTTTTGTTCGCCTGTTGGCAATTATTGAACTTTAGTCTTGGTTACTCACATCTTTGTCTACAGTCATGCAAACAAAGACACTATTGTTCTGGAAAGTGAAACCATCATTTTTAGTCGGCCCACACTGTCATGAGGCATTCCTAGTAGGAAAAAATATCTGAAACATTGACTACCGGTACACAGAAGCTGCATGCAAATAGGTGGAGGTCATAGACTCACAGATAGATTCTATATATATATATATATATGTATGTATGTACGTACGTACGTACGTACGTACGTACGTACGTACGTACATATATAATATATTATATATATATATATATATATATATATATATATATATATATATATATATATATAATATATATATATATATATATATATGGTATATTTTATATATTTATTATGTAATAGTCTTTATAAGCCTTTATAAGTGGAAGGGCACAACACACTTGCCAGTGCTGCCCAAGTATGACCTCTTCACACCAGCTTACCCTGTGTACATCAAGTATCACCCTCTCCTACAATGTATTCCTCTCTACACCTCAAGTGTTGGTAAACAACCAACATTGAGGCACACAGGTGCACTGCAGTGCTGATGGCTAGGCAGTTAGGGTCTTGATCATTCCTGCTGGTAAGTGGTGTCAGTGTTAATTAAAGTCACTTGTAACAGTTTCTCAGTGTGAGCAAATATATGCAATTGTGACTTACAATGCAACTACAGTGCCAAGTTTGGAGATCTTCAAACAGAAGATCTCATACATGTACACACACATGCACGCACGCAGGCACAATCATCTTGTCTGTTTCTTCCAAATATTTTATTACTTTTCTCTTACAGCACTTTAGCACATGTGCATACATAACGAGTCTTGGAGAGGGTTGACTCGTAACCAGTAGAAGAAGAAGAAGACTTAATGTGTCAGTTCTGTGAAATGATTTACCAAAGCTTAAGGTGACTGATTTAACAGCTTCCTTCTTTCCACCTCAGGTCATAAAACTTACAATCGATGTAATTTATGCATTACAATGAGGTGGCAATGAAATTGTACTGTCAGCCTATCGTGGTACTGTAAGCCTATTGTGGCACTGTTAACCTATCTTGGTACTGTCAGCCTATCATGGTACTGTCCGCTTATCGTGGTACTGTCAACTTATCTTGGTACTGTCAGCCTATCTTGGTACTGTCAGCCTATCATGGTATTGTCTGTTGATTGAGTCCACTAGTTTTCAACAGTAAGACAAGTCATGGTTTTTATAGCTATATTTAATCTCAACAGCACCACTTGAAATGTGAACCCTTTCAAGTAAAGTGATCTCATTGAGCAGTTTGTTGATATGAAACAACTAAACCAGACATTTGTGAGACAACTATTCTAGAAAACCACTTTCTTTTCTCCACCGCAAGGTTGATGGATCAGAAACTTTAACATAATACCCTGCCAATACGACAAACATTTCTTCCTTCCCTCATGCACACACACACAAGGTAGTGTTCAGGACAAAGCATACATTAAATGCTGTAGTAAAAAAGATAATAATTATTTACAATTTGCTTATCAAGCAAGATCCTTCAAAATGCTGTGGTGTGTGTGAAAGGTTAGTAGAGCGAGTGTGGGTGTTAACTAGTAGTCAGTAATCACAACACAGATATCAGTCTAAGAGGACAGCACTGCCTTTCAATATGTGACTTGGACACTAAATAATGTGTCAAGTTAAGATGTCATGCAAGGCGTCTTTGTGATGCTACTGGCCTGGCATCCTGATGCACTCATATTGGAATTAGTTACAGCGGATGCTCTATACAAATACAAGCATACCTGGTATGTAGTAGTACATTATGTACATACTATGTACATAACGTGTACATACCAGTTGCTGAATTATTCATGATGGGTCTACTTCCATTTTCAAAACTTGTTTCTTTCTGAGGAACCTGATACCCGATTGGGTCATTCTTAGAAACGCTACAAAAACATGTAATTGTAAACACATTTTAAATCATGAAATAAAGACATTCATGATGATGAAAAAAATTAAGTATTAAAAATAAAGTAATTTGATAATGAGAGTGAAGCACCATCTGTATGCAAGTCTGTGTCTGACATTATATAATGCATCAAAAGACTACAGTGGTATATTGCCACACTGCATTTAGAGAGTTACAGAAAGAATGTTGGTGTCAGACACCTTGAGCTATTGACAGTCAGCAGCGACTTCTGTATTCAGGAGAAAAAAAAACATTATTACGCAACTTCTCTCATGGGCAGACTCGTTTACCTTGTTCATTAATCAGGTTCTATCCTTGTCTGCCCTTGAGAGGCAGCAAACAACAAGGTATTGGGCAAGTCAGTGTTAGGCAACTCTAGTTAGGCAAGTCAATATTAGGCAACTTTAGTTAGGCAAGTCAGTGTTTGGCAACTCTAGTTAGGCAATTCAATATTAGGCTACTCTAGTTAGGCAAGTCAGTATTAGGCAACTCTGGTTAGGCAAGTCAGTGTTAGGCAACTCTGGTTAGGCAAGGCAATATTAGGCAACTCTTGTTAGGCAAGTCAGTGTTGGGCAACTCTAGTTAGGCAAGTCAATATTAGGCAACTCTAGTTAGGCAAGTCAGTGTTAGGCAACTCTAGTTTGGCAAGGCAATATTAGGTAACTCTAGTTAGGCAAGTCAGTGTTAAGCAATTCTAGTCACCCAATTAAAAGTTAAACAACATCTTGGTGTCCTAAGCTTTCCATCCAATGTGCGAAATAATAATATTATGAAATGTGAACCAACAGCTGTCTGCTAGGCTTGGCTCTCATTTTAACTGTGCATTATAATAATTATTATGTCTGTGTGGCATCCAGGTATCAGTAAACAATCTATCCCACTTCTAGGGAGTGATTATGGGTGATAGTTTCAGGCCATAGTAATAATGTACTGTTGTAATAGTATCAAGACATTTTACCATCAGTGAGACTCCATGTTTCACTCTCCTGACTCCTTGTTTCACTCTCCTGACTCCTTGTTTCACTCTCCTGACTCCCTGTTTCACCCTCCTGACTCCCTATTTCACACTCCTGACTCCTTGTTTCAATCTCCTGACTCCCTGTTTCACCCTCCTGACTCCCTGTTTCACTCTCCTGACTCCCTGTTTCACCCTCCTGACTCCTTGTTTCACTCTCCTGACTCCCTGTTTCACTCTCCTGACTCCCTGTTTCACCCTCCTGACTCCCTGTTTCACCCTCCTGACTCCCTGTTTCACCCTCCTGACTCCTTGTTTCACTCTCCTGACTCCTTGTTTCACTCTCCTGACTCCCTGTTTCACCCTCCTGACTCCCTGTTTCACACTCCTGACTCCTTGTTTCACTCTCCTGACTCCTTGTTTCACTCTCCTGACTCCCTGTTTCACTCTCCTGACTCCTTGTTTCACTTTCCTGACTCCCTGTTTCACTCTCCTGACTCCTTGTTTCACTCTCCTGACCAGGGCTGGGGTCAATTCCTTTCAATCAATTCCAATTCCGCTCCAATTCCTTTTCATTCAATTCCAATTCCGTTTTTTTTTTTTTTTTTTTTTATCGTTCAATTCCAATTCCCGCCCCCGCTCCAATTCCACATGACGACAAAAGTCAACAATGAAAGATTAATGTGCATGTAGCATGTCATTATTCTTTGCATAATCATTATGACTATCATACATGTGTAATGTACATTCATACATGGTAATTAAGTTACATAGAAATGAGCAATCCACAAAATTATTTCAGAAAATGTTCAAAGACAGACGACTTTACAGGGGGCATATTGACCGACCTGTACACTATGACTGTTGCACACTGTTCTGATGATGCATGTTAGGCAACACATATTTATACTGGCAAGTGGGAAACCATTTTCACACATTTGGCTACAGCTAGCTTGCCTATGCTTTGTATTGTTGATCAGTGGTCATTGATCTCTGATTAGTAATCGGTGATTACTGATTGATCAACCACATGGCTGTAGCCTGCCAATAAGTGTCTTTTCATGGGTGTAAAAGGGCTAACTTCCCAGGTCTGTAAACAGTTGAAAATATCTTTGATGTTTCTATTAAAGCCAGTCTGGAACCCTTCATTAACCCGCTGGCAAGTGGCAACATAAAGAAATCATAAGATACTGGCATGAATGACAGGATTTCAGTTTTCAGATCCTCAATGCATGAGCATTATTATACACATAGCTGCCTACAACAGGCTAGAAAAATATTGGTTGATGTCACAAAAAAATCAGATGCTCAATTCCTTTCAATTCCAATTCCAAATCCAATTCCTTTTGTTCAAAAATTTTCAATTCCAATTCCTCTCATTCAAAATCTTTCAATTCCAATTCCGCTCCAATTCCGGACTTGGAATTGAATTGATTAATTCCAGTTCCTTTGGAATTGACCCCAGCCCTGCTCCTGACTCCTTGTTTCACTCTCCTGACACCTTGTTTCACTCTCCTGACACCTTGTTTCACTCTCCTGACTCCCTGTTTCACTCCTGACTCCCTGTTTCACTCCTGACTCCCTGTTTCACACTCCTGACTCCCTGTTTCACCCTCCTAACTCCTTGTTTCACCCTCCTGACTCCTTGTTTCACCCTCCTGAATCCTTGTTTCACTCTCCTGACTCCCTGTTTCACACTCCTGACTCCCTGTTTCACCCTCCTAACTCCTTGTTTCACCCTCCTGACTCCTTGTTTCACCCTCCTGAATCCTTGTTTCACTCTCCTGACTCCCTGTTTCACTCCTGACTCCTTGTTTCACTCTCCTGACACCTTGTTTCACTCTCCTGACACCTTGTTTCACTCTCCTGACTCCCAGTTTCACTCCTGACTCCCTGTTTCACACTCCTGACTCCTTGTTTCACCCTCCTGACTCCTTGTTTCACTCTCCTGACTCCTTGTTTCACCCTCCTGAATCCTTGTTTCACTCACCTGACTCCTTGTTTCACTCTCCTGACACCTTGTTTCACTCTCCTGACTCCCAGTTTCACTCCTGACTCCCTGTTTCACACTCCTGACTCCTTGTTTCACCTTCCTGACTCCTTGTTTCACCCTCCTGACTCCTTGTTTCACCCTCCTGACTCCTTGTTTCACTCTCCTGACTCCCTGTTTCACTCTCCTGACTCCCTGTTTCACTCCTGACTCCCTGTTTCACTCCTGACTCCCTGTTTCACCCTCCTGACTCCTTGTTACACCCTCCTGACTCCTTGTTTCACTCTCCTGACTCCTTGTTTCACCCTCCTGAATCCTTGTTTCATTCACCTGACTCCTTGTTTCACTTTCCTGACTCCCTGTTTTACCCTACTGACTCATTGTTTCACCCTCCTGACTGACTCCTTATTTCACCATACATACTGACTCCCTGTTTCACTCTCCTGACTCCTTGTTTCACCCTCCTGACTCCTTGTTTCACCCCCCGACTCCTTGTTTCACCCTCCTGAATGACTCCTTGTTTCACCTTTCTGACTCCGTTTCACTCTCCTTACTCCTTGTTTCACCCTCCTGAATCCTTGCTTCACTCTCTTGACTCCTTGTTTCACTCCTGACTCCTTGCTTCACCCTCTTGACTCCTTGTTTCACTCCTGACTCCTTGTTTCACTCTCCTGGGTGAATCCTTGTTTCACTCTCCTGACTCCTTGTACAGCCCTTGGTAGGAGTCCGTGCGACTCCCTACTTCAGGAGAAGATAAATCCAGTGCTAAACTGGCCGATGTTAACATGCTGTACCAAGTGGGCATACTCTCTTCGGTCTGTTCGAAAATACCTGTAAGCACGACACGACGGTGCTGCTCTCGCATCCAATGTTCTTCGAGTAATATATTTCAGTCCTAAGACCTAACTAACAAAAACACTAAAAAACCTATCCATTGTTTGGCCCATGATCTAACTGATGCCCAGTCCACAGTGAGACACCACTGTTATAACCTTTCCAGCTCCTAGTGAATGATTCAAGAACTAGATTATTGAGCCCCGTACATAACATTTGTTGAAAAAGTATGGACTCCCAAATTTGTCTGTAACTCCCAAATATGAACAGAGGGAGTCCAGTGTCAGTGCCTGCTTACTCTACACGTTTATCATATAACCCAAGTGAACCCATGCTATGATGAATCACACAGTGATGCATGGTTTATTGTTTGTGCAGTGCCTTATTAATATTATGTGAACAAAAAGGTACACGTAACACCTAATGCTACTGTCATCATTTGTAAAATGAGAGTCTACATGGAGAGCCACCTAGGTTGATCATTCTTGATGACACATGTGCACGAATGCAAATCTCTGTCTAAGAATCAAACAGTAGCATTGAAAAACTGTTGTACTTTTGTGAGTTCACCAGCAGATTCTTTATGTAGGGCTTACAACTATTGTTAAAGACAGCGTGTTCAGGGGGTGGATGTGGGTGAAAGTATTGTTGTCGCTGACACAGATGGATGGCTGTGTCTTGCCACAAACAAGGTGTTAGCAGCCATCAGTGCTCCATCATATTGTATTTGTAAAAATAGCCAAGCCCAGTTTATACTATCAACGAAATAATGTTTTATTTCCGATGTGACACCCCCCCTCCCCCCATAGATCTATATCCCACCCACAATGTGGACAGTTCAATTTATTGCCAGTAGTATTGCATTGTCATCTAACTATTGATAGTTCAATATTCCACAGTGTTGATAGTTCTATCAGTAGTATTGCACTGCTGTCATGTAATTATTGATAGTTTAGTTAGCAGTTTAGTTTATTATATGGTGTTTTCATGTCAATAATACATAGTTAAATTTAAGGAACACAAGTTCACTATCCTGCAAGGAAGTTATTTAAACCATGTATCTTTTATTTAACAAGAAAGAAAGAAGGTCTACAATGATTTAATTGTATGTGCAGTGTTTAATGCTGAAGACTAGTACTAGTACTTGCTGTGAAAGAGGCAAGTAGTTTATAATGATTGCAGTCACAGAGGTTAGCAGATTGCCTGCCAAACTGCATCTGCTGATTCATGAGAATTTCTAATAAAAAGGCAATATGTGTTGCCTTCAGGGGAAACGTTCATTGATCTGTTAGTTTTCTGGGTCAGATGTTGTAATACAAAACACTTGGTAAGACAAAGCTTAGCATCTACATTGTGCCTCCATGGTAATATATAGACATGTTGAGCCTAACAATTATAGATGTTGGTTTGTGAAATTATTTGAAAATGTGGAAGTGACTGAACTAACATACGTTTGTGTCAAATTACTAAATGAAAGAAAATGATGCCTAACTTCTACCCAGTTCACTAATGGTCAAACTCATTTGTTAAAGAAAACTTATTTAAGGAGCTCTGTGAATATTAATGATGTGACCTCCTGACCCCATGACTTGTGCCATTGTGTGGAGCTCACCGGTGTGACTTCAGAGTGGCTTTGGTCAAGAAATCAATAAGTGTTGAATCCACGGATTAATTATGAAAGAAAGAACAACAGGGCTGACGATGGATGTGCATCTGACGATGGATGTGCATGCATGTGTGTATGCACGCATGTGTGTGTGTGTGCACACATGTGTGTGTGCACACATGCGTGTGCATGTACTTACGCATATATACTGTTGTGTCATCATGCTGTCATGACATCATATATACTGTTGTGTCATCATGCTGTCATGACATCATATATACTGTTGTGTCATCATGCCGTCATGACATCATATATACTGTTGTGTCATCATGCTGTCATGACATCATATATACTGTTGTGTCATCATGTTGTCATGACATCATATATACTGTTGTGTCATCATGCTGTCATGACATCATATATACTGTTGTGTCATCATGCTGTCATGACATCATATATACTGTTGTGTCATCATGCTGTCATGACATCATATATACTGTTGTGTCATCATGCTGTCATGACATCATATATACTGTTGTGTCATCATGCTGTCATGACATCATATATACTGTTGTGTCATCATGCTGTCATGACATCATGTATACTGTTATGTCATCATGCTGTCATGACATCATGTATACTGTTGTGTCATCATGCTGTCATGACATCATATATACTGTTGTGTCATCATGCTGTCATGACATCATATATACTGTTGTGGCATCATGCTGTCATGACATCATATATACTGTTGTGTCATCATGCTGTCGTGACATCATGTATACTGTTATGTCATCATGCTGTCATGACATCATATATACTGTTGTGTCATCATGCTGTCGTGACATCATATATACTGTTGTGTCATCATGCTGTCGTGACATCATATATACTGTTGTGTCATCATGCTGTCATGACATCATATATACTGTTGTGTCATCATGCTGTCATGACATCATATATATATACTGTTGTGGCATCATGCTGTCATGACATCATATATACTGTTGTGTCATCATGCTGTCGTGACATCATATATACTGTTGTGTCATCATGCCGTCATGACATCATATATACTGTTGTGTCATCATGCTGTCATGACATCATATATACTGTTGTGTCATCATGCTGTCATGACATCATATATACTGTTATGTCATCATGCCGTCATGACATCATATATACTGTTGTGTCATCATGCTGTCATGACATCATATATACTGTTGTGTCATCATGCTGTCATGACATCATATATACTGTTGTGTCATCATGCTGTCATGACATCATATATACTGTTGTGTCATCATGCTGTCATGACATCATATATACTGTTGTGGCATCATGCTGTCATGACATCATATATACTGTTGTGGCATCATGCTGTCATGACATCATATATACTGTTGTGGCATCATGCTGTCATGACATCATATATACTGTGTTGACTGCAAGTAACACATATAAATATGTCCTAACCACGCCCCTCCTTGGTTGCATTCTCCTGTCTCATGAAGTGACACTAACACATCCCTCCTTGGTTGCATTCTCCTGTCTCATGAAGTGATACATCCCAAAGACATTCAATCACCATTAGATGACATGATTACATTGCAGCTATTTACAGGAGGAAGCTCCTGTTAACTTGTAGACAGGAATATCATTTCACAATTTGAGCCATTGAAATAGATCCTACAATGAATCACTGATTTGTTTCGTTTTGTTTTGTAGAAATGTGGTAGTTATCAGTAGTTAACTAGTTCCTGTGTTAAGCTCAAAGACAAACATATTATGTTCAAGGATAAGCAGATTAGACTTGTTCATATGGTATTGGATGAGTATGAATTTTGGTGAAAATTATGCATGGAAATTAACAGGCAAAAACATTAAATATAGTCCATTGTTCATATTTGAAGGATTACTTTATATGAAGAAGAGGATGTATTTGTATCACTGGATGGCACTACTTATAACCCATCAATGATATTGAAAATGTATAGTCTTTCCACCAAAATATTTGAATAAAGCACCAAAACTATGCATGTGGCATTAATTAACCCTATACACTCGCCCCTGTACAGAATCGGTCGCCGGCGAACGGTAACTTCAAGAAGCATTACACCACATCTATGCTGCCCCCTGGTCATCAATTATATACCATTTGAAAGCTTACATCATCAGCTTTCCGATAGAGGCACTGCTAAATGACGTTTCGGCCGAGAATATCGCCCACCGGCGAAATTCAAGTCATGCTGTCGATCATGTCAGTGATTCTACTTGTCTTCTTCTACTAGTCACGGTGGGGATCACTACACTTTATAAAAAAGTACTAAACTCTCACAAAATATGGCTAATGCTCGAAAGAAGTATACTTGCGAAGAGGTGCTGGCTGTGCTTATGGAAAGTGACGACGAAAGCGATGAAAAGGGTGACTTAGACACCGAAGAAGAAGAATTGATCAATGAGGGGTTAGATCCCGGGGTTAGACCCAATTTTACCTTGATTTTGACCAAAACCGAAATAGATTATGCTAGTTTTACAAAGTAATGATTGGATTATAAAATATTTGCTATTTTAACAGTTTTGTATGATCAAGACTTCTGGGTTTGTGTTTACATTGTCATTGAATGTACTTCCTCAATTTCTGACTCATTTCTTTACCCATTTCTTTCTGACGTGAATGGAGAAAATGTATGAAATAAAGGCCAAATTCATAGTCTTATTGTCTGCAGTAAAAATGTCAATCTATTGTGTGAGAAATTATTGAAATAATAAGAAATTATTTACTGAAATCAAATGGTACATCCATGCCATGGCAGTTAGATATGGCCAGTTAGTAAATCATTTATTTTATCATAGAAATTCCTTCAAAACTGTTAGAAAATGTAGAGATTTTTCTTCTATTCCATTTAGTACTGATCAAGAAAATGGAGTAGTCCAGGAAAATGTGAAGTCACAGCAACACCAAACCAGTCCTCAGCCTAGACCCAGTATGCCGCGCAGTAGTCATTTTATGATAGATGCTGATAAAATATATAAAATATCTAATAAAGATAGCATATACAAGTGTTATATATCATGACAAAGGTATTTTCATGAGCTATCATAATAAATATCCAAAAGCTTTCTAACTAGAAGATTCAATTAGTAAATCGTTATGGCTTCATATAAAGTTACACTGCTCGATACTTATGACCTTGATTGACAAGTAGGTCATGGTCAAAGGTCACTGATAAGACTACCAAAATTATTGCAGTGGGGTGGAGTAGAGTCTTGTCTTTCCAACCATATATAATGTGTTGGTATTGCATTATTAGTGTTTGTTTAAAGGTGGCATAAATTAATTATATCAAAATCAGTCTCAAATAGGGGGGAGTGAAGTGAAGTGAAGTGAAAGTTTATTCAACAACAAAAACAACATAATACAGGTGCATAGTACGGTGTGCTGCTGCCGCCGCCGCCGACGCCGCTGCTGCTGAAAGGACATGGCTGAAGTCATACGACTTATAAGGTGCTATGCCCTTCTCAAACTAAATAAATGCAATATAATTAAAACATTAAATACAAAATAGCATTCACAATTCACTTATAAACTTATTACAGTGGTGCTTGAGCTAATTATAAATTAACTAATTGACATAACTTTCAATTAAAAGTTTATAAATATGCTGTAAGTAATGACAACTTGAATGTTTTTTTAAATTGTGTTAAACTTGGTAGCTGAGTTATTTCATTTGCTAAGCTGTTCCACGTATTTATACCTTTGACAGTGAGTGACAATAGTCTGAGGGTGGTGTTTGTTTTTTTAACATAAAACAGTTTGCTTTGTCTGGTACCATACATGTGTATAGCTTCGGTTGGTTTAAAGAATGCTTGAACCCGACCATTTAAAGAGTGATTATTTGCTTTATAGAGTATAATCATAGTCTTGTTTGTAATTAAATCATGAAGTTTAAGTATTTTTGAGCTGTGGAAAAATACAGATGTATGATCATGGTAATTAAGGTTATAAATAATCTGTATAGTGCATAGGGTTAAAGGCTGACTGAATCCTGTATGAGACCAAACATCTGTATTAGAGAGAGAGAGGTACTCAAACCTGACTGTGGAGTGAAATTATGCTCCCTATGACACATTTCCCTGATGGTACATGTTCTACTCCAGGTGCCTGTCTGAAATTATTTCCCTCAAGGAAACATGGCCTTGTAATCTCTGAGCGTTTTACCACAGTCAGTTTTTACCAATCTCAATTGGACATATCCCTTTCCCAGCAACTCCCTCTCTGCTTTGTTTCAATTCCCTCCCCTTCCCCACTGGGACTCCCTGCTCAATTTCATCCCCTTCCCTGAGAGTCCCCCCTGAAATAATGCTACAGATAGCCTAATTAGCAGTTGATCATCATATCAGGCACAAGAGACAGCTTAGAGGAGGGCAATATATGCATATGGTTATACAGCTTACTTGTTCATCATAAGGATTTGTTTACTTGGTGGGACAGTCTAATTAAGTAACAATAATGTATATGTCATTTCAACAGAAAATCACATAGATTATTAATATCTGATAAAGTGTAGGCCAACGTGTGATTTGTCTAGTGTTCACTTTTGCTACGTTCATCTTGTTCTTCCTTCTCGGTCTGCAAACTGATCAAGTTTTGTCTTCAAATTAATGCTGGTAAATTGATTTATGTTGCTATAAATGCAGTACCGTCTGTTGTGTGTGCCATGATTAGCCCAAGAAGGAGTGTCCCATCAATCATAGGGCATTATATAGGATAGGGCAGAATGGGAAACACAAAGCCTCTGCCACCTGTTGGGGAGGGGTGTGACTGGGAGCATGGGTCATAGGTTCACCCTCAAAGGGGTGATAATACACATTAATCACCAACTTCATGGAAGAGTGGATACCTGTGGCTATTGTTTATACAGATCAGCGAATCTATAAATAGTGACATCAGCACCTGTTTATAGTTGATGCTGATGGCAGCATGTAAGATTGTTTCTGGGTGCTTGCAATAGTAGTGGATGTTTATGGGTGAGGGGGGTGGAGTGATCTTTTGACAGTTGGTAGAGGTCGATGATTTGATATACATTGCCAATGGATTTCATGAAGTCTATAGTCTGCATAGTTGTGTGTTTGTTATGTGCTGTTGTCTTTACTTGCACGTAAGTGCAGCTCTCATCAGTTGTAACTTACACCAGTAAACAACATTGTATATTTTAACATAATATTATTGTCATGGAGTTCTGATCCTCATTTTGGGTGAAACAATTTCTTCTCTCGATCAATTAATTCAATTAAGTGTTATGTTTTGTATCGTGGCAAATGGATGATAGGCGACAAAACATAACATTTAATGGAATTAATTCACAGAAAGAATAATTTGTTTCATCCAAACTGAGAACCAACATCTGTCTGTTCACATGCATGATCACTGAGCATGATATTCCATGGCATTATTATTGGAATTCCATTATTGTTCTATGGTTGATTTTTCTGACATTCACGCAATGACAAACACCACTTGTATCTGTCATTTAAAATTTATTCACTGCCCTCCGGCATTACTCCAGTTCATTTTCCCACAGCTGTTTATGTAAATTAACCATCTGGCACAAAAGATTCTTCTGGCTGTAGGGATATTCCTGTGACATACTTGCACAAGTGGCAGGTGTCTCCAGATTTGTCACTGGCATGATGATTTACCTTTAGTTATAATGGTAATGTACAGGAAAGGTCAGGAAATCATTTAATTGTGCCAATGTTGCAGTACTGGTACCAGTAAATGGAACTGTGCAGTTTCAAACGATCACACAAGTATATGTGGGGAAATGCAATGTGCCCTATAAAACCAGTAATATAATTATAAATGTTTGTATTATTATTTACGAATAATCCAAGGACCCTTTGGCAAACCACTTAAATGCCCTTTCTTAAATATTAATAATTATATATTTGGAAACAACATCTTGTTTACTGTCCTCAACATTACATGTTAACTTTAATGAATATGTATAAACACATAAGCACCATATAGCAAGGGTAGAAATACTTCTAACATCACAATATAATGTGTTCAGCAGATACATCACTAATATTACTGAACTATGAATAGATTCTGAAGACGATTGGATCATTGAGGAACCAAACCACAGCCTATGATTAGAACCATCCTAATGTATACTAAGGTTACTGTATTACAATAAATTATTATACCTAAAATCTTTCTTAGAAAGCATCCCATAAGTTCACAGTGACTGCACAGCCATTATATTCACCACCTGTCTGCCACGATTGTCTAGATTTGTTTATGCAACAACAGCCGCTGGAGGGTATAATTAAATGTGGATGTTTGCCAGTTCAATCCATGCTTTGTCAGCCCGGGCAAGTCCAGACTTGTTCTGTAGTGCCCAGTCTATTGGTCAGTCTCATTGACCGACCACATGTTGGGTTGCTGCAGTCTTTGTCTGAGGCCATGTGAATCACTGTCAGTCGTGGTTCATCCGCCTTTAGGTCGTGATTATTAAGTTGTAATTTAATAACGAGACATCAAGGTGGTGCTGGGATACTGAATTGGAGATTGTAACTGAATCTTGCTGGCAAACTGTCATTCTGAGGTTACAATGTCCATATTGATGACTCTTATACGGTGCCAGGAAACTGTGTAGCGAATGCCTATGCCAGGCAACTGTGTAGCAAAGGTCTATGCCAGGAAACTGTGTAGCGAAGTTCTATGCCAGGAAATGACCGCTGGAAGTAGGCATTTATGGACACAAGCTTTTACCAGGTAAGGAACGTTAATGAGAAACGAAATGATCACATTTGTGGCACTGGTATGGAAATGTTCAGTTTATAAGTGGTGTGGTACAGTGGTGTGGTACAGTGGTGTGGTACAGTGGACTTTGTCATTCTGGCACTTTTGATTGTTATTCCACATGTTATGGTGTCTGTCCATTGTTTATAGTTTGCTTATTTTAGTATGCCATCAATTTACCAATGACATTGGCATAGTTGTAAGTTATATATACATAAAATTAGTCATTTAAATTTTTTTTTACGACATTATACAAAATGGGTTTATAATAGGTACTTATACTAGCTACTTTAACTGTACTATTTACAATGGAAATTACCAAATTAGCTGTAACCACATTGACCTTTGACATAGCATTGCCCTGGCTCTAGTTCTGTCAACCCCAATCACAGTTGATAGCATCTTCCGGACATATCCAGGAAGTTGTACAGAAAATGTTATCTTGATGCTGATTTCCAAATTTAAACTAGAGAAATATCCTTTGTTACAGAATACTATTGCCGTCTTTGGTGTGTACAAATCATGTTGATATTATCATCTTTAAAATGTTTTACACTCATGCACTACATCCACATCTAAACTTATGTGTCATATTTTAGTTATGATCTATGAGAGAGAGAGAGAGAGAGAGAGAGATTAATTGGTCTGATTATGAAGACTTCATGCATCCCTTCATTAGGTTGTTTGGCCATTTACCAGGCCTAGTGAATGTACTTATGTCATCTTATCTGTTCAGTCCACTAAAGCATGGTAGTGTTCCACCAGTCTAATTAGCCATTATCTTTAATGTTGTCCTGTGTAATTAGGCACACTCTTGTCAATGGTAATGGTATGGCATTTGTGCACTCTGAGATTTATCAGAATACAGCAGCTATGTGGCAGTGCCTGTTATCACCTGGCTGTAATATATGGCAACTAGAGATAATATTATACATACACTACCTTGGTGTGACCTACTTTCCTGACACTGTGTACTTGTTATAGTCAGACTGTAGAATCTGTGGATGGCCTACTGGAAACAATGGCAAAATTGTTCCACCTGGATGACACAATGCCCTGGACACCTGCAGCAGACAAAGCTATCACAGAGAGGGATACTGTGTTGTGCGGTTATTGTGATGTATATAGGTAATGATGATTCATAGGTAACTCCAGGCAGTTCACTTAGTAGCAGTTATTCTGTTTTGTTCAGCTGTGCTAGCTATGGTCTAATTCTGGTAAGATGTGGTGGTGGTTAGTCCTTCAGCATTACTACTTATGTTCATCTTCAACAAATGTCCCCAAATTTTTATTTGCTGGAGAAGATTATAAACACCACCTCTAGGTTTATCTTCCTACATTATTGGGGCGGGCGGGCGGGCGGGTGGGCGGGCGTGGAAGGCACTCCCTGGATTGTATGTGCCCCATTTAAAATGTCAGCCCCAAATTTAAATGGTAAACCTTTACCTGTATATAAAACCATAGCTTGACAAACCTTGCTGTTTATGTATTCTAGATTATCACGTATACCAGGAATAGATTGTATTACATATAGCAGACATAATTATGTGGCCTGAACTACTGCACATCTGGAGGTCCACTAATGCTGTTCCTGTGAGTACTTTCACATGCTGTCAGAATGCCATCTCCTTAGTTATTATGTATGCGCATATGGGTATGTGTGAGAACCAAGGAAAACATTGGACGCAACACATTAACTCAGCCTTGATCTTTTCCACATCAAGCAGTATAATTATTGAGCATGCTTCAAATCATGTTGAATGGTTCTAGATTCTCAGTATGTTTCATGTGTTTATCAGAAGCGTAGAGTTACATCTGTGATCAGAAGCTGACTATGAGGGAGCTGCCTACTGCCTTTGGGTCTTTACAGCTGTTGGTTTGATCTGGGGTCAAACCTCGGTCAAACTTTGGTCACCTGGATAAGTGGTCAACAAGCACTTCACAAATTAATTCTCTGACCCACAACCAGTGACTGGGTGCCAGGGTAGCTATACTTGTTGGTATTGCACGGAGCTAGTCGTTTCTATTAACCTATGTTTGTGTGTTAAAAATCATGATGTAAACACTGAGGTGGATTTGTGGTTACCTAGGTTTGTGGTCTGTGTGAAAGAAGGAAATCATTTTAAACCTTCAGTGTGGTTTGCTGGTGAATTATGTTCTTATACAATAATACATCCATGGTATCCTGCATATTTTCTTCAACCTAGGAGAGATGGATTAGTTACAGGTGTTGGTGTTTGGATCACTCCTCCTGGACAATTCTCATGTCTCCAGGATACTCTGAACAGCCCATTTATATGGCTAATGCAGAAGTATAGCTGTGCTATTTGGCACTGTACAACTGCGGATAAGTCCCCTGATTTTTCTGGTAAGCCATAAAGGATGTTTTATTTGGCCCTCCCAGCAGAAGGCATTCGTTTTATGAACCTCTTATCTTTTGATTCTTTTGATTACAAGACATCCCCAAGAATAGTAGAACCTTAAGATTGTCATATGGATGCTGGTGCAATGCACACTGTTCTCTGCATGTCTCAGACCTGGCAGATTTACAGTAGTCACAATTGAATCACTTCTACCTGGCCTGCTTGTCCAGGATCCTAAGTGTTCAAGGCTTCGTTGCAAAGGCTATCATGTACTCTGGTATTTGAAGCTGTCGAATGGCAAAAGGAAGTCTCGATGGGCAAACATAATAAGTAACACAGTGTGGCATTTCTAACACAGAAGGACAGAAAACAATAGCCAGAGGTTGGTGTAATGTGGAAGGGCTGCTATTACAGAAACAGAAGGACATAAAACAATAGCCAGAGGTTGGTGTAATATGGAAGGGCTGCTATTACAGAAACAGAAGGACATAAAACAATAGCCAGAGGTTGGTGTAATATGGAAGGGCTGCTATTACAGAAACAGAAGGACATAAAACAATAGCCAGAGGTTGGTGTAATGTGGAAGGGCTGCTATTACAGAAACAGAAGGACAGAAAACAATAGCCAGATGTTGGTGTAATGTGGAAGGGCTGCTATTATAGAAACAGAAGGACAGAAAACAATAGCCAGAGATTGGTGTAATGTGGAAGGGCTGCTATTACAGAAACAGAAGGACAGAAAACAATAGCCAGAGGTTGGTGTAATGTGGAAGGGCTGCTATTATAGAAACAGAAGGACAGAAAACAATAGCCAGATGTTGGTGTAATATGGAAGGGCTGCTATTACAGAAACAGAAGGACAGAAAACAATAGCCAGAGGTTGGTGTAATGTGGAAGGGCTGCTATTACAGAAACAGAAGGACAGAAAACAATAGCCAGAGGTTGGTGTAATGTGGAAGGGCTGCTATTACAGAAACAGAAGGACAGAAAACAATAGCCAGAGGTTGGTGTAATGTGGAAGGGCTGCTATTACAGAAACAGAAGGACAGAAAACAATAGACAGAGGTTGGTGTAATGTGGAAGGGCTGCTATTATAGAAACAGAAGGACAGAAAACAATAGCCAGAGGTTGGTGTAATGTGGAAGGGCTGCTATTACAGAAACAGAAGGACAGAAAACAATAGCCAGAGGTTGGTGTAATGTGGAAGGGCTGCTATTACAGAAACAGAAGGACAGAAAACAATAGCCAGAGGTTGGTGTAATGTGGAAGGGCTGCTATTACAGAAACAGAAGGACAGAAAACAATAGCCAGAGGTTGGTGTAATGTGGAAGGGCTGCTATTACAGAAACAGAAGGACAGAAAACAATAGCCAGAGGTTGGTGTAATGTGGAAGGGCTGCTATTATAGAAACAGAAGAACAGAAAACAATAGCCAGAGGTTGGTGTAATGTGGAAGGGCTGCTATTACAGAAACAGAAGGACAGAAAACAATAGCCAGAGGTTGGTGTAATGTGGAAGGGCTGCTATTACAGAAACAGAAGGACAGAAAACAATAGCCAGAGGTTGGTGTAATGTGGAAGGGCTGCTATTATAGAAACAGAAGGACAGAAAACAATAGCTAGAGGTTGGTGTAATGTGGAAGGGCTGCTATTATAGAAACAGAAGGACAGAAAACAATAGCCAGAGGTTGGTGTAATGTGGAAGGGCTGCTATTATAGAAACATAACAGATGAGAAGAAAATAATTTCTGAAGTTGAAACAAAATGCAACCACAGGTCAGAAGAAGTGAAAATAAAACAATGGTAAACAACGTCTTTAGGAATGTGATTATGTAGTTGCCAACAGATAGATGAACCAGAGAAAGCAATTGTCAGGGATGGATCTAGGATTTGGCCCAAGGTTGGACATAGTTCCCATGCTGGGGCATCCCAAATATTTTACCATCCTCCACCAATTTTTTATGCATAACGGAGGGCAATCACCCCTATACAACCCCTAAATCTGCCTCTAATCATTGTCATTATTACCAGATGGCATCCAGTTAAACCTAAGTATGAAATGTGAATGATTAAGAAGCAGTTGGTTTATTGATGATGATAATGATGATGATAATGGTGATGATAATGGTGATGATGATGATGATAATGGTGATGATAATGTATATGAACAACCGTGACATTGAGCAAGATCATGTGTGAATATTGAATTAAGACATCGACTCAGAAGAGGAAGTAGTAATTGTGGTCTTCCCAGCCAAGACCTTGAGACTAGGATGTGGGGTATAACTGACCCCTGTGACCTATTGACTCACTCCCTCATCCTGTGTGAATCCTGGTGCCCGTGGGTCAGGGATCAAGTCACTTCCCAAGGAATTGGGTACAACTGGAGCCCAGTTCATCTAGTACCATCTGGCATACATTGCAAGCAAACAAGAGTTGCCGTCTTGTTATCCTGCTATAGGTGGAACTTTGGCAATAGCTGCACATTATTTGTAGTTTGGAAACCCCATACTTCATTCATCACATTGAAGCTGCAAATCTGTTATTCACGAATAAATCACAGGGTAATTCACAGAATAAGGTCTTAAGACATGACCATGTTGTGTCATCGTTACAGCTACAGTGGTCGTTATTATTTCCGTGGAGAGTTTTTATCAACCTGGCCCAAGGCTCATCTTTTTTACCATAAACTATGGTGACTGAGGTCTGGGTCTAGTGGAGCAAAGCAGGTCACATGATGACATCAGACTGTCACATTGCAGCTGCTTGTATGACAGTGAAATGTGACAGTTGTTTTCCATTTGACACATTCATCATGAGAACTAGGTCATGCTGTAGAAGACCCAGTGAAACAGTTATTCCAATAGTTACCTGGTAGTCATATTTAACAAGACAAGTATTTAATGAGATTGCCATCCAACACAAACTCCAGAGGCAAGTGGACAAGGAAGTCATTGGCTTGTCGAGAGTCCAACGATTATTCATCTAAGTACATTTGTGTATAAATAATATTTGGCATATTGGGATGTTTTTGTATAAGTACTATTTACCATATTGATGAAAACTGCATAAAGGTTTTGTACTTTAATACAAGGAGAGTCACTCTAATGCGAATAAATGTGGTGAAACTGTTAATAATAATAAGTCTCTAATGCAGTTCTTCACCAAACACTTAACAGGTATGGTGTCTGGCTTATGTGTGTGTGCACACACATGCTTGCACAATCACATGTGCATACATGGACAACATGTGTGCATACATGGTATTACATGCACAGATGTGAGTATATGTATCCAGCAAGGAACTTCCTGGATTCCTGTGTTTCTCATGTCAGTGCCCATCTGTGATATCATACTGGACGTTCTGCTTCCTATGTATGTTGACTCAATCAATCACTAAGTCACTTGTTTGTCTGATTCACTGTTCCTGGTGGAGTTTCCTTGATGGGATGACTGAACCTAATGACTTCTTGGTGTGTTTCAAGTTTTCAACCTCTCTGAATTTACTTACTAGTAAGTAGAAGACAGTAGGATTCACACAGTGGTTAATCATGTCTGCAGTTGTACAGCACCGTAACCTGCCAAGACTAAATGGTACTGGTCTTATAGCAACAACAAATGACAGGTATGTAAATCAGAATCACTGTGCTATCTTAGCAGTATGTCATGTGAAAATTGTGACTACTGTGTTGATTGATTGGTGCGTTAATTGATCATTGATTCATTACATTGTGAGCATGGCTTCTGCCGCTGCCCCAGGAATGACATGTCATGACAGGATGTCTACAGGATATGTAAGCGACCAGCTGTATCGGAAACATATCGCCATGACAACTGTAGAACTATTTGCTGTAGAATGGCAGTGACCTATGCAGTATGTTCCCAGATATTCTCCAGATGTAGTTGCCAGGGTTTGATATATTTCTGACCTGGCGGGATTGTTCCATCCTTTCCAACCTGGGGTGTAAATGACAAATAGTGGATGACGGCTGAAAAATGTGTTGATGTGGGACATAGGTGTTGGAACTGGGGGGTATGAGCCTCCTACCAATATTTTGGGTGGGGGGCTGGAGTATAATATACACTGGTTTTCCAATATGCTTACAGCCATGAAAATATAAACCTAAACATTTTCAAGATGGCAGCACAATTACCAACATATTATAATATTATGTTCATTAGCTAGGTAGTGGCCTACAATTATTTTGATCAGTCATTGTAACTGTCACAAAAACACAAATTGTTCATTTCAATACATGCCTAAATATATCAATCACACATGAAAGAGCCCCCCTTCACCTCTGCGATCTACCTGGCCCAACATAAGTCACACATGAAAGAGCCCCCCTTCACCTCTGCGATCTACCTGGCCCAACATAAGTGACACATGAAAGAGCCCCCCTTCACCTCCCCATCTACCTGGTCCAACATAAGTCACACATGAAAGATCCCACCTTCAACTCCCTATCTACCTGGCTCAACATAAGTCATACATGAAAGAGCCCCCCCCTTCACCTCCCTATCTACCTGGCCCAACATAAGTCACACATGAAAGAGCCCCCCCTTCACCTCCCCTTCTACCTGGTCCAGTACTGATGTCAAGTTTTGTTAGTATTGTTTGTCCTTGTGTAACTGTGTTCTGTTTGGTTGTTCAGTAAGCGGTGAGTTTCATAACCTCCTGTATAGTTATATGTGTACATCTGTAGTTTTGACCTCAGTGGCTACATATCCTATGATTCATTTTACACCACACACACACACACACACACACACACACACACACACACACACACACACACACACACACACACACACACACACACACACACACACACACACACACACACACACACACACACACACACACACACACACACACACACACACACACACACACACACACACACACACACACACACACACACACACACACACACACACACACACACACACACACACACACACACACACACAATGCTTTTTAATTACTTATAATCTTAAAGAAAAAATAGTCTATGTAATATATGTATGCTGTATCTAAACACTGATATGTTGCAGTTGCATGTACTGTGCATGCTACGAGTCAAAGTAAACTTGTATTGTAGTGGTTCGTTCATTTAGTTCACTACCTAGATCAAGCTGTTTGAATGCATTATAAGTGCACTTATTTATGGTCTGCTCTAGTTGTCACTTCTCCTGTGTAAATAAATGAGTCCCTGGTCCCAATGTAGGTCGCTTTCTTGTGTGACGACTTAGCCTGAATTTGTTGAAATGTTGCCAGGTGTTCTTAGTTGAGCTTTGACAATAGGTGACAATACTTGTATAGATAACTGCACCAACTGCTGTGCTCAAACGGGTTCACATCTGAGGTCAATAAATGAACCTGCCATCCTCAAACAAAGAAGTAATTATAATAAATAAATAGAATAAAAGTTTATAGCACCTAAATCCTTATTAACCCAAGTTGTTAAATAAATGGCGTGAGGGATTATTTGAAAGAGGCAGGACACTTGCCAGGTAGGGGAGACTTGCCAGGTAGGGGAGACTTGCCAGGTAGGAGAGACTTGCCAGGTAGGAGATACTTGCCAGGTAGGAGAGACTTGCCAGGTAGGGGAGACTTGCCAGGTAGGGGAGACTTGCCAGGTAGGAGAGACTTGCCAGTTGGGAGAGACTTGCCAGGTAGGGGAGACTTGCCAGGTAGGGGAGACTTGCCAGGTAGGGGAGACTTGCCAGGTAGGAGAGACTTGCCAGGTAGGGGAGACTTGCCAGATGGGAGAGACTTGCCAGGTAGGGGAGACTTACCAGGTAGGAGAGACTTGCCAGGTAGGAGAGACTTGCCAGGTAGGAGAGACTTGCCAGGTAGGAGAGACTTGCCAGTTGGGAGAGACTTACCAGGTAGGGGAGACTTGCCAGGTAGGGGAGACTTGCCAGGTAGGAGAGACTTGCCAGGTAGGGGAGACTTGCCAGATGGGAGAGACTTACCAGGTAGGGGAGACTTGCCAGGTAGGGGAGACTTGCCAGGTAGGGGAGACTTGCCAGGTAGGGGAGACTTGCCAGGTAGGAGAGACTTGCCAGGTAGGGGAGACTTGCCAGGTAGGGGAGACTTGCCAGGTAGGAGAGACTTGCCAGGTAGGAGAGACTTGCCAGGTAGGAGAGACTTGCCAGGTAGGGGAGACTTGCCAGTTAGGGGAGACTTGCCAGGTAGGAGAGACTTGCCAGATGGGAGAGACTTACCAGGTAGGGGAGACTTGCCAGGTAGGGGAGACTTGCCAGGTAGGGGAGACTTGCCAGGTAGGAGAGACTTGCCAGGTAGGAGAGACTTGCCAGGTAGGAGAGACTTGCCAGGTAGGAGAGACTTGCCAGGTAGGGGAGACTTGCCAGGTAGGGGAGACTTGCCAGGTAGGAGAGACTTGCCAGGTAGGAGAGACTTGCCAGGTAGGAGAGACTTGCCAGGTAGGAGGGACTTGCCAGGTAGGAGAGACTTGCCAGATGGGAGAGACTTACCAGGTAGGAGAGGCTTACAAGTTAGAAGAGATTTGCCAGATAAGAAAGACTTGCCAGGTAGGAGAGACTTGCCATATGGGAGAGACTTGCCAGGTAGGAGAGACTTGCCAGATAGGAGAAACTTGTCAGATAGTAGAGACTTTTTGCCAGGTAGGAGAGACTTGCCAGGTAGAAGAGACTTGCCAGATAGGAGAGACTTGCTAGGTAGGAGAGACTTGCCAAGTAGGAGAGACTTGCCAGGTAGGAGAGACTTGCCATATGGGAGAGACTTGCCAGGTAGGAGAGACTTGCCAGGTAGGAGAGACTTGCCATATGGGAGAGACTTGCCAGGTAGGAGAGACTTGCCAGATAGGAGAAACTTGTCAGATAGTAGAGACTTTTTGCCAGGTAGGAGAGACTTGCCAGGTAGAAGAGACTTGCCAGATAGGAGAGACTTGCTAGGTAGGAGAGACTTGCCAGGTAGGAGAGACTTGCCAGGTTGGAGAGACTTGCCATATGGGAGAGACTTGCCAGGTAGGAGAGACTTGCCAGATAGGAGAAACTTGTCAGATAGTAGAGACTTTTTGCCAGGTAGGAGAGACTTGCCAGGTAGAAGAGACTTGCCAGATAGGAGAGACTTGCTAAGTAGGAGAGACTTGCCAAGGAACAAGGTTTTTCTAAGTCTTGTCTTTCTTTTTCTTCTGCTTTGAAGTTAAGAGTTGTTATTTTATTTCATAGTTACCAACTTGCAGTCAAGATAATCAGTATATGGCAGCATGGGAATCGTACAAAATGGTGGATGTTGGGGAGATAGTTGTTATGGATACCCATTACTACCCAATGCTACCCATATCCCAATGAATTATTGAACACTGTTAAGAGCGATGCGTCATTATAATAAAAAAATTCATATTCGACCTTAGATAAGTGTAGAGGAAGGCAGTGTTAGTTTGAGCCACTGGGTTAGTTGGGCCACCCATGTTTTCCAGGAAACTACAGCAGCGACAGTTACATAGTACCAAACAGTGATTGAACATGTCATTAGAACACGATTGACTTATAATAGGTTACATTTGTTACAACGATCAGAACATGTGAGCTAAAAGTATGTTTTCTGATGTTTTCGAAACTTTTAGTAATTGTGATTAATGTCTGCTGGTGTGTAAACTATCAACGCACATGACCAGACTTCGTTGTTTGTGCACTTACAAATGGTTTAACTATGTACAGAGAAGATTATTTACATCACTTCGCTCATTAATAAAAAGTTAATTAAATTAGCTTAATTGTCAAAACAGGGCTTGTTGAGGTTAAAGAATGAAGACGAATGTTTTATACCCCAAAATACATAAAATAATTAATTTTTCCGAGGAAATTGGGATATCAGATAGCTACAAGGCAACATAATAGCAGTTAGTTACACTAGTTGTGATTTACCTATAAGTATATATTAAGTGTGTTGACTTATTAATTAAGCGTGTAAACTTTTCAGAGACATGTTGTTCCTATTGGGTAGGTGTCTTGGCTAAGTTGTTATGATTTTTTTGTACAAGGCCTACTTAAATTATACAAATAAAGCATTTACGCTGCACTGTGGCTCAACTTACCCCGCACAAAGTGTTAGTTGAGCCAGCTTATCAACCCTATTTGAATCAGCTACATATAATTATCTATGCATGCTAGATATATTATCTTGGTATAAAATGATCTATTAATAATCATAGTTCTGCGAGTAAAAACAATTTTTACTTATGAATATGATTGCGCCCTAGACATCAGAAAGAATGAGAAATGGCTCAACTAACACTGCCTTCCCCTACAGCACACTTGACAAAATGGCTCAACTAACACTGCCTTCCCCTACAGCACACTTGACGAAATGGCTCAACTAACACTGCCTTCCCCTACAGCACACTTGACGAAATGGCTCAACTAACACTGCCTTCCCCTACAGCACACTTGACGAAATGGCTCAACTAACACTGCCTTCCCCTACAGCACACTTGACGAAATGGCTCAACTAACACTGCCTTCCCCTACAGCACACTTGACGAAATGGCTCAACTAACTGCCTTCCCCTACAGCACACTTGACGAAATGGCTCAACTAACACTGCCTTCCCCTACAGCACACTTGACGAAATGGCTCAACTAACACTGCCTTCCCCTACAGCACACTTGACGAAATGGCTCAACTAACACTGCCTTCCCCTACAGCACACTTGACGAAATGGCTCAACTAACACTGCCTTCCCCTACAGCACACTTGACGAAATGGCTCAACTAACACTGCCTTCCCCTACAGCACACTTGACGAAATGGCTCAACTAACACTGCCTTCCCCTACAGCACACTTGACGAAATGGCTCAACTAACACTGCCTTCCCCTACAGCACACTTGACGAAATGGCTCAACTAACACTGCCTTCCCCTACAGCACACTTGACGAAATGGCTCAACTAACACTGCCTTCCCCTACAGCACACTTGACGAAATGGCTCAACTAACACTGCCTTCCCCTACAGCACACTTGACGAAATGGCTCAACTAACACTGCCTTCCCCTACAGCACACTTGACAAAATGGCTCAACTAACACTGCCTTCCCCTACAGCACACTTGACAAAATGGCTCAACTAACACTGCCTTCCCCTACAGCACACTTGACAAAACATGGCTCAACTAACACTGCCTTCCCCTACAGCACACTTGACAAAACATGGCTCAACTAACACTGCCTTCCCCTACAGCACACTTGACAAAACATGGCTCAACTAACACTGCCTTCCCCTACAGCACACTTGACAAAACATGGCTCAACTAACACTGCCTTCCCCTACAGCACACTTGACAAAACATGGCTCAACTAACACTGCCTTCCCCTACAGCACACTTGACAAAATGGCTCAACTAACACTGCCTTCCCCTACAGCACTTGACAAAACATTGGGCCATGAAAAAATGTCAAGGAATCTGTTCTTACAAGCGTACACCAAAATGTGTTTGTCTATGCAATAAGGTAAATGTTTAACACTAGTGGTGTCATTCATTTTGATGACTAGTGTAGAATCAACTGAAAAGTGGTGCCAACTGTTAAACACCAGGTGGCAACACTTTTCAATTGTTCCACACTAGTCAAATTACAAACAAACATCACAAACATGGATCCTACTGATTAAAAAGGGAGTGTATGCTAATTAGGGCATGTATGCCTAATAGGTCGAATGCGGTATATATATTTGAGGGTGAATAGCTGTGTTGCCATTGGGTAACAAAATAAAGTACTGTCATCGGAATAGTGGCCTTGCAGCAGATTTTGAAAATACGATTTTAAGCACCTTTGAAAAAGCAGGTTGATAACTGCAATCTCATGCATTGGACATGTTTGTTATAAACACAAAGAAATCTGTGACCCTGCAGACAGGATGTGGTCTTGTGGCTATATGGCAGCTGTGGATTCCTGTGGAATTTATGTCAGGTTATTCTATACACCAAGACCAGTATGTGCTAATATATATATATATATATATATATATATATATATATATATATATATATATATGTATATATATATAATAGAATAACATATGCAGCTGTATCACGAAGTGAGGAAGCTTAAACAATGAAGAATTTAAATGTTTGTGCACTATCTTTTTGACTGACTATCCCATGTTTTTCTAACATTTATGTGAGTCAGACAACTATACTATTTGCTGCAATACCCACACAAGTGTTCCAAAACACTGGACTGATGTGTTCTGTTTCTGCCCCAGCGAGGAACCTCCCAGGGAGGAGATGAAGAAGACAAGACCAGAGAAGCACACACCAAAGCTGGCCAGCAAGAGGGCCAATGAGAGTGTGGTCAGTGGGAGTGGCAGCAAGAGAGAGAATGGCAGCAGCAGCACAGCCGGAGGGGGTAGCGGCAAGAGGGAGCACAGCAGCCCAGTAGACACAACCAGCAGCAGTAAAGAGAATATCAGCCCGGAGAAGGGTCCACCCATCAAGTACGGCGAACTCATAGTCGTTGGGTAAGTCAAGTAGAACATATTATACCCTGTTTTTGACATATTATGCGTAAATGCCCTAGTAAGCATACACCCCATTTTATCACCGAGCTTCAGTGATCAAACTTCGGATGTAATTTCCTCTCCGTTGAGATGGGTCTGATTTTAGAATAATACTGCATATCTGTACACACTGATTATTTGCCTCCCTCACTACTGTCAACTTGTGTCCAATGTTTGCCTCCCTCACTACTGTCAACTTGTGTCCAATGTTTGCCTCCCTCACTACTGTCAACTTGTGTCCAATGTTTGCCTCCCTCACTACTGTCAACTTGTGTCCAATGTTTGCCTCCCTCACTACTGTCAACTTGTGTCCAATGTTTGCCTCCCTCACTACTGTCAACTTGTGTCCAATGTTTGCCTCCCTCACTACTGTCAACTTGTGTCCAATGTTTGCCTCCCTCACTACTCTCAACTTGTGTCCAATGTTTGCCTCCCTCATTACTGCCAACTTGTGTCCAATGTTTGCCTCCCTCACTACTGTCAACTTGTGTCCAATGTTTGCCTCCCTCACTACTGCCAACTTGTGTCCAATGTTTGCCTCCCTCACTACTGCCAACTTGTGTCCAATGTTTGCCTCCCTCACTACTGCCAACTTGTGTCCAATGTTTGCCTCCCTCACTACTGCCAACTTGTGTCCAATGTTTGCCTCCCTCACTACTGCCAACTTGTGTCCAATGTTTGCCTCCCTCACTACTGCCAACTTGTGTCCAATGTTTGCCTCCCTCACTACTGTCAACTTGTGTCCAATGTTTGCCTCCCTCACTACTGCCAACTTGTGTCCAATGTTTGCCTCCCTCACTACTGCCAACTTGTGTCCAATGTTTGACTCATAAGTAGTTTTAAACACGTAACAACTGCGAATAGTTGACCGAAATGTGTTCAGCTTGCAGTGCCGCAGATATCATGAGCACAGAAAGTGTTACAATGAAGCACAAAATAAAAAATGTTGAAATGCATTTACTACATTGTTTAGTATCTACATTAACTGATAATTCACATTACAGACCAAAGTTGACTCTGAACTTCCGCTAAAGATTTCTTGCTCTTCTCTCTATAGGCACAAACCTCGCTCAAAAGGAAAATGAATATACAAATGGGAATGAAGTGGTGATTTTCAACCATGCTGATAGTTAATGCTTAATGAGTTTTCTGAGAAACTTGTATTGCATGGATAAACTTTGTAGAGCAAACACAGTTATCTGACATTTCCTGCTGGTGACATTTCCTGCTGATTGATGGATGGTATGGTTCGGTCTAGACACCACAAATTGTGATTTGTCAACTCTGTCTGTCTTGTTGTCTGTGTCGGTCTGTCAGCTCCAGTTAACTAGCTCTGCCCTTGCCTCTGACAGCTACAATGGCTCCCTGCCCCAGGGCGACAAGGGGCGAAGACGCAGCAAGTTTGCCCTCACGAGACGAGTTCATGCGAACGGCGTGAAACCAGTCAAACATCATGTTGTCAAGAACCCACAACAGTCAGAAGTGAGTCATAAATATAAAGACATGTACACACACACACATGCACTCATGCACGCATGCACACACATGCACGCATGCATGGAGGTACGCTCACAATATTCATAAAGTTGACCATCCAGGATTGATTATATCATCGTCATTGTTTGTTTTGCAGTATATTCTATTTAAGTTTTCCTTGTAAATGTAATGTAGCCTGTAACTAGAGAGGCATATTATTTTTAGGTTGTTCTGACATTGTGTTCTGTGAAACTCTACAACACAATCACAGTGTATTATTGAACTCTCCAAATCATAATATATCCAGCAAACTGTTTTTCCTATGCTTAGTCATGATGTTGCTCATGCCCATCTGAACATATTAGTCATACTTGTGGGAAATGTTGATAACATGGACAGTGAAATATCCTGTGTGTGCATGCATGCATGCGTGCGGACGTCTGTGCGTGAATTCATGCATGCACATGTATATATAGAATCATAGATACAAATAGAGTGAATGTTGGTGATTCACATAATTGGCACCAGGTGGCATTGTACACTGCCCTGTGCTGCATCATCCAGCTTGAGGCCAGTTCACAGTTACGTCTCCCTTCCAATTGGTTTCCCAGTAGATTCCAACTAACACACTACTCAACTTAATCAACAACTTGTTTATGCTTTTCAAATGATGTCAGTTTTTTACACCATTGAGTTTTAATAATAAATAAATAATAAATTAAACTCTTGTAATGCATCTTGTATCCTGCTGAAAACTGCGTCAAATGTGCTAACAATGTTATAATAATAAAATAACTAAAAATATGTTAAATATGTAAAATAAATAAAATGTCCATGTCATTAAAAAGTCATAGCTGTTGTGACCTGCTGTTGTCAGTAGTTTTACTACTGTTTGTACCATATTCAAGGATATATGATTCATGAGAAGCCTTGAGCTTTGCCTCACACACATTTGCACATTATGTATGAAACAATACTTAAACAATAATAGCTTTGTGATGCTTCATGAATGCATGTATTGCAAAACACTTTGATTTATAGGTAACTCATATTTAATGAATGCATAAACAAATTAATCATCGGGCATTTATCAGTTCACTATGTAATTTATCCAACTAACCCTTGACACAGGCAATTTAATTGCATTCACTATTTCACATAATTATGTCATTCAAGTTATTTTCTTTGATTTCTGAATGACATTATGGGGTGTGACCCGTTTCAAGCATTTTAGTAAACACACCTGTTACAAAGGACTTGCAGATGGCATGTCTTATTGCATACAGTGTGCCACTGATGTGTCAGATGGCATGTCTTATTGCATACAGTGTGCCACTGATGTGTCAGATGGCATGTCTTATTGCATACAGTGTGCCACTGATGTGTCAGATGGCATGTCTTATTGCATACAGTGTGCCACTGATGTGTCAGATGGCATGTCTTATTGCATACAGTGTGCCACTGATGTGTCAAATATTGTGACAGATTTGCATTATGCAAACAAATTGCATTTGAAATGTTGGTCTCACTGCCGGATATTTCATTGCATATTTGTGTCAGGGTTTTGATTGGCTTTGATTCCATTCCATTACAGTTATGGGTTATGTAAAAGGAATTGGAATTGATTTAGAGTAATGTTTGTTTTATTGTATCAGTTTGAAATTACTAGATAATTAACGAACGAATGTGCTATTTAGCATGTCACAATGGTAATTAATTTGTTCTATTCAAATGAGAGAAAGGCTACATTAAAATATATGTAGTATTTTTAGGAGATGCCTTAAAAAGAACAAATATTGGATCTAAGTGAAAATAAATTTAATATGTGATGACGATTTACTATTAAATATAGTTTTAGAAACCCCCAGTCTTATAAACTGGAAAAGTTATGATTTGGGTGATATCCTAAAATGCAAAACGACTGACAATGATGATGAACTACCGGCCCTGACAACAATGATGATGAACTACCGGCCCTGACAACAATGATGATGAACTACCGGCCCTGACAACAATGATGATGAACTACCAGCCCTGACAACAATGGCTACTTCAAGAATTCTAAGCATGATGTTGCTCAAAACATATCATAATTCATGCATCTACAATTTTTACAATTTGTTTACAAATATATGTTGTGGTATTGTCTGTCGATCACATATTTAGACCCCAAATTTAGAAAAAAACATTTTGTAAAGTTGATTATGACAATTGCTCGCAGGATGAGAATGATTTGTTTTATGCCACTATAACAATCCCATTGAAAACTCAACCAGTCATGAAATGCTCATCCTGACGTTACTGTTTCTTCTGTTCCCCAGTTAATCCAGAACAGTAACCAACACTCGGTGTCGTTCACGCTGAACCGGGGTCAAGCCATCATAGTCCAGTACGATCCAGACCACGATGTCGACATGTTTCAAATCGGCCGATCATCCGAGTCACCAATAGACTTTGTCGTCATGGATACGATACCAGGTGACCAGCGGTCCGAGATGTCAGTGGTCCCACAGAGCACGATATCACGATTCGCTTGCCGCATCCTTGTTGAGCGCAACCCGCCGTACACTGCACGTATATACGCAGCGGGGTTTGACTCGGAGAAAAATATATTTCTGGGGGTGAGTAGACCCTTGTGTTGTGGTTCGTTGGCTAGTAAAACCTTAAGGGCTTTGTAAATAAAAAATCCAATAATCCAAAAAAATGGGATGTGGGTAGGTGGGTAGGTGGGCCAAGGGTCCACAAAAATTGGAAAGACATTTTTAAAAGTTTTTTCCTGAAATTTTTTAATGATCGGCTTTGAATTCACTGCATTGTTAATGCGTGTACAGTGCCTAAACAGTTACAAATTGTTTCTGGATAGGGTCTGGGAGGTCTGTTCAATTGTTTTTGGATTATTGGTTTTCTGTTATATTTACAAAGTCCGTTATGTAGAGTCAGAACGAGGCAGGAAGTTAGCACATGGATCTATGGACTGATTTGTTGGTTAATTAGATTGTCTTGTAATGCATGAAGTAATGTTTGCCATTTACAGTGTATGTGATATCAAACAAGGGCAAAGGTATATGATTTGAGTGTGTGTACTTATCATGCTACTGATTGCATTTGTAGGAATTAACGGCATTTAGAATAAAGTTGTTGACTTTAATATGTTTTTCTTGAACCCAGAAATTAGTATAAGGTAAACAAACAAAGTATAAGGTACTGTAAGGTGTTAGATTACAAAGTATAAGGTACTGTAAAGTGTTAGATTACAAATGTATTCTCTGGGGCATGATGGCGCATTGGTGCGGCGTCGTGGTGGTTAGATCGTCAGATTCTCAATCGAGAAAATCTGTTTGCTTCACAGGGAAGATGAGATGACTTTGGAGTGAACAGGTCTGGCAGAAATGAAGTGTAAAGCTCTTTGAGCAGTCCAAAGGATTGGATACCACACTGTATAAGAACCTTATCAGTTGAGCGTACATTGTGATGAATGGCAATGCTAATGCTGTGGTTGTTTGTGAGCAGGAGAAGGCAACCAAATGGTACTCAGGAGGAGAGATCGACGGCCTCACGACCAACGGCGTTCTCATAGTGCGACCAGTCGGTGGCTTCTCCCAGGACTCAAAAGCTGGCGTGTGGCGCGAGGCATCTGTTGGAGGCGGCATCTATGCACTCAGGGACTCGCGCTCAACGCCACAGAAAAACAGCCTAGTAAGTCATCATCTCTCTCTCTCTCTTTCGTGTGGTCGTAGCGTGCTTAGTTAACATATAACCAAGTGCTATGGAGTGTTACAGGGGCATATTAAGATTAGAAAAATAGAAAGGTTTAGCATTATATACTGAACATTATGTAATGGTAAAAATATTTAGCATATAATGGCCAAATTGTTTACAGGTAGAACGTTACATGGCTAATATATCCAGCATTACTTGTTTTTGCCTGACTGTCAACAGTGTTGATATCATTGTTATATTATACTTTAGTGCACATTAAGCATTCAATGCAAGGCACAATTTGTGGCTAAAAACTGAAATTGTCTTCTTGAAAAGTCCATAAACATAATATTCTGGAGATACATTAATTACTATACGAGACATCTTGGAATTGGTTATTGTGGTTTGCAGGTGTCATATTTAACACGTTTGTTAAATATGAGCATATCAAGATTTAGCTAGGCGTGTTACAAAGTGAGAAGCTTTTTGCAAATTAATTTCATAATAATAATATAAATAGAGCATTAATGTTCCGTTATTTTATGTTTCATACATTTTTTTATATGTATTTAGTGTAATATTCAACCTCTATGGTTGCAAACTAAATGAATGTATTATTATTTCTGAGTTACCATTTCTGAAGTGGCACATCTGGTGCACTCTTGAGGTGCTAACATTCAATGTTTCCCTGCGTCTCCTACAGGTGGAGACAGAAGACAACATTCTGCGTGACGGCACACTCATCGACCTATGTGGTGCCACGTTGCTATGGCGATCAGCGGTTGGACTACTTGCCTCTCCTGTAAGTTCACCAGTTCTATTGTCACTTGAGACGAAGCAAAATAAACCGTTGTTTTTATTGGGTTGTAAAATATCTTGTTTTATGATATTTGTTGAATGTTTCTTGGTTGGTTTAAACTGTTTTGCTATCACCCTATGTACCCATTTTAGTATTCTATTTTGTACTACTTCACACATCTTGTAGGGGGGAGAGAGGGGGGAGGGAGGAGTCCAGTTTTATCACACAATTCCTGTTTCCCAGTCAAACAGCTCAAGATGATTACACCTCACGCTGATGTTACTCATTACAGAGTCGCAGGGAACTGGAACATAAGATTGAGGAGATCAACGCGGGGCGGCCACAGTGCCCTGTTGGTCTCAACACCCTCGTGTTACCCTGTAAGAACAGGCGGATAGAGTCGGAGAAACAGCCGTACGTGTACATCAACTGCGGCCACGTCCACGGCCAACACAGATGGGGACTCGAGACAGACTCCGACTCGCGAGTGTGTCCCATGTGCCTGAAGGTGGGCACCTGCAGTCATTCAACCACAAACAAATAATATATGTAACATCTGTGTCAAGTAGCGCTTTCTCAGTTGTTGCACCAAATCTGTCGAACTCACTCCCTGTTAGCGTAAAGTCGGCAGGAAATGTAATAACATTTCGCCGTCAAATTTGTTTATTGGATGGATGCAAGTAGTGTATTTGCTACACTTTAAATGGGTGCGACTCCTGTTTGGCATTAGTATGGGAGGTCCTTTCTAATGTAGTTCACTACAGGTGTGTGTTATCTGATCTATCAATAGCTTTAACTTGCTACACTCTGTATGTTTAATTAGAAACATTGTTTAAGTGTTTGCATTTCTAAGTTACTGTTATACGTGGAAAGTCATATTGTGAAATAAAGAGATTTATTCATTCATCCATATGCTCTTATACTAATCAAATACAGAAGTCTCATACAGTGATTATGGAATATGATTATACATTGTGGTATATTTGTTATGATTGTAGCTTACAGGGTAACAAATGCAAACAACTATAATTACAATGCTAGTTGAGACGGAGACAGCCAGTGTGTGAATGAAATATTTCTCCTGTTTCAGAGCAGTGTTTTCACTAAGCTACAGATGGGCTCGGAGACGAGTTTCTACGTTGATTCAGAACCACCAACACATAGCTTTTGTCCATGTGGCCACATGGCATCAGAAAAGACAGTTAAGTAAGTCAGATGTCTGTCTGTCATCTCACACCAAGTTGAGAAATTAAGTCACAAGAAACATTTACATGTTTTGCGAATGTGAAGAACACTAGAGAACCCATGATTTTGTTCTTCATTTTAATTAGAATTCTCTAGTAATATGATATAATAGATGAAGCATTGCAATAGAGTATGTGGCCTTAAAATCAACCAAGTACCTTAAGCCTGCAAGTATAGTCTTCAGTAGTCTTTATATTATGTCTTTCAAAAGACACAGATTTAACTTTACAAAAACTGCACTGCAGTAATTACAAAGTTGTAAATGGGTGATGTTTTGAAATATTGGATTTGTTTATGTCTGGCAAACAGTTTTTGTAGAAATTCCTCAATTATCATGTGGTAAAACAATCTAAATTGTGGGGATCCTCATATAATCTCTTCTTCTTCCCCCCAGTACCTGGTAGGGTGGGGGCCACCTTACTAATTCCACCTTCTTCCCCCAGTACCTGGCAGGGTGGAGGCCACCTTACTAATTCCACCTTCTTCCCCCTAGTACCTGGCATGGTGGGGGCCACCTAACTAATTCCACCTTCTTCCCCCTAGTACCTGGCAGGGTGGGGGCCACCTTACTAATCCCACCTTCTTCCCCCAGTACCTGGCAGGGTGGGGGCCGCCTTACTAATTCCACCTTCTTCCCCCAGTACCTGGCAGGGTGGGGGCCACCTTACTAATCCCACCTTCTTCCCCCAGTACCTGGCAGGGTGGGGGCCACCTTACTAATTCCACCTTCTTCCCCCTAGTACCTGGCAGGGTGGGGGCCACCTTACTAATTCCACCTTCTTCCCCCAGTACCTGGCAGGGTGGGGGCCACCTTACTAATTCCACCTTCTTCCCCCTAGTACCTGGCAGGGTGGGGGCCACCTTACTAATTCCACCTTCTTCCCCCAGTACCTGGCAGGGTGGGGGCCACCTTACTAATTCCACCTTCTTCCCCCTAGTACCTGGCAGGGTGGGGGCCACCTTACTAATTCCACCTTCTTCCCCTAGTACCTGGCAGGGTGGGGGCCACCTTACTAATTCCACCTTCTTCCCCCTAGTACCTGGCAGGGTGGGGGCCACCTTACTAATTCCACCTTCTTCCCCCTAGTACCTGGCAGGGTGGGGGCCACCTTACTAATTCCACCTTCTTCCCCTAGTACCTAGCAGGGTGGGGGCCACCTTACTAATTCCACCTTCTTCCCCCTAGTACCTGGCAGGGTGGGGGGCCACCTTACTAATTCCACCTTCTTCCCCCTAGTACCTGGCAGGGTGGGGGCCACATTACTAATTCCACCTTCCTCTCTTTTCCATGTTCTCTTTGCCAAAGTAATCCTAATCTAAAATATTAACTTTCAGATATAATGTAGACATAAATTCATTATGAGACTCCAAAAGAACCGGGGAATACATTTATATTTATATACAAGAGTCCACATTACATTTCCTTGTATTGACCAGTAATTATACAGAACATTAATTATTGAGCATTCATAAAATAGGTTTTAGTGGGTCATCTGATTTTCCTGTTGAAATTGTGTAACCAAGAAAGTGACATACCGTTTCATAAGGACTACCCTTGTACAATACGCATTTTGTAGGAATGCAGTCATTTTGGAAGGAATGCAGTCATATCCCTTATTTATACGGGTTTGCTTCAGACGTACGTAAAAATTAGTTGGCAGATTTGTGGTGAAATCAAGCAGATTTCTTCTGATGTTGGTATATTTCATAGCCTGGCAGATTGCAACACTCAATTGGGATCGGAATGTTATAGACCGATTAAGCAATGAAAAGTTGATTTATACATAATTTCAAGTTAAAAATACAGATTTTAACCCAAAAATGCCTGATTGCATCTGATTGCATCAAACAACATGCCAATAGTGAGTCCCAGTGGTAGTCTCGTACAGGTACTCAGGTAGACGTAGGACAGCCTGTGACACAACTTGATGTTCTGTGTTGTAGATACTGGACATCGGTCGCAATCCCACATGGTTGTCATGGTTTCCGTGCAGCATGTCCGTTCTGTGCGACACCGCTCACAGGAGACCCGGGTTGGGTGAAGCTCATCCTACAAGACCACGTCGACTAATGCTGTCTGTCTCACGTAGTTGTCGCTGTTATCAAATGACTGCTCCCTGTAGTAACCAAGTATCGCCAGTGATTGATCCCAGAACAAACAACAACTGCTCCTATGTGTTTCATTCGAGACCAATTGCTCAAGCGCATTCGGCATGAGAATTAGCAAGCGCTTCAACGAAATAAGAGCTGTTCCCTCGAGGTGAATAACCACTTCTGATCAGGCGTCTGTCAGACATAGTGTCAGTATTTGTATCATTGACTTGTCTATTTATTATTGTTGAATTGTATGCGTCCGAGTTATTGCCTGATTTTAGCTAGGATCAAGAGTGTGTGTGGAGGACTGCAGCTGCCCAGGCGGCCTGTTTAATTAAGACAGGTTTGTGCGATTTGTGCCCCTGTTGGTTGGGTGACACCATGTAGGATGACAGTGTGCACCTAATTTTGTTCTGAGTTTAGACAAGATATGTGCCAGTGTGATCTATGGACTTGTGCCAATCCTGACTTGAGCTTTGATGAAAGGTCATGACGGGTTCACCAGCTGTTGATTGACCACTGTTTCAAAATTGCAACCGACAGACTGGCCAACCAACTAATTGGGCATATTTAAAACCTGTCTTTAGTACGAGGAACCCAAGTCTGGGCAAGTACAAGGTAGATCCATGTTCTAGTTTTAAGGAAGCAATTGACCTAAGAAGTCACAGAGACAATGTTTTTTTCTGAGTTGGCTCTTCCGTGTTTTAATGTTTTATTGTCATTGTATTTGAACATGTAAGTTAAATATGTGTCATGTATGAAGAAAGGCTTCAAATCTACATATCTCAGCTATATGAGACGGCTGCATCAGAGCCATTTCAGTGACTGCTTGAGAAATTATTATTAATCAATTTCTGTAATACCATATGCAACCAAGATCACTAATTTTGTCTTCTCTATTGATAGCCTGAATTTTTACTGTGGGAGTGGCAATACATGAATACAGTTCTTTGCCAAAATGATCTACTGAAACATGGAAACTAGTCATATCTTGTGGCTTTTATGCCTTAATTTTATGGTTTTGGGGTCATAATGGTTTCACAAATAACACCTAAGCAGTACCAAGATTACATGTTATTTGTCTCTCGGGTTCGTGGGTATTTAGAATAACATTTTAGTACAGTGCTGGCATCGTGTACTTAAATATTACAAAACAAAATGAAATATATGTAAACAGGGACGCTGTATATGGAAACAATTTTGTTTGTAAAAAGTCTTCTACAACTAGTTGCTATGACGTATGCACAAACATGGTGCATCGAGGATTAGGAACTGTGGGCCCATTTGTACAGAACACTCAGCTCTGCTTAATGTCTATTTCAGTGTAGCTTAATGCAGTGACGTCCTTCAGCTTATGCGTGTTATGGTTGATTATTGGCTTGGCAAGTATTGTGAAGTGATTACATCATTCCAGCAAAACAACCACAGTGTGTGTACTTTGTTCATCAGATGGAATGGTTTATCAGTCTCAGGTGTGCACGGGATGGGCTGCACAAGGAAAGTGTCTACTCAATCATAAACTACTTGTAGCAGATATCAGGTGCAGTGACACTCGCATAAAATACTTGTAGCAGATATTGGGTGCAGTGGCACTCACATAAAATACTTGTAGCAGATATAGGGTGCAGTGGCACTCACATAAAATACTTGTAGCAGATATAGAGTGCAGTGGCACTCACATAAAATACTTGTAACAGATATTGGATGCAGTGGCATTCACATAAAATATCAGGTTAATTGTAACCGTTAATTTACTATCAAAACAGAATCAACCTCAGTTGTGCAGACGTGGAAACAAGCTATGACAGTTCACCAGTGAATGCAGTGAACGTTGGGTAAATAATTGAATTGATGGTCTTTGTTCTATTATCATAGAACACACAGAGGTGGAGTTGGTATACAATCTAGTCTATAGTAACCAGTGGAAGCAGCTTATAATAAGCAAATTCAGTGCAAATTAACTTGGCACGGAATGGAGGATGTTTTCAACATGGGAACTTTTAACAATTTGATTTTGCACTAACTGAAACTTTACTTTTAAAACATTGGCACGACTCTTATCTTAAGCACGAGTCATAGAAATTGCTCAGCAAATCGACAAAATGCTGGGCAATGCTGTCACGTCATGCCTGCTTCTAGTCACTGCCAACCATCGAGGCAAATCATTATTGTATTTGCCAAAATCCAACCAGTATAAACTGGGATCACACAGCTTCCGCAGCTCTGTAATCAATGTGCTGTGCTGGTGTTTCGTAGAACAGAAGAGAACATGATTTAGGCACATGCATTACTGTACTCAATTAAGTTGTTTAGGAACACTGTGGATATGTACAATGTGTTGCGTATGCCTATCCTGAAGGCAAATGCCTATCCTGAAGGCAAATGGTGCAAGAGGAAGGCTTTGTAATAAAATGTCTTCAATGTTATCATTTCTCATGGAGTCTCTTGTAAGATTTGAGCATGAATGAATACTCTCCAATCAATCACCATCTCTCTGAGCAGCACAAGGTCTCTGCCCGACGCCCATCATTTCGAGATCTCTGCCCAACTCCCATCACTTCAAGGTCTGAGCGTAGCAGGTCAGGCAGTCTGGTGGTACACGCCTGCCGACTCAGCCCCTGTATAGATTTGACCCAACATCTACAAACTACAGAGCTATCTGGATCTTGTGATGTACCTGCTGTTAACAGCATACGTACACACGTACAGATCTTCATTGGAAACGATCCCGTTAGGCCAACGCATGCCCAATATCAATCGCAGGTGGCGTCTGTGGCAGGTATCTTAGTTTGTGAAGTACAATGGTTCGCAATGCCCAACTGTTATACAGCACAATCAACACATTGCTTTCATTTACACTATCATTTATTACATAGTAGTATGCAATTTAATATACACATCAGATTGAAATTGGCAAGCAGCTTATTAACCTACTACATGAATCAATTTACTGTATGTAAAATATACTATGTCATAAATGTATGCAGTTGAAAAATTAATTAGTACCAGCATGATAAACTAGACAGCAGCACTGTGCTAAAAACAATGTATACAAGTTTGATGATGGGGAGGGTTCACAGACGGCTTGATGGTTGCAGACAAGCTACTTCTGGACTGGAATACAGGTTTCTCGGTTGCAAGACCTGCAGCCAGCCTTTATCCATACATTCATGGTACCATTAACCCAGCTAGGCTAGCGTGTTCCAATGGTATCCAATTGGCTCAATCATCTATATATATTCTTCAGTCTCTTATATACAATCCCACAAATCATCTACAAACTATTTCCTGTGTAGAGTGTACAGTGGAGGGCCTTTTATGATGTAACTTGTATATCAACTCTAACTGGTAACCAGCTGTGATGTATGTATAATTCTTACAGATGGCCCCTACTCTGACCTCGCAAGCTACAAGCAAAGATGCACTTCACATTTATACCCTAAATACAGCAACATGCTGAAGATACAATCAGATGATCCAATCAGTAGTGGAAACTATGTAACAATGACTTACCAGCTCAATGAAATATGATGCGAGTTATGATTACAGGATAAATATTAATTTACATCCACCGGAGTGAGTGCATTTTAAGGCAGTTGATGAACATTAATGGAAATCATATAATATACTCTCTACATCAGTATGATGTAACATCATACACAAGAGAGGTTTGCCAAGACAAAGCATTCAGCGGAATAGAAAAGATATTAAATTCACAAGGCCCAAATAAAGCTATATAAGCTGCTTCGGTGTAAAAACCCCAATTCCTAGTCGATAACACATAACCATGTCCATCTTAACTGCAACTTAACAAATATGACAATTTCCTACGAAATTATGACGAGCAAAATCTGAAACTGGAATATTTGTGAAACAGTTCTTTACAATACACATTCTAGGATATGTGTAGAACACCCATGACATGCCTTGCGTTATAAACCAGCCAATGAGCTCGCATAGTACAACCAGTCATCAGGATCAGAAGCATTCACCCTGCGGTCGTGGCATTGAGTCTCATGCTGCCATGATGCAGGTCTGTATTGGACAATACAGCTCTGCACCAGTCAACAAGTCTTGTCTTCCCATTAGCATGCAAAACACTGGGTCACATTCCCTAGCCCCTCTCAGGTGGGACAGACTCCCAGCTTTGCCAGCACCTTCAGCCCCTGCTCATCATACTCTCTCTTCGTCATCCAGAACGTGTCCTTGTCCTTCATGATGTCAGCTAGTACGGCTCCTCCAAGGAACACCATGTGTTTCCGACGTGGCGGATCCTCAATGCGAATCTTGAACTTCTGAAACACCACAAAGTAACACAATGTGTCAGGCCTGATCTCATCTTGCCCTATCTCTCCATTCAGACACACATAAAATGGAACATTTCTGATCTTCCCTGCCCTTTAATCATCTGAGGTGGCTAACGGAGTAGCACAAATATTTTGACGCTGCCTACAGCCTTGTCCGACGATTGGGGGACAGAGTAGATCACAAATGTTCCATTTTATATTTACTAAACTCGCCTAATTATTCTTAGAGGCATTAAAAATGTTTGCCCGCCACTTTGTATGCGATGGTCATGTTAAAACAAACACTATTTCCATTGTCATCGCACATGCGGACAATCATGGAATCATAACTGCACTGCAGCATTGGAGTAGAGCATATTGCCTGTATGTGTAATAATGTGCCTAATCAACCACTTGCTATTTGTGGCATCATCACATAAAACACTATAAATCCTACAACAAATTTAGTGCAAACCAGTACATATAAATACCTATCCAAAAATTGCTCTGGGACGCTATACAACGGTATGTATACCAACTCCACTAGGTTTAGACCAGCAACTGCAATGATCCACACAGGGTACAACTCACCAGCAGTTTCTCCGTGTCGCCCTTTAGAACCCTCTCAAGATACAGCTGCTTGATCTCGCGCTCCATCCGGCTGGGGAGCCCGGGCAGCATGGTGGAGCCACCAGAAAGGACAATGTGCTTGTACAGGTCACTGCGGATGTTAATGTCACCGGCCTGGATCGTGTTGAAGAGCAGCTCAGCCACCCCAACACCATCCACATTGATGAGGTGTGGCTGGAACAGAGCCTCGGGTGCCTCGAAGCGCTCACCCCCAACCTTGATAACACGACCATCTGGCAGCTGCAATGTCACAGAGAATGCATGTCATGTAGTGAGTCCTGCACACAAGGGATAAATATTGAAGATGTGTGGGTGAGTGCATGAGTCTAAGTACAAGTACAAGTTATTAATGACATTTTTTGTTTAACATAAATAGATAAAGGTAAGTTCTTATATAGTGCGGCATCCAGTCCTTGGGAACATTCAAAGCACTTTACACTTCACCCCCAGCAGACTTATCCTTCAGACACAAACTTGACTTCTTTGGGAAGCATTCACCCATGCTGTAATCACTGTGCAAAGACTACTTACTCTTCAGTGCCGAAGAAACGTATAGGCCAAATAACAGTACAGGGTGGCAAATCGGTAAAATTTAATAATAGTATAGTGCCGAATAAAAGGTATAGGGGGGCAAATTGTTCATAAAAATAATAATAGTAGAGTGGAAAAAAATCACTAGTATATTTGTCTTTTTAGCGCCAAAGCAATTTTTTCCTCAACGCGAAGCCAAGGCGTCCCTAGAAAACTATGCGGATCACCTGTACCTTGGGTTTTTTCTACCGAATAATTATTACGACCGGTTTGAGGCGCTGCGCACGGCGGCCATTTAAAGTCGGTTTACACAATGATAAAGGCGTTTAAACTAATAATATACCATGTCGTGCTCCTGAGAACTAAGGATTCTGATGGATTCATCTAATCATGGAATTCTAACGGTCTAATCTAGGATCCTCAGAAGCACGGTATCCTGTTAAATTCATGACTGTCGTTCGAAAGGATGAAAGCCATCAGAGGGAGCCACATGCAACTCTAGTTGGGAGCAAGTGATTTTAGCGCGAGCGGTAAACCGCTCCGTCCGTGGACGATTGATTGGCGCTAGCTATACTATGTGAGAGGGATTGCTCTCCTAAAAATTATGCCCTGCATAATTTGCCACGATTATCAGATAATATAGGCTGGCACAAATGTTTAAATTTAATAATAGTATAGTGCCAAATAAGGTGCATATAGGGTGGCATTTTTCATCAAATAAATACGCATATAGGGACACTTATTCGGCACTCAAGAGTATTAATTTATATCCTCTATAGGCAGGCACTCTTTTATACAGTTGAGTGAACTGAGGCAACATGATTTGAACATCACATGAATGTGTTTGGCTTGACTGAGACTGACTCTACAGACATGTCAACCTGGGGATAAGAGACATAGTAATCCTAAACAAACACAACAACCTGCAAAGAAACTATATATATTACTGTAATATGAGCAAATAGCGTACTGGCGTAAGACAATGAATATCGTAAAGATTACACCACGTTCCACCACTGTACTGACTTACTGTGTATGTCTCTACTAAGACAGTCGTCTCTATAGACAACTTCTGTTCTTGTTCGATGTCGTACCCAACGTAGCACAGTTTCTCCTTCATCATGCGGACCGTCTCAAAATCTGCCGTATGGTTGAACGCATAGCCACGCAGCAACAGCAGCTGCAAGAGAAATGTTTCAGTGACACATGATCTTTCTTCCTCCCAGTACATGATATTTCAGATGAGATGCAGTATACATCTGGTTGTAAACTTCACACAGCAGATACTAACACACTTGCCAGTTTCCACACCTGCTTAACCATCCTCATTACACAGGTGTGGTAGTAGTACTTCAGTACCCCTGGAACATAAACCTTTTGAAACATGGATTTTTCAGTTTATCCCATGCCATGTGTGGATGTACGCTGAATCATTTGTACCCACTTGTTGTCTTGGTTGACGTGTTTCTTGGAACTAGACAACTGTGCCCAAGGTGACAAACTACTTCGAAGACTGTTCCCATGACCAGTTCGCAGTCAATTAAAGTTAAGTTCCCATATGAAAGCCCCCAAGATCCTAGGGACGGCTACTAAAGGTTAACTCAACAACAGTAAGTTCCACGTTTCAGCAGGTTAATCCACCAGGGGTACTGATGTAGTTAGAACCCCAGGGGTACTGATGTAGTTAGAACCCCAGGGGTACTGATGTAGTTAGAACCCCAGGGGTACTGATGTAGTTAGAACCCCTGGCGGCATGGATGATGTGAGACTGTCCCCAACACCAGATTCCACCAAAAGTTCAAAACATGAGAACATTTGCATAATCTTGAAAAGGAGACTTCATATGAAAACCATGCATGGGCACGAAGAGGATAAGTAAATAAAAAAGTAAGTATAAAAAACTTACTTTGACGAGGTAATTGGTGATGTCGCGACCAGCGATGTCTAGCCGCCGGGTGAGATGTGGTAGGGAGAAACCTTGGTAGACAGGACATATGTGCGTGACTCCGTCGCCCGAGTCCAACACCACTCCCGTCAACAACCCTGAAACAAGGACCAAGTAGAATCATCTCACACCTTCAAACACATCTCAGAGTGCGCTATAACCATCCTCTAGATGGCACCACCAGGGCTGGGTCAATTCCATTTAATCAATACAAATTCAAATTCCTTTCAATTCAATTTAATCAATTCCAATTCAATTAATTTTTTTCAATTCAAATTCAATTCCGAATTAATTCTATGGGAGTTTTTCCAACGCAAACGCATGGGATAATAGTAATATGTAATTGTAATACGAAATAGAAATTTTTTTCTGTAATAGTAATATTGAATTTTTTTTTTAAAGTAATAGTAAATAAAGTAATATTTAATCTATTACTTTTCTATTACATTTCTGTAACATATATGAACTTTTTCTTGAATTACGGATATGAGTGAAAATGATTAACACACAGGTCCAAAACAAGATACTGGTGAAAATGTAGCAATCTCTACATTAATGATCTTCAGGAGAATATAACTTTGAATGTATATATGTTTGCAGATGATACCAAGGTTTTCAAAACGATTAATAGTCCAGATGACCAGCATACACTACAGGACAATTTAGATAATTTAACATCTTGTTCAAGTCAATGTTATTAAGATTTCACCCAGATAGATGTAATTTGATGCACATAGGGAAAACAACACAGCAAGAGTATGCTTATAACCTGAACATAGATAACGCTGCCCATAAATTAGGAGGAATAGAAGAACAAAAAGACATTGGGAGTATTATTAATTCAAACCTAGAATTAGATAAACACATCAACCAAAATACAAAGCAAACAGTATCATGGCAGTTATTAGAAGGTCCTTTACGACCCTAAATCAACATAATTTTTTGTGCCATTACATAAAGCTTTAGTTAGAAGTCATTTAGATTATGCAATATCAATATGGTCCCCTTATAGACAGGAATACAAAGAAGCCATCAAAAACGTGCAGAGACTTGCAACAAAGCAGCTTCCTGGTATGAAGGATATTCCTTACCAGAAAAGAATTGCGAGATTGAAAGTTAATGCATATCGATGAACACGTGGTGATATGATTGAGGTATATAAACTGCTTCAAGGGAAATATGACAGTGATGTATCTACCTTTGTCAAGCTGCACAAAGACAGTGATACATGGGAAGGAACAAGGGTTCATAGTTTGAAATTGTTTCTACAAACGTTAGAAAAGCTTCTCACTTAGATTTACCAGATTATGGAATGATCTACCAGAAGTAGTTGCCCCAAGTGTCAACTCGTTTAAAAAACCACCTAGATATTCAAACATTAGGTGTAGCAGCATTAGAACCAGGACACCAGTACATTTACATCTTAAATGATGCCTAACAGATTTTCGGTCAAATGTTTAAAAAGTATGCAAATATTTCAATGATAAAAATGTGAGCAGTACCAACTAAAAGTGGTATAAAACAAGCATAAAGTAATTCTAACACAGTGTACCAACAAACTGTAGAATTACCTTGTGCGTAAAGTGTGAGCACAGCTTGGATGGCGATGTAGAGGCCTTCAAACTGGTACGTTTCAAACATCACCTGGGACAGAGAAAGACCGGAATAATCGACCCATTTAAGATGCCTTTCTAAAGCAGTCAAAATACAACAAGGACTAAATCAAGCGTCTTAGGCTGAATTGCCACTCCCACCTGCAGCAATGATTTATACAAAACAATAGGGAGACAGCAGCAGCAACAAACATTTCCGTGGCCTGCTTATCAGAACTAGTATTATTTGTGTTATAGTTTATGCAAAGATGTGTGACACCGAGATTTTTATGTGAGGCGAACATATCATGATAGCCTCCATTTTATCAACATTTAGCTTGAGTTTATTCATGTGCATCTACTCTTGTATATCAATGACACAGGCTTGTATGCGAGTTGTGTATTCTTCTGAGAGAGGACTGACAGCGATGTACAGTTGGGTGTCGTCAGCATATAGATTATATTGACTCCATGCCGATGTGCCATATCACCAAGAGGTGCTGTATAAGTAATGAACATCAACGGGCCGAGCACAGAGCCTAGTGGGACCCCAAAAGGCACTGCATCTTTCGTTGATGTTCTGCAGTGTATTTAAATGTTCTGACTTCGGTCAGCCACATATGATTCAAAACTGTTATTCCAAAATGCTCTCTGAGGCATGTTAGCATGATTCCATGGTCGATCATGTCAAACACTGCTGAAAGATCTAGTAGCACTAGTATGGCTGCCTTTCATTGATCCAGTATACAAAGCAGGTCATTGCTAAGTCTCAGCAGTGCTGTTTCGGTGCTGTATGCAGATAGCATTTTTTTTTAGACAAAAGACAAGTTCGACACTGGACGATAGTTTTTGAGGTCATTTGGGTCCAGTGTTGCTTTTTTCAACAGAGGAGATACGAGAGCCTTTTTTTAGGCAGACGGAAGGACTCCCATGGTAATGGATAAGTTCGCTATGTTCACTATTGGTGCTAAGGTAGAGATGTTGTCCTTCAACAGATGAGTTGGAATCAGACCTAATTTGTATGATTTCCTGGCCAATTTCCTGACCAACGTGGTGATCTCATTCGCTGTGGTGGGTAGGAAGTCTGATAGACATGACGAGATACTGCAGGGCTCATCTGGGCACATAGATGCATGTCTATCCTGGCCATCAAAACCATGTCGTATAGTGGCAATTTTTTCAGTGAAATAATTGCTGAAACTGTCAAGCAACTATCCAAGGCAGTCATAGTCAAGCAGTGCTGGCAAATGTCTCATATGCAACAGGGAGCCAACTGTCTGGAAAAAGGCTCTTGGATTACCACGCTGGTCGTGGATTTTGTTAGCATAGAATGGAGATCTGGCAGTGTGTAGCATTTTCTTTACTTGCTCTCTTTCCTTGATCTCTTTCAATTTAAGTCTCTCTCTTTCAATTGTCAGCCTGGAGAATATCCAATTTGAAAAAGTCAGCAACTGATGATGCGTTCCTGGTTGGTGGTGGATGATAGATAACTAACAGAATAATAATTTTCCCATGTGACGTTAGTTTTTAGCACATTGCTTCAAACAAAAAATCCCGTCACTGAAGGATTTGATAGCTGTTGCTTTGATGTTTTCTTTATGTAACATTCCTACACCACCGCCACGATGATGATGGTTAAATCTATAGCCAGGCAGCGTAAGTGTTCTAATTACAGGTATGTCGGAGTCTTTGCTCCAAAGCCAAGTTTCAGTTAAGGCAACAATGTTCATGATCTTGCATTCAAGAGGCATAAAGAGATTTGTGTAGTCGAGAAAGTTTGAGTATAGTTCAACATGAATCAAATTATCATGGTTTTGTGAAACTTTGTTTGTGTAGCGAGTGGTTGGTCAATGTTGTATTACTATAGAAATACGTTGAAATACAACAATAAACATTTCACATCATTTGTATTAAAACTGAGAATTTAGTTCTGGGTATCACTGATGCTAAAATGTGAAATAACAGCATTATAAACATTTCAACATCTTATTATAACTTGGAATTTACTGGGATATACATACCTCTACCATCTTCTCTCGGTTCTTGATTGGGTTCATAGGTGGTTCTGTGAGGAGCAGCTTGCAGTTGGGCGGGTCAACGTTGAGCTTGCTCGGCCCGAATGTGTAGTCGAACAGGTGGTTCATATCCTCCCAGCTGCGCACGATGCCGTTCTGCATCGGGTGGTTAATCTCCAGCATCGAACATAGTTTGCTCGCCTCATCGCCAATCATCAGGTCCTGTAAATGTGAGTAGTGCATCATTCAATGCCACAATTATATACTCTGCACTGCTTTTCATAAAACTGATGAGCTGGAGTAAACAGTAAAACTCTGGGGTGAGATTTAGCAAGTCATGGAAGGGAGCCAGTCGGGCTAACAACCTTGCAAAGTGAAGTAGCCCAACAGCTTCTTAGGTAGCCCACTTGCAAATCAATACTATAGAAAGTAAATACTATGAAGATAGAATGTATGAACGACATCAACAACATATAAAAAACATCAAAAACAAACAGTTTGGAAACATTTATTTTCAAGGCAGGATCAATACAATGTAATACATAATACTGAATAAAATACAGTATACAATTGTACACATGTGACCAGTTGTTTTGCTTTCATAACATGGTACACCAACAGTCTACGCGAAGTCTTCAAGCGTCACAGGACATCAGGTCCTGTGAACTGAACAGTTTACAAGATGATTTTTCACAGGACCTGGTTTTACCCTAGCCTAGAGAAACTTTAACCAGGTTCCTGATTAATCCACCAGAAGCACTCCGCGCACCATGTGGATATGCCTAACTATGATCGAGATAGCCTATGCTTGTATGTATGTGGTTATGTTCACGTTTTCCTCCTAGACGGCTTGCACCTCGGACGCCAAACTTTCAGGGATTAATCTACGACCCCACGAATGAAACATAACGCTTTTATTTTTTAGAAATACCCCGTATACCAAAGGGTCCTTAGTGTTTTTTTTATGGTAAACGAAATGTTCACTACGTAAAACTTTAACTTCCAACAATCGCAGAAACCACGCATGCCGCGGCGAATACTTCAGTACGCAAACCGTTTGAGAGTATGTAGCGCCATATAGGTGGTTTATATTAATTATAGTAGAAAGCACGCACCCACGTATTGGCCCGAAGTCGCAAACCGAGGGCCAATACACAATAAAAAGATAGTAGAAAGCAGATATTCTACAACCAATTTAGACCACGGGTCTAAATTCATGCGACCTTCAATATTTTGAACATGCAACGAGTATTGCATCACGTGCGTGACGCAGTTGTTTCTGGTAATATGTTTGACGTTCCCTTAAACAATCTTGATGGCATATTGGCCTGAGGCATTTGATAAGCATTGCAATCATGACTGTCACGTCATCCCGTCCTGGGGACGGGCATTTTTGCTAGTATAATTATAAAAGTGGCACCACATGGCGCCAAGACTATTAACATTATTATTTCAGTGTAGAATGACCGTTCAATTACATCGTAGTTACATGTTGAGCGTCGATGTAGTTGATAAAAAATACAATGAATGCTCCCTGTTGATATCGCTTCTGCTATGGTTTGGCAACATTTCTTGCAATGTCAAATGTCACAAACAAAGTGTCACAAACACACGATGTATGATTAACATAATTGCGATATAGTCAGGAAAACACTTCTCAGATGTTTATTAACATTCCATTTATTTTTGCTGGGTCTAAAATATTGCAGCTCCGTATATATTTCCAGCAGCCATGCGGGCCACTGTAGTCAAAAACTGAAGTCACCCAAAGCCATTTTTGGGCGCCATTGGCTACATCTAAATCTCACCCCTGAAAACTCATAACGGATGAGTTGTAACCAGGGTTTGCCTTTAATGAAAACATGTTCCTAGTCCACAGGACCAGCAAGTTCAAAAAGTTGCTGGTCCTGCTGAAAAGTTACTGGTCCTGGGAATGTTTGGTCGAGTGGGTGATTTTTTTAAGTTTGTGTAATATTTAATAAAATTATTCACTTTGATTAATTTGTGTTATATTTCATAACATTGCACATTTTTATTAATATGTCATTTATGGAGGAAATGAGATAATTCAATGGCATTAGTAATTTATTTCCCTCTCAATCTGTTAGTCATAGGTAAACATAAAATGGCAGACTGGCACTTGAAAGTTTTACTGATCAGCACAGTCTAGATCAGCACAAAGTCCTCAATTTTACTCAGTGTCATAGATGACAGTTGAAAGACTGAGTCAACATGCAAACTCAATCTCTTAATATCAGCACAGATAAAAATTTAGAAGGTCCACAATTTTACTCAAGATCAGATACAGGTGAAAAGTCAGAGTCTGAAAAGTCTGAATCAGAATCAAAAACTGAGTTCACTTCAACATCATCATCACAATCTACAGTCGCTGGATCAGCCGTCTGGTATTTCAGTTGGAGTGTTGGGTGGAAGCTCTTCTTCTTCAGCTTAAGCATCAAGCTGAGCATGTCGTAAGCTTGCTGTCTGAGGACTTGAACATGGTACGCCTCTTACACGAGGACTGGCTATTCCATGTGTGAATGGCTTCCATTGAATCAAAGTCAGAGATATCTGGTGATAGTAGATTAACCCTCATAATCAAGAGCCAAGATCAGGTCCACCAAGTGGAAGAAATTGCTGCACCTGTCCTGCAGACACCCATACATCTTAGGCCAGGTTGTCACCTCCATGGCATTGCTGTGATAGCTTAGAATAGGATGTTTGAATGTCCTTTGACATTTATCTTTGTCATACAATCGACCGACTTCACGCTTCTCTTCGTCTGTTTTCCGCTTTTTAGAGGGTGGCGGCTCACATCCTGTAAAGCCAAACTTTGACAAGGACATGGTAGACTTTACACTAGAACGCTATGGATGGTTGCTACTTATTTACAGTTAATCCTAAGTGTATTTACACGAGCAAATCTACAAAATGATCCGGAAAAATTATTTGAGTAAGTTTGTGTTTCACAGAAATATCAACATGGCTGACAAGGAGGAAATTCATGTAAGACACACCATGATTGGCCAGGATGCGTGATCTCTGCAAATCTCGACCAATCAAGTCGCACGTATCAATGACACCGTACTTGTGAACATTTCCGCCTCTCAGTCAGATGCAGCCTTTCGTACTAGCGTGATGTGTGCAGCAATAATACCATATTATCTCAACGAATGACCAGTGCGAATAATCAGACCGCAGGACCAGTAACTTAATTTTTTGTCGGTACGACGACAAATAAATCGGCCATGGACCGAGGGACCGACGTTAATTTTGAACCCTGGTTGTAACAAAACCATGTTCCACTCCAATGAAAAATTGCACCCTGGGGTTTACAAACTCCTGGAAAGTACAAAAAAAATTTCATATTATTATGTAATAGTTTAATTAGTATGTAATTATTATGTAATGTTCACTATTAAATAATTAGTGCCCAAAATAATTATAAAAACTATGCAATGTTCAGGTGTGTAATTCGCCCCCCCCCCCATAAAACAATAAAAGTTATAGTCCAGTGTCACAAAAGAACATGCTAGCCAGATATCAAAATCACCATTACAATGTGTCCAGTTTGACAATAACACAAGTTACAAAATGTAACAAACTGATGGTTTGGTAAGGGGCGGCCAGGTGTGCCATCCAGATTGATCCTTTTCTACTCCACGAATCACACAACAATGCCGAGTTAGTCAAATGATAAATATATATGTTGTAGCAATGTTTCATAAAAAAATTCCATAATTTACAGAAGTGTGAGAAGTAAAGAAAGAATGTTCAAAATCGCATCTATATTATTCTAAACTTGTATTATTATTATTATGGGTGCAAATTAAATTTGTGACGATGTAGTGTTTCTTCACTTGACATCCCTCAACCGGGGACAGTCAAAAAATCATGATTTAAAGAAAAAATATTTTTTTAAATCTGATTAAAAAATTTTTTAATCAGATTTTGTTTATAAAATCTGGTATATAGACATTTACATATATGTTTATATTTATAAACTCTTTCAAACATGTTCTATTCAAATCGATTTGGGTACTTGTCTTAACAGAGGGTACATGATTTTTTTTTATATAAAGTTATATAATTATAACATAGTTCGATTTACAACAGCAACAAAACTGTCATTTTAAAATGCATGTATAATAATATATTTTATTTGACATAGCACCAGATCCAATTTTAAATTGTTCATTGCAATCATTGGGAGGAATGCACCCATTAGACAATGTCAGCAAGACCTCACCTCCTGTAGTTCCATAATGTCTTGGAAATGAAACCATGCTGTGCATCTGTAGCCCTGATAATTATTGTTTGCTGAGAGGGTGGATTAGCACCTGTCCAGGGCTCTGCCTACTCTAAGGGTCTCTAACCAGACTGCAAATTGGTACAGTATTAGTCTGTAGTCCAGACTGTCTCACTTGAGTCAACATACTGAATTGATAACAACTAGCACAAGATCTAAGTGGACTTTAACTCAGGGCTTCTGATTTGAAAAGATACTTCCTCTTGAAGACAAGTTTGTGTAGCTTCACTGCGTTCAGAAAGGGAATAGCTCAAACATACACACAACTTTGTTGATCTCGATGCTTGTAAACAACTATTTGTGTTAAATTCATATAAATCAGCGATTAAAAAAATCGGAAATAAAAAAAAATCATAAATCAATGATTTTTTGGAGTGATTTAAATCAAATGATTTAAATCAAACAACTCTGGCCGAAGGGGTGCCATTTCCAGAGTTTAAGCCAGCCTTTTCTGTCTTCTGCAGTGCATAGCAGGGTTGGTTGGCTTACCGGCAGTTGTCAAAAATAACTACTCCTGATGAAATCAGCCAACCAAATTTGTTGACGTGTTATAATCATTATTTTATTATTTATTATACATCACCGAGATAACTTGAGTGGTACCAAAAAGGATATGATCATAACATAATTAAAATTTTACAATATTTACAGACTTACCTTAACTTCTATGTCACCTATCTTGTTGCTTGACCGGATGATTGGGCGGCCGACCATGGACGGGAAGATGTGAGCCGGGAAGTTTGAGCCGGCAAAGCCACATTTTACAAACTGGATCAGAAAAACAACCAAATCATATTACGATAAAGCAAGCAACAGTTTTTAACAAATACTTTCACTGCAAGCAGACCAAGAATATTACCAAGTTTAAGATAGATCTTCTACTAAGAGAAAAGGTGTAATTTTCGCAATTTATTGCAACTGCAAGAGCATTAGGAAACCTTCTGCATAAAAGTATATATCTGGAAAAGGCATGCTATTAGTACTGGATCACAGGGTGTTAACCATATCTGCGTGACCCGCTAGGTGGCATAACTGTTTTTACTCAATCCCAAACCTTTGGGCCTCCGAAAATTGGCTGGCCCAATTTTTTTGACATAATTCCTTATGTACAATAAAACAGTGGTCTAGTGTTTCAGACCGTCAGTGCAGACACATGTGGATTAGTCAGTAATTAACGTTAATGGTCAGTTATGTGCATCAGTTGCTACATTCTTACAAACATGACAATGCATTACTACATGAATAAAAAATGTTAATGCATAATTGGATACACCAAGAATGCATAGATCTATTAATCTTAATGACGTGCTCAGACTCAGTCTGGCCACTTCTCCATTAGACATATCAACACCAGTGAACAAGTGCATAGATGCATTATGTACGCGGAGACTGAATACAATCTGAACCCGAGACCATACACATCAACCGAGGAGGTGACAGGTCTTGAACTCAGAATATTTGTATATTAATTATTATATCGTATTATTTAAGCGAACATATTAATCCCTACAATATTGCACTAACCCAATGCAGAAATTTGCCAGATGGCTAGCCATGTAAGTTGTAATTATTATTTACTGTCTGATGACAAAAGTTTTTATTTAACTTCAGAACTAAGACTAGTCTAAAGCAATGTCAGTGTAATTTAAGACACGCCTCCCACTGCAAAAATTACACTTTAAAGTCAGTTAAATGCAGACTGACAGTGTGCACACGAACCAAAATTGACACTTTTACGTACAGCATCAACACAGTTGTGTGTATTAAACAACCGATACAGTATTATACGAAAATAACATATTTTGTGAACTTTTATTTACGTCCGGGTTGCCGGTGTCATTTAAATGTGCCGTTTTCCATACATATCGCAGCAAAAAAATTAATAACTCGAATGGCGAGTTTACTACATACCCCAGTTCCATTATCACAAACAACGACTTTTCTGCCTTGACTATCCATGGCAGATGAAAGAGGATTTCATACAAATCAACTACTATTCCTTTTTCCGGCTACCCGGAAACACCCATTTGCAACATAACTGACCAATGGCAGGATTCGTTTCTGAGATGAGTAATCCGAAGTATTAACTCCACCTGAATCCGCATAGTGGCGCCACGATATGCAATGATAGTTCAAGTGTGCCGCAACAACAAGTCGACATGGAACTCGCAATGTCTGTCAAAATTACCTGTTTGCTGCTGTCAGTCATTAGCATAAGTTTTGTTCTAGGAGCATACCAGCCAACCAAAATAGACATTGTCAAAAGTCCACAAATGAAGATATTCACAGATGAAGAAATTGCAAATTATAATGGATTACAGGTAAGTTACACTATTTTTCTCTTACAGCAATATATAATATAGGTCCTACCAGGTCCAGGTCAGTGAAGCGAGACGAGTCACGAATTTTGGCCATCTGATTACACTTCTTGAAATTGCACAGCATTATTTATTACTACTTGATTTATTACTACTTGAGCTATATGCTAGAGTAGCTTAATTAAACGAATTATAAATCGCAAAAAAAATTACGTGCGGTTTTTGACACCGCCGGCCCACGGACATTCTTGCTTGATATGCCAGTCATGCGAGACGGGTCACGAATTTTGTAGACTAGTCATGATGTTCAAACAATAATTTATTTTGGTAAAAATCAGTACCCTTATTATACGATTTGTGTGGGTTATAGCTAGATATCCACTATAATCAAATTCTAGGGCTAATTAGGAGAACTATCACGTATAAGGAGAAACAGCTAATTGTACCCCTGTACAAAGCAATAGTTAGACCACATTTGGAATATTGTATACAAGCATTGAGGCCGTATCGTAAAAAGGACATAGTCAAGCTAGAAAGAATACAACGAAGAGCAACTAAAATGATTCCAGAATTGAGAGACCTTAATTAGTTATGAAAGCCGCTTATTACAATGTGGTTTGACAACACTATAGAGACCAGGCGACTAAGAGGAGACCAAATAGAAGTGTTTAAAATAGTGAACAGTTATGAGGATGTTGATACGAATATGTTCTTCAAACTTAAAGAAGGCAGAGGAACCAGAGGACACAAAGCAGCATTAGTTAAGGAACAGTGTAGGTTGGACATGAGAAAGTACTCTTTCTCACAGAGAGTGATAAATGAATGGAACAAATTGCCAAATAATTGTGTTAATGCTAGTAGTGTGAATATGTTTAAAAAATAGAATTGACAGATATCTGATAAGCGCGGGCTACACATAGATGATAACATTGTTGGACTCTCGATAAGCCAATGGCTTCCTTGTCCACTTGCCATCTGGAACTTGTTGTTTGGGATGGCAATCTTGTTAAAAATCTTGTTAAATAATATTATTTATTGATTATTATATTATCTATTGATTATTTCTTGCAGGAAGATAAACCCATCTACATGGCTGTCAAAGGAGTTGTGTTTGATGTTACTGAAGGAAAATGTAAGTATTCTTGTTTGCATATACTGATATATTATATGTATTACAAATATATGAAAGTTTTATTGACTTCCTACATATACTGACTGAAGAAGTCAAACAATGTATATACAGTACAGTATATTATGTACACTGCACAATCTACATTTGAATGTTTGTCTAATAAGTAATTGAAATTACTGAAGACTGACAATTTCTGTCAAACTATTTTAATTAGTGCAAATCTGATCTCGAGTAAGCGGAAATTATGTCAAAAAATATGTATTGTGTATAATACTATGTATATGTGTTGCAGCATTCTACGGTAAGAATTCACCTTATAATGCATTGGCTGGCAAAGATGCAACTTTTGCTGTTGCCAAGATGTCCTTGCAGCCTGAAGACTTGAAAAGTGATATTGTGAGTTTAAGAAACTTGAGTTTAATGAAACATCTAATAAGAAATATGTTAACCTTCCATTTCAAAAGCATATAATGTTTAGGGAAGACACATAATTTCAGATGTTTAAAAACTCTGCAGCAGTTTCATAAATGAATTGTATTGTTGACAGCACTTAACAACACATGCACGAGCACACACATGCACACACACACGCACGCACGCACGCACACACACGCACAAAAAAATATAATTTCATCACTGTCTAAATCACAGTCTTTCCATGGAGACCACTACTAAGATTTCTAATACTGTGACTGAATGTTGTCTCCAGAGCAGTCTCTCGGATGAAGATTTGAAGGAGCTGGACAGCACCTATGAGCAGGTCTACAAGGCCAAGTACCCAATTGTCGGCTACATGTCCTATCTTGTTGAACAACAAACAGCACAAGACGGAAAGAGAGAAGACTTGTGAACAGTGTTCCAACTTCCACATGCTCTCTGTCATTGTACATTAGAATATAGGTGCACAGTTTTGTCAATAAGATAATAAATTAACAATTATATTTAAGTTGGTAGAAAATATCTTGTAGATTGATCTGTGCTGATCAGAGCTCATCACGTTTTAATGCCTCGCTGCACTACAATTTATATTAGACATACAGCGTTCATGTTATTATGTTTAAAATTTAACTGAACTGTTAGTAGCATTTATTAGTCACCCAAGGCTGCAATCACGATTTGTTTGGTGTATGTACAATTAGTATATGTTCTGTCTCTGTTTTTGATAGCTTAGGAATAACCATGCATGTGCCTGTCGTAGTTATATTTAATTATCGCATGTCATACCATGCACCACTGGTTATGCTGTCTCCTAACTGACCGAGACTACTAGTACTATGTACTGCTGTAAGTCTCCTTTACTGAAATTATTAGGTTTTTTGTAATGTAGGAGTTGCTTAATTTTCTGCATAGTTTGTTACAGTTGCCAATCTGACATGACCAACAACCTTCTTCCAAGTTTTTTGGTACTTCATGGCATAGTTCAGGTTTCAGTAAATTTTTACAAAAATGTGTCTGCTGAAATGTACAAGTAGTTTGTAAAAATTGGAAGAAAATAAATATTATTTTAAAAATTAGTATTCAATATCCAATGGTTTTTCAACATTCGAACAATGGACAGAGTTTGACAGAAGAAACGTGCTAATGTTTCCATGGTTATGACAGCCTCACTAAACGAATTGACCACTACAACTAGCAGTGCTACATGTATAGTGCCCAGTCAATCGAGATTGCTCTCAAGCGCTTTACATATACCAAGTATGTCTAATTATAACTTAACATTCTATATAAAAACCCCAAACAAACAATGATTATTCTCAATTGTAGTCCATCACATATTCACACGATAAACAGTGTATAATAAAATATAAAAAAATGTATATATGTTGTAAGTGGTATTGCGGGATCTGCAGTCTACAGTCGGTTTCCCACGTGACTCGATAAACAATTAACTTTAGCTGAAATTTAAGGATTCTTAGCGAGACTAGAGTCCCCGTATATATTATACAAAACAGTTGCCCCATCTAACTGGTCTTGCAGAAACAGCCGTAAACACCCGTCTCCGCGAGATCAGCTAGACGCTCCTATCCAGAGCGGCATTACAAATGCATTCAACCTAATTAAGTTGGTAAAATAGTTACAGGTCATATGATAGTAAGCAAGTCTTTTCACAAAAATAGGCCTATAGTCATTAAAGTGGCGAAAAAGAATTTGTTTTCGGGGGTGACCAACATTTTAAGGACCCACCACCCCCGAAGAGTCACGGTTTCTGCAAAGGTCTTTCCTGTCCATTCCTCAATGTTGTCTGTCTATGTCTTCCTCGTCTTCTTTTCGCCTGCACTATTCCCATAAGGATTGTTTTAGAGAGTCCGCTTGATCTCGTCACATGCCCATACCATCTCAGCTTCCTCTTCATTATTGTGGTCTAAAGGTCTTCACACTGACCCACGTGTTGAACGATGGTTTAGCGGATTTCTTCATTCGTGACGTGGTCAGTGTGTGAGATGCCGAGGAATCTTCGGAAGCATCTCATTTCCATTGCAGCGATCTGTCGTCGTCGTCGTCGTCGTCGTCGTCGTCGTCGTCGTCGTCGTCGTCGTCGTCGTCGTCGTCGTCGTCGTCGTCGTCGTCGTCGTCGTCGTCGTCGTCGTCGTCGTCGTCGTCGTCGTCGTCGTCGTCGTCGTCGTCGTCGTCGTCGTCGTCGTCGTCGTCGTCGTCGTCGTCGTCGTCGTCGTCGTCGTCGTCGTCGTCGTCGTCGTCGTCGTCGTCGTCGTCGTCGTCGTCGTCGTCGTCGTCGTCGTCGTCGTCGTCGTCGTCGTCGTCGTCGTCGTCGTCGTCGTCGTCGTCGTCGTCGTCGTCGTCGTCGTCGTCGTCGTCGTCGTCGTCGTCGTCGTCGTCGTCGTCGTCGTCGTCGTCGTCGTCGTCGTCGTCGTCGTCGTCGTCGTCGTCGTCGTCGTCGTCGTCGTCGTCGTCGTCGTCGTCGTCGTCGTCGTCGTCGTCGTCGTCGTCGTCGTCGTCGTCGTCGTCGTCGTCGTCGTCGTCGTCGTGATTACCGTGATATCACGACGTTGTTAGATAACCTCACTAAAAACTCGGAAAGTGTCCAGCCCAACTAATGGGTAACTAAGCTTGCCCCCTTTGGCCTCCCAATTTGCGAAATCCTACATACGCCTCCGGGTACTGCTGAGTTATTGTTGAGTCACGAGTGAATCATACATTTAACTGGAAACGAAAGAAGGAAGATTTCGAAGCGCATGAGGGAAATCATAGCAACACGGAAGCCGCGTCGGTGATATTGGTAGGTAACTGGAGCAACAGATGTCACAGACTATCGCAAAACGCAAAGGGTTGACACCGTATGGCGTAGACCTACCTACACGTGTACAGCGTTTGAGGTAAGATTTTCATTATCGATTTTCATTGGGTAACTGAACGACATTGCAACAACACTGAATTTATTAGTATTTTTAGCAGTGGTTGGTTGGTTAAAAGTAATATATATGCAAGACGTGTTATTATCGTGATCTTTCATCAAAAATTATTTAAATATTTTCTAAAATATACAATTTGGCGATGAAATAAAGCATGCTACCTTTAGAACATAATTATGTAGAGACCGCTATACTGCAATTAAATCTTTACTTATGAAAGCGAAATACAGTGTTTTTCATCGGATTATTGATTGTTCTGTCAAATCCCGTGATATATACGACGACAAATAAACTACAGCAATAAAGAAGCATACCTTTGTTAATTTAGATTATATATATATATATATATATATATATATATATATATATATATATATATATATATATATATATATATATATATATATATATATATATATATATATATATATATATATATATATATATGCAACACTCCCAACTACCTGCGTATCAGTTAATCAACGAAAATCGTTGTACATTTCCTTTAACATGACAGACACGATCCTTCTAATAGACAAAGCTCTGACGAAATGTCACGAGACCAATTTCACCAAAATAAATATGACTAAGACACTAGTATTTTCTGAGTGTAATAACTTCCGCAAATAATGTCCGATTCAAACTCCACGTCATGCCGTTTATTTATCCAGTTTAATCACCTGATGGTATTTACGATGACACAAAAAACGGACACTTTAAGCTGTAATCATGCATATATTAAAAAAAGATTATTCATGCAAAAATCCCAGACGAGACGACGCGTCGGAAACCAAAAGGATATGAATCTTTGTGAATTGTGGGTATAATTATATTGCACCATAAATAAAAAAAATATATATATAACCAGAAACAAAGATATTATTTTGGAAGGCCATGTGGTTTTGGCATGAACGACACGTCATACTCGGTATGTACATAGTCGGAATTCAGCGTCGTGTGTAAACTTATCATCGGCTTAACAGGAGCATAGATTAAATAGTATGTTCAACAAAATAAGCAACGATAAAGATATCATCCCCTTATAGTATCGTGTACCCGTTTCGTCACTGCCTCGTGGGGTCAGGATATAGTTAAGGTTATTAGATTTGGAAACTGTTCACTAAATATTAGGACAAATGGATCACGCCGTACCACGAGATATACATTCAAACAGGACATTCATATATCATTACTTTATATTGCTCAATTACACTAGTAAACTTATATAATGCTTTTATTAGTCGGCCAACACGTCGTACGTTCAGCGACTTCGCCTCGTTGCAACGGTTAGTGTCTAACTGGTTGACACCATCAAGTCCGGCGCCCTCAACACACGGCTCTTGTGCCAAGAGTTCGATGCGGACCAGCACCGAAGTCCGTAGCCTCTCACGGGGAACGTATATCGAAAATTCGTCAAGAAACTCTCTGGTGGTTCGTGAAGCTGGCGTGCTTGAACGACATCGCTTTCCATTTGAACTCGCTTAACAAGTTACTCCAAGGCCGGTTCACCGCGATGATTGATTCTGTAGACAACGTAAAAGCATTCACAATGAGCCATAGCAGGTGGCACAGCACAATCAAGGAAAGAAACTTCAACATGTTTCATCACCTAAGCGCGGTGTTTCAGGAGGAAGAAACGGGACATGGAAACCTGGGGCAACCTGTGCAGGCATACATGTCTTCCATGCAGGAGTTTCAGACATACTTCTCGAATCTGAGTGCGCTGGACTCGAATTTGATCCGTTCAATGTGGATCTCTCTCAGACGACGATCTCTCTCAGACGACGACGGCTTTTGGAGGTTCGTGAACGACTCCACCGCACGTGATTCATTTGAAGTTCTTCCACTGGCAAAGTTCTTGTCTAAAATGAGCGAATCGTATCCATCTGTGGCTATAGTGCCCATGGTGGCATTGTTGATGTTTCCATCTACCTATCTCCTCGAGCAAGGATTCTCGGCGATGTTCTGCATGAAAACTAAATTTCCTGCCCGACTGTGCACGAAGGACGACCTTCGCGTCTCCTTATCCAAAACTGTTTACCGAATCGAGGCCCTCGGTTTAACAAGGCAAGCTCAGCCCTCACATTGGGGTGACTTCTCAAATACCGATTTCTTATCCTACCTTCATTCGGGGTATAATTGTGTTCACCTCGTTAATAAAATGTGTATCACTGAACTCGATGTTGAATGTCGTTTCGTCTATAATGCTATATCATTATGATTGGGTACTCGGCCGATCGACACAGAGGGTACGCATTGAAAGGTTGGGATCCGCTGCACAAAGCATTTCATCCAGTTCAGCTTCCTACCCCGTACCATGGCCAACTGGAACAACCTGTCATCTGACGCAGCTAGTCGGATTGTGCCTCATTATTGGCTCTTTTTTAGGTTTTGCTGTTGATGCCCATGTTTAGATTAGTACACGTGTCTAAAATGTGTATGTAACAACCGCAAAGATTAGTGTTGAATGCATGAGAGCGAATACAATTGGTATTTATACAACTAATGTATTTATATAAGAAGACAATAAACAAAGGCTTACTGCGTTTGCTTCAAAGAGTTACGATGTACAACGGTTTCACGGATGTACCATCCATGTAAGTACTTTGTCCATGTAAGTACTTTGTCCATGGAAGTACTTTGTTGATGGACATGTGCTAGTTATCACACTACTCGAATGTGATATAATAAATCGAGTTAAGTAAACTTAGAAAGGTCACTAAATCCATAACGGCATTTTTTAAAGACATTTACTGGGATATTGGTTTATTCAATTACGCGACAATGTGCGAAATTGTTTCTTTATATTACCACCTGGTTGCTCTGACCATACAATACGCAAATAAACGGGCCTAGTGACTTCGATCTTCCGGCATAAAGCGTTGACATCAACCGATCTAACCTATATTTGGTCACTTCGTATCAGAGCTTGCAAGATATCGTCACGTATCTTATCAACACGCTAACGACATCTTTGTGGTACAGTGATACCTGTGGCCTTGAAGGATGTCAACGACAATGACGATGGCGGCTGCGTTGGAGAGAGTTTCTTCGTTTGTATTTGTCGTCCTACTCTCGTCTCATGGAATCATTGGAAAATCGTTCACCCGTGACGCGGTAAGTTGCTACTATCTTGTGCGCTATAATTCCCCGGGCGATGAATAGTTGGATGATGGATATGGAAACAAGACTGGTCCACAGGTGAACAGTTAAGCCGCCATTTCCAATGCAGAAAGAAAACTAGAATTAAAAACAGATCCAGTCCAGAATAAAATGACAATTCAACAGTTACAGCCTGAGTCAATTATACATTCTAGATTCAGCTTTCCAGCCGATCAACGTGATATATCACTAGAATAAAACGCATGCATTAAATAATATATATATATAATAATATATATATATATATATATATATATATATATATATATATATATATATATATATATTTATATATTTATATATTATTTAATGCATATATATATATATATATATATATTTATCGTTTGTTGTTGTACTGATGTTTCGTCGTGAGCAGACGACGTTAACGTTGGAGGACTACGTGTCGAGACCCGACCCGACGTACTCGTATCGCGAGGTGGAGCGCCATGAGGGGATCTTCCACAACGCCTACTACGTGAACATGACGTCTCAGAAGTGGATGGACGGTGAATAAGCTGTTAGCTTGAGGTCACTGCTCGCTCGCTTATCAAATAAACAAACAAAACATGCTCCCGATTTGCGACACTTGCGCCCGATTATTGTGCGTCTCATTTGGTTTTCTGCTTTGTTTGATTTCGATAAAGAGTTAATATTTATACAGAATATAACTGGTCACCTGATAGCAATCTCTCTGTGCAACGCATATACACGAGTTTTCGTGTGACTTAATCAAAGTCACTAACGTGGCCCGGATGACGTGGACTATCCTTCAGTTTGTACACAACATTATTACAATATCATTCGGGTGATCTAAGATCTCGCAAATGGGGAGGCCAAAGGGGAGACTAAAGGAGGAGGCCAAAGGAGGAGGCCAAAGTGGGCCAAGTTTAATCACCCATGCCATGTTACCATGTACTGGCGTAACAGGTTATATACGAAATTAATCTCAGAGTTAAGCCAATCTTCGGTTAATGCCCCCCCCCTAAATACTCCACTGGGTGAATAATGTATGCTTCTTTGTATCTAAACTAATCCTCTCCGACCCAGTTTAATTTCCGCTGCTGAACCGTTTCTGAAACGCACATCGGAAGTAAATCGTTACCAACGATTAAAAGCGAGAAAAAGTTGTGCTTCAGATTGTGTATACGAATATATGGCATTAAAGAATGAACCGTGGGCATTTCCAATATATTGCAGAAACATTCAGTGACAAGCCGGTCTGGTGGCACGACTTGATGATTTCCGTGCCGCACACACTTGTTGCCAGCGATGTGGCGTTTCTCTTCATCGGACAAGGCTATAACGTACCAGGAAGGTTTGGCCAAAATCTTGCTTTCGATCATCTCCACACAGCACTTTGCTCCCCATGTTAAGTTGAAATCAAATTGAAATTTTCAAGATATTAAGTGTGTATTAAAATATTGACAGAAATATCTTTTTTTTTCACTTAAGAAAGATAGTAGCACCAGATGACCCGAAGTAACGCTAATGAAGGATCAGTGTAGATTGGATATCAGAAAGTATTAATTTTCACAAAGGACAATAATTGAGTTGAATAAATTTTCTACAGATTGTGTAAATGCCAGTCGCGTGAATATGTTTAAAAGCTAAATTGACAAATATATCATATTTTAATTGACGTACATCTCAGAATGGTAGGTTACACACATGTGAAACATTCTTGGACTTTCAATGGTGGCTTACCCACATGCCATCTGGATGTTTTGCCTTAGAATGCAGATATTACTCTGATATATATATATATATATATATAAATATATATATATATATATATATATATATATATATATATATATATATATATACAAAACGTATTTGTTTAATGTACTGGTATCATGTAGTCTCCGGGCCTCCGATTGTAACCTAACGGTCATGTGAGAATATTTGTTACAAACATTCTTGCCTGTAAATGAAGTAGGAATTTTTTTTATAAAAGTCCGATTGGACAGGCAATGTTTCAAAAGGCTAATGTGTGTGTGTGTGTGTGTGTGTGTGTGTGTGTGTGTGTGTGTGTGTGTGTGTGTGTGTGTGTGTGTGTGTGTGTGTGTGTGTGTGTGTGTGTGTGTGTGTGTGTGTGTGTGTGTGTGTGTGTGTGCGTGCGTGCGTGCGTGCGTGCGTGCGTGCGTGCGTGCGTGCGTGCGTGCGTGCGTGCGTGCGTGCGTGCGTGCGTGCGTGCATGCGTGCGTGCGTGCGTGCGTGCGTGCGTGCGTGCGTGCGTGCGTGCGTGCGTGCGTGCGTGCAATAAATATAATTCTCACACGATCATTAGGTTACAATCTCAGCCCGGAGGCCACATGATACCAGTACATTATACAAATACGGTTTGTACGATCTAGTTATGCTTTCCTGGGAAACGAAAGATATATATTTTGTTTAGCCATTGACTAAAATGTCCGAAACGCGACGTTTCAACAAAACGTATCCTTTCAGCATTCCGACTCCAGAACACGACTATATGATTGCTGCCGCGCAACTGTTGAGTGTGCAAATGGGACTCGTTGTTGGTGTCATTAAACAAATACCGAACCAGCCAATCGTCTTCAAAGTAAGTAGAAAACAATGTTTCTGTCAACTAATCCTCTCTCTGAAAACATGCCCACTAATCGCGTTTGACGCTTTTGGTCGGTACCAGTGGCGTGAACACATTTCGTGTTTGTTTCACCATATCAACATTGTTTGAGGATAACATACCAATTGCGCAGTGACATATGCGGTCATTGTGATGAATACTAGTTGCGCCAAATGTGTACATGAACTATCAAATTCACGATGACGTCAATTCGTAATATATCTCTACATTTATTGTGAACACCAATAACACTAAAACTACAATTTTTTACACCATGCTCTGACTAAATGTATTATTATGCATACACATGCTTATTTTTTTATTATCTAAATGCAACTTCGTTTTGTTTACACGAACCTGTTACTGTGTCCCATGGTGGCATAAGTAGTAAAATGGGTTTCTGATGTCATCTATAATATGTAGGCCTTACAGCACAATGTTGTTTTCAATCACAGAATGACCCAACGAAGAAGAGGAGATCTGAAGACGACATCATCGCTCACACATGGAACACATTCGTGAAAGATGAAAACGCCTCACCAGAGGTGTTACTACGCTATCCGATGACTAAAGTGAGTTACCAAGATTCTGGTAATATTTCTCGCAATATTAATTTTCCTTCACTTTTTCAATGGTCAGCAGGTCTGATATATCATTGTTTTGTATAAAAGAACATATGACAAGGGAATGGTGAATTCAATTGGTAAACGAACACAAGCACACAAGGACAGACGGAGACAAATCAAATCAAGGTTATTCTCAAAAACCTTTGTAGGTTACACAATACTTATTGTAATGCTGCATATTATTACAATATGAGCTGGCTATACATGTGTGATGTAATTCTCAACAATATTTGAAGATAACATTTTTAATGGCTGTACCGAAAAGCAAAACAAAAAAGTTTTACAAGAAAATCAACGTACAACTTAAAACTATTCATAATTTCCTGTACGACTTTACATAATTTAGCTTCGCTTGGCCTGAACATTTGAGGTGGCTACACATACGAACACTGTATACCAGTTAAACAGGAATGTATTGATTTATGATTTGACGGTGCACACGTACCTGTCCTTCTAGGCCGTGGTTCGTGGCATGGACACCATTCAAGAATACACTCGCCAGGTGGCTACACACACGAACATCTCCAAGTTCATCATTGCGGGTGCTTCGAAAGTGAGTTCACAAACACGCTGTATAAGCTTTAAGTGTTTTTGTAATTAACAAAAGAAACATTTGCTCTTGATTATTTTCTGGAAACGCAGAATGCCATTACTCAGAATCCTTCTGTTTAAACATTTCTGAACATTTCGCATATTGGTTTATTTTGTCTCTAGACGGCAACTTGTTGATGAAGCATATCGTGATAATAGTTATTATGGTTTCATCATTGAACCACCAAACACAAATGTTTGCCATTCTAAATAAAAGTACGGAAGATGTTGTTGTAGAATTCCAGTAAATTTGCAATAACTGAAGATATGGTTACTTACATTTGTCAACACATGTCCCAACTATTGTTGTATCCGTGCCTGTTTCTTTCGTGCAGCGCGGCTGGACGACATGGACGACGTCGTCTATCGACAAACGGGTCGTCGGACAAATGCCAATGGTCATGAGTCTTCTCGACTTCTTCAAGGTAGAACACATTCTCTAGTTGCATTAACTGCTTCTCTGTATGCGTGCGTGCGTGTGCGTGCGTGCGTGCGTGCGTGCGTGCAGGCGTGTGCGCGCAAGAGTGTATGTGCGTGCTGGTGTGCGTGTGGGCGTGCGTTCGTTCCAGTGTGTATGTATGTATGTTCCACGGCGTGAGTTATTGTGATTGTTATTAAATAATATGATCAAACAATATGATGTTTTGAAAAGTTGTTTACGTACTTACAGAAATTACACGCACGCACGCACGCACGCACGCACGCACGCACGCACGCACGCACGCACGCACGCACGCACGCACGCGCGCACGCACGCACGCACGCACACACACACACAAACACACACACACACACACACACACACACACACACACACATATATTGTTAATTACTATTTTGACAGAATATGCAAAAACACCAAAGCTCTCTCGGTGGGTGGACATTTGCCTTCAAGGCCTATTACAACGAGAACGTCACTCGGTACATGGATCGTCCCAGGTTGGCAGAGATCGCTGACTTAGTGGATCCCTACAGTAGGATATTTTACATATTCGATAACCTAAAATAAGAATAGGGTTGCTCCTCCACTACGTAGTCTCAACATATTTAGAGTATGTTTACATCGTCCACATTTCCATGGATTTCTTCAGGTGCGATATTTGATCATTTGTAATTTAAAGATGAATATTTGCAAAGTTAAAAACCTATTCCGTGTCATGTTTTATTATGGTAAAATATTTTCCGGTGAGACGAGGGAATCACCAAATGCGGCGACATTCTTTCAAAACTTTCACTTGTGAATGTGTATCTTGGTGAACTGTATAATCAAATAAACGTTTTTTTTATACATATAAATTAAAACTATACATCGATTTTACAGTGAAATGATGTTATGCAGTATAAACTATATCTATTATCACATCTTGACCGCCCAGATGTGTTTTAATGAACTACAATTTTAAACATAAGTTTCCTGTTATCTATTTATGAACATCGACGTTGCTAATTCAATTTAAACGTGATATTACAACTGAAACTTCATATTAAACATATAACGGTCAAGTTATATAATTTATACTATATAACATTTTCGTATGTAATCTGTACATTTAAGTTAGAATGCGTTATCGATGATGTCCAACGCGTCGTTTGTCGCAGAGTTCATGGACAAATACACAATGCCAACGATGGTGGTGAGTGGGACGAGTGATCAGTTCTTTCTTCCTGACGACTCGCATCTCTTCTTCAACCAGATTCCCGGGCCAAAGTACATGCTGTGGGTGTCGTTATCTTATTCTGTATCAAATAAAACTATGTTGTATAGTAAACAATTGTTATATAGTATAAACCTCCAACACTCGCAAGTTTAACTACTACATTACAATACACACGTTTTCAATATAATTTTAATCGTATCGTTCTCTTCCATTGATATTCGTTGTTGTGCATTTTCCTTTAAACAAAATTGCCCATTCTGTTGCCCATAATAAGGAACATACTATTAGCATTTTACTACCTTTACAACTGGAGCACACGACGATTTATTGCTGACCATGGCGACATCTGGTGGTTATGCTGAAAAAGACCTTTGATGAAGTCTCAGTGGTGTATTTAGGGGCCATTGGACCATCTCCCTTTGGCTTCCGTTTTTTTTTTTTATTGTATATAATCTGGTGGTAAAATAATGGGTGACTAAGCTTGGCCTCACGTCGGCCTCCCCTTTGAGAGATCCTTTGTACCCCAATGCGATGTGTGTAGAAATGTGCGAATGAACCATCAATGTTCATTCATGTTACTTGTGCATCAAACAAAATCACATCATTAAGCTACCAACTTCCTCATGACTTATTAAAAACATATCATTAGACATCAGAACGATTCATTCAGTAAATCTTGTACACAGAATGCTTCCGAACCGCGACCATTCTCTCATGCCGTTCTTGGACGCGTTGGCAGCCATGAGAGCGTTCTGTGTTGGTGTCGCCACCGTGAGTACATCGGACAGTCGACGGATGCACCTATCTTGCTGTACACACGGCGTTATGTCTCAATAATCCACTGTTGCAAAATATTAACACGTTAGCAGATTACGAAACATAACTACATAGTGGTAAACATAAAACTCGGATTTTCTAGCGTTACACGGGGAAGAAACAAGGAAATAAAAATTAAAATGCAGTTTTGTTGAGACAAAATATAATACTCCGAAGGATTATCAGAATCTCAACCAACAGCATGTTCATCATTATGTTACCAAAATCTGGGTAGTACATTTTTTCTAATGTTTATGTGCAATACACATAAAGTACCAGAACTAGTAAGGTAGACGCACGTTTCTCTGCGTTGTTTGTAAATATTGAGCTATTTTTTTTATAGTTTTTTTGTGGTGATCTTTTAAGACTTTGGTAAATACAGACCATGCGGTGTCCTGTGCTGCCTTCGCACGATACGAAGAATGACCGGATATATGCAATATCTAGTGGGTCTCTGCTTTATTGACACCAAATTACGCTTTTCACCGTGACATAGTGCATCATTATTTCATTGCATTGCAGGGATACCACTTTCCGCAGGTCTCTTGGAAGTTGATCGAGGTAGGTGAAACAAACTAAATCTTATCACAGCACCGGTATGTTTATATTACACTATTATGTTTATATTGCACTATTGTGTTTATATTACAATATTAAGTTTATATTACAATAGTGTACACGTTGAAGGTGGTTTAAACTAGATGAATATTTCGATGCAACAGAAGCGAGCATGCGAAACATGCGAAATTCGTAAACAAATAATTGTACGAATTACAAAAAAATATAATCGCACATACGTACCGTAAATTTTTCGAGATTCCAGACCCATCAACACTTCTGTACAGCAAAATAATACATTATCAGCTCGTGGAGAGGCATATTAGCAATCCAAACCAATAAATATAAGGTACAAACTGTCAAGAAACATATACCGTCACGCAAAATATGTTCTCATCTCTTTTTTATTTACCTAGACACAGACGGGCGGGAAGATCGTGTTCAATAGCTCGGAAGTGAAGCCTACACACGTCAGCTCTTGGTCCGCCGTTACAGCGACTGCCAGCAGGTAACGTAGGAGGCAGAGTTGTGGTCATTTCAGGATTCCTTGTTGCTTGTATTTTCTGCGTTGCTTTGTTCCTCGCTGTATCAGCTGTTCCACTCTGAGGCGGAGGATGGCAAAAGGCACGACGGGAGACGACGATGTATTGCGTGAAATAAACTCAAGTGTGTCAATTAAAATAGCACACATTCGTGATTTTTGTGCGCTGTTGCAATTATGGCAAATATAGACTACACTAAATAGGGCGCTAATTAATTGTTACTAAATAAGAAAATGAACTACTAAAATGCGAACCACTGAAGTATTCCAATTCCACTAAAGGGCACAGTAGTGCCTATTTCTGCCCTTGTCTCTTGGATATCTCCCTCTTGTGGAAACTATCATCTGTGGCGATCGAAATCTACCGAGCAGTGACTGCGGATAATTTGTTATTGCTGCATTCACATTCATAATGTCATGGCATTGTCAATGTCATGGCATTGTCAATGTCATGGTTCAATGTCATGGCATTGTCAATGTCATGGCATTGTCAATGTCATGGTTCAATGTCATGGCATTGTCAATGTCATGGTTCAATGCTATTACATTAAAGTTAACAACCTGTTGTATGATTCCACTCAACACTTTCGACTTGTACCGCCTGCTGCGTGCGTCCCGTGGTTAGATTACCTCTTAAGCAGTTGTCAGTCGCCGTATAAACGAGAATAATTATATGTTGACTCATTGTTTCAGACGTGATTTCCGTGCGAACTACGGCGTGAAAGCAAAGATAAGCTACGTGTTCTGGTTCCAAGATAATGTTGTTGATCAGGTGGGTATTGTATGCAAGCAAACAAGTGTGGATGCACTGCTGTTAATGCGGACGTAAGCAGCAGTGTAGTTGTACACCGAGATCGTATAAAGTAACACTTTATTAAATAGAGCATAGGCCTAAGGTTTATGTGCTGACAGCGTAAGACACGACGTGTAACGTTGCCTGTTAGACCCGTGCTCTAATTGTGGATACACTTTCGCGTACATACACTGAATAAGTAAGATGTTCTTCCCTGTAAAATAAACACACACGCACACGCACACGCGCACGCGCACACGCACACGCACATACATGCACACACTCCAATCTATACACAAACACTTTCTTCAATGTCACACATACGCGTACTTAGGCCCGTCGTGGAGTCCCACTTTGGGCCAATAATTAGAGTTAGGGTTGGGGGCATGCTCCTATGTACAAAACAGTTCCAGTTTTCCCCAACTACGATCCGTTTTAGCCCAGCCGACATATGGAAAAATGTTGGTGAAATTGTGACTTTAGTGATAAAAGCATGACATTTGGCAGGCTTGTTGAGCATGCCAAAGAAAAATTTTCTGCTATGCGATCACCGGTGAATTCCCATACATCGGTAATAGCCGCCATTTTCAAAGACGGCCTCTGCGAATTAAACCTATGGCGGAATTATGTCTTACAGTGAATGTAATGCGTGCTGCGTGTCAACAGATCTGTTCCCTATACATTGTTATTGGTGTTCAATGCCCCCACATATGGTTGCCACATAGGGTAGATAGAATAGTAAAAATTATGTTTACTGAATAAAGTCAACGAAAATCTTATAAACTAGAACCAAACTAAACTATTCAATTTGTATATAAAATTAAGAAGCAAATGCATAAAGCACAGCCAAACAAAATAAAAGTTTAATTATAGATTATTGTTTCCGCACGAATCACACCAGAACACCCGTATCAATTATTGTTTCCGCACGAATCACACCAGAACACCCGCATCAATTATTGTTTCCGCACGAATCACACCAGAACACCCGCATCAATTATTGTTTCCGCACGAATCACACCAGAACACCCGCATCAATTATTGTTTCCGCACGAATCACACCAGAACACCCGCATCAATTATTGTTTCCGCACGAATCACACCAGAACACCCGCATCAATTATTTTTCCTAAGACATGGTCTGTGTGATGCTGGCGCCACTTTGCTATCCAGGATGAGGATGAGGCAGTTTCTTGGGCTGCATATCATGCCAGCCAGTAAGCAGCCGATGCATTATTATTATCGTCCACCCCTTCGCCACGACCAAGCCAGGTCCGTGGCCATGATTCGTCATTCTATGGATATTGTGAAGAAAACAGTGAGAGTTGTGAATCAAGGACAGGTGCCCATCATCACTGTGGGTCAGCGTTTGTATGCAATAGCAAAGCACATACAGTGGAGCTGGCCAACAAATCATGGTGAAGATTACTTTGTTGTGATGTTCGGCGGAATACACATTGAAATGGCAAGTTTCAAGACACTGGAAAATCTCCTGGAGGACAGTGTTTGGACCAATGCACTCGTACAAGCTGGCATTGCAACACCTGGAAGAGCAGACTTGTTCCAGTTGTAGTCCATCATCCTACAACTGGAGCTTGAGTTGATGATCTACGTTACAGCAACAAGAAAGTCAGATTTTCTGTCCAATGTTGATGCATTTATAAAGATCGCACCAATTACTCTAGGTAGAATCCTGTCCATCTGCGTGGCCACACGCGAAAACAAGCATCTGATGTATTTGCCGAGTTTCTCAAAGGAAACTTTTCAGTGAGAAGATGGCACGCACGTTTTCTGCCATGGTCATTGACAAGGCTCACGAGCAGAACCAAGCAGAAAGGTGGTGGAGGGGATGTGGGTCTGACCGAGAATCCTTCAGCCATGCGGTGCTGGATGGTGTCTGGTCCTGAGATGGCTCGAGTAATTGGGGAGTTCGAAGCTTCATTTGAGAAGAAAAAGAAAACAGATATCCTGCATCGTGAGCAGACACAACATGCACAGATGATATCTGAGATGTCAAATCCGTGATATATGTATTAGAAGATATGGGAAATCTATTCAGTGATGACAGCGGTGACCTCCTTGTCTTTGCCGATCCTGCGGTCACCGAGACTCCGCCGCATTGGGAAGCTAGAACAAGGCAGTACAGCATCTTTGTCAAACAAACATCCTTGTCAACCAAACAAAAGCCACCGCAGATCCCATCAAGCTGAAAATCCTCTTCTGTCGGCCTACAGTCAAAACGAAGTCACGAGGACAGCTGCAGGTGTCTTTGAAGAGCGACTGTTCTCTCTTCGCAAGGCTGTATATTACATTACAGATACGAGATGGAGATCTGGACGCGTTCTTTAAACACGACAATCAAGTTTGCTCACAAGACTTATCACAAAATGTAAGCAAAGAAGGGGAATGAAATCTAACCTGGTAGGTGCATGGAAAAGCAGGTGCCTGAGCAAGAGAGTGTCATTGACTGTCCCTACTACAAAAGCCATTTTTATGGGGCTGCAATCATCAATATGTAGAGACCTTACCTTGCCAATACAATTGATGATTATGCAACCCAAGTGCGACAAGCAAGCCGGGAAGACGTTGTGTGGGGTGAGTACCTTCCAGAGAGTCAGTCTGCAGGTACACGAAGCACGAGGGAACGGGAAGACGTTGTGTGGGGTGAGTACCTTCCAGAGAGTCAGTCTGCAGGTACACGAAGCACGAGGGAACGGGAATTCGGAGTCGCGACAGCTCCTCGAAACTGGACTGAGTTTCTTCGACTTGGTGACAAAAGGTGGAGCTAATCTCCTTCCTAGCAACATGAGCAGCAACCATGCAAGTCATCAGTACACATATTACTGTACTGGTGTAATGCCTCAGGTCTTGCCCCGTGCAATCACGAGGACGATACACGAATCATGTTCTACGTGTAAGATGCCATAAAACAAGGTATACCAATGTGTCAATACATACAACTGACACAGATGTGGTCGTTTTTGGCAGTGACGTCAGCGTCTGTTCATCCCTGATATAACACGATTGCCTTCCAGATGGCGTCTATGTGTAACCAGCCCTCCTGAGATATGTGTGAACCTTGTTTTTAGACATATTCACGCTGTTAGCATTTACACAATCTGTAAATAATGTATTCCATTCATTTATTGTCCTCTGTGAGAACAAGTACTTCCTGATATCAAGTCTACACTGACCCTTTACTAATGTTACCTCATGTCCTGTAGTTCTACTATCTTTCTTGATTGAGAGAAAATTGTGTCTATCAATATTTTCATACCCATTCAATATCTTAAAAAGTTCAATTTGTCTCCTCTTAAACTCCTTGTCTCTAGGGTTGTCAAACCACGTTTGTCGCGGTTTGTCGTTTTGCCAATGTTCCATGGATACACTGGGTGCGTGCGACACAGTCTCATTCTTTGGAGGTATAGAGAAGAAGACTGCGCGGGACACGTGGAAAGCTTACGACGAGGTAACACCAGCTTTGAGTGATACTCCAGAGTCCACAGAGGACTCCCTAAGGCCACTGAGCACATTGTGATCTTGTTGTATGACTGGCAGTGATGGGTACGAAAACAAGCTCCCTGACAGCTCTACACTCAGAATGTTAGAACACTCGATCGTTTTCCCCGACAAACGACGTATAGCAGACTGTTCACTGCTAGGATCAAATGATGATTACTATAGCAACGGTTCCTCCTCAAAGTGAGTGGGGATAGAAGAAGAAACAAGACAAATGTGGGTGGAAGCTACGAAAGATTGCCTAGACCTGCAATGTAGCTGCAAGAAGGGTTGAGGGAACGGTGCAACAGGCTCAAGACACCCCTCCAGTGCACTGCCCTCTGTGGTTGTGGTAGAGAATGTGTTACAACCTGATTAATGAAGACTGAAACAATAACGCTGCCCGAGAAACACAAACGTTTATTTACAGTTTTATTTGCCATACTCATGCACTCAATCGTCTAGTGAGACATGAAATTATTGTTTTCTCAATGATCAAACAGATCTGTAGCATGGTCTTGTGTTTTCTCTTATCACTATTATGAATGTTCAGAAGGTGAAAATGCAACTAAATCAAGCTTTGAGGGCATAATTCCTTGTCATATCATAATTCATAGTACCGATAAGAATGGATTGCAACCATTTTGAAAAAATGGCGACCATTTGCCTCACAGAAAAGTCTGCGGTGATTGTATAGCTTCAAATCTTCCTTTAGACAAGCTCTAGCTGTTTGCCAAATTTGATGCTTGTATCACAAAAGTCAAATTTTTTCACATATCTGCTGGATTATTTGAGAGTCCTAGCATTTATTAGTGTACATTACATAGGTCTTCTATAAAGTATTGCAATTCATTCATACTACAGCTGGTATAACGGCACCGTGCACATCCGCACTGTTGCAGGGTGACGGTATCTATGTGGCGGAGTTCGACAATCCAGACAAAGGATGGCTCGGCTTCCTCATCGAGGTACGACACGTAGATTTTGTAGCAGAGTAACATACGTACGTACGTACGTACCCACAAACACACGTGCGTTCGTGCGTTCATAATGAAATAGTAATTTATTTTATGTTGATACTTAAATCTTTTACATATATACTTATCAGTGTTTAGTCGTTGGGTACAATGCACGTTCAGTATGCACTGCGTGTATGTACATGACATGAGATGATATACGTCCCTGTGTATACTTAGGCCCTACATAGCTTTTACATTTACTTTCCGCCGTTTTCAGGCTGTTTATGATGGTCCTATGGGTCACACATTGACGTTGACGTCAGAAGTCAACATCATCCCGAATACGTTCCCCTACCCGCCATGCCACGGAGAGGGATGCTACGAGACACTGGTGTGAGGCGTCACGGAACAGTCGCGATAGGAGACAGCGACGAGTCCCTGTTATGTCTACAAAGATCCAACCATGAATAAAGATCTACACGAGATCTTATCTGCCTACGATACGAAACTCAATATAATGTATGGCATTGCAATGCATGATATGTTTAACATTAAATATTTACAAAAGCGATTATTAATTTTTTTATATCGACATGAGAAAAATGTACGAAGTTAACCCCTAATGGAATGTCAGTAAGCATATTATTTGGACCTCTACCGAAGAAATAGCAACAACGATGTTATAGACGAATGTGGCCATTTCTGCACACATGTTGCGTCATGTGACGTACTCACACACATTGTTTAGTTGCCGACAGTTACAGTTTCTGACACTCGGCCACTTTCTAATTGCCGCCTTGTGCATGATGGTGCACACAGGCAACACTATAAATATGACCATTTATGTTGAAATAAAATATAATAAGCTGCTGATATTATAAAATCCTTATTTAGCAAGATGCATATGGCTCAAAGCAAAAGTCAATGTAATAAAGTTATTCACTTCATAGTATATTCTAGAGACACCTGGTGGCGTCACAGTGTCTTATTCCTCGACCGAGTTAGAATAATGAAATAGTACAATAAAGAAATTTCTATTGCGCCGACATCCTCAGGAACCTGAGCTCAATAGTGCGTCAATACCAAATCGCTGTCTCAAATCGGTTTACTTTTTGAAATCATATGGAGGAATAAGCTGATGAGTTAAAGAGGATAAGCTGAGGAGTTAAAGAGGATAAGCTGAGGAGTTCAAGAGGATAGGCTGAGGAGTTAAAGAGGATAAGCTGAGGAGTTCAAGAGGATAAGCTGAGGAGTTCAAGAGGATAAGCTGAGGAGTTAAAGAGGATAAGCTGAGGAGTTAAAGAGGATAAGCTGAGGAGTTAAAGAGGATAAGCTGAGGAGTTAAAGAGGATAGGCTGAGGAGTTAAAGAGGATAGGCTGAGGAGTTAAAGAGGATAAGCTGAGGAGTTAAAGAGGATAAGCTGAGGAGTTAAAGAGGATAAGCTGAGGAGTTAAAGAGGATAAGATGAGGAGTTAAAGAGGATAAGCTGAGGAGTTAAAGAGGATAACCTGAGGAGTTAAAGAGGATAAGCTGAGGAGTTAAAGAGGATAAGCTGAGGAGTTAAAGAGGATAAGCTGAGGAGTTAAAGAGGATAAGCTGAGGAGTTAAAGAGGATAAGCTGAGGAGTTAAAGAGGATAAGCGGGTCAGAAAGGAAAGATGTTCGGGTGACGCCGAATTGCTGTTATACTCCTGTACGTTTAACGCTAACAGGGAGTGAGTTACATAGAGTTAATGCGACATCCGAGAAGTTCCGACTCTGTGTTAACTTGATGGAAACAAAGGTGGAGCCCAGAACTAGATGTTCGAAGCTGCCGTTCTTGCAAGACAGTCATTATTACATTTAGTTCCCGAACGCCCATAGCGTGTCTGCAATACATACAATACATACAATACATACAATACATACAATACATACAATACATACAATACATACAATACATACAATACATACAATAAATACAATACATACAATACATACAATACATACAATATATACAATACATACAATGCATACGATTTCTTGAAGTATCACTCGCATTCTCTGTCCACGCTTTCGTCAACCCCTAGCGGCTTCTACAGCATTGTATGAAAAACCACATGTTTTTACTTCTTTGAAGCTGTCTAGCTCTACCTGTTAATTGGCCAAACACTATAATGCAGACTCCCCGTTTCTCAAACATAATGCGCATATCGGCATTAGCTACGGCCTAGGGAAGCCAGGCATAGGGCCACATAGGCAATATAAAAGCTATCATTTTACAGGCATAACATTGTTATAACAACATTTCCGGCATGATCCAAACTAAACAAGGTGCCGACGTGTGAATGTTGCTTTCTCGTGTTAGACCTTCAAACAGATAACGCGAAGACTGTAGCAAACATTACGAGAACATTGTTTCTGCCTAACTACCTGCTCCAGGTTCTAACCTGCCAGCTTAACTAAACAGTACTTAATACTTTCACACTGGTTACTAGGTGGGGTTACTGTAGTTAGTTGCAGACCTGACTAGTTCCCGGCCCACGATGTGGAGCCATTGTATTCTACCACTAGTTCCCGGCCCACTATGTGGAGCCACTGTATTCTATCACTATTTCTTCAACTTTCTGTCTTACATAATGCCTTTCACCATCGTCCACGCTGGCGCTCCTGCTAACACCATTATGTGCACCTTGCACCACTCTGTGACTTCCTCCGTCCATACACGCTGTTCCCCAAAGGTGCAAACTTGCTTAATTATCTATCCATCAATAGGTATACACACCTCGTCCCCCTATCCAGACAAAGACAAGACAACGTCGTCACAAACAAGGATGAGCAGTCTAGAGCAGAAAACATTGTCTCTTGAGAGAGAAATGAGTCACACAGAGAATGTTAACTATCTGCTCCTTGTTAGCGGTCACCAGACGTGTTGGCAAGTTACATATTAGCAAGTCAAGTCTCAATTCAATGACCTCCAAGTCAAGTCAAGTCTCGAGTCAGCTCTCTGAATTCCAAGTCAAATCCCAAGTCATGATGGTTGTGATTTATGTGCGTTAATTTTAGTGGGAAATTTAGGCTGATGCTGCCTTGCCACAACATTAGTTGATCATATATAGTAAGTACTTAATTTAGGCTGATGCTATCCCGCCACAACATTAGTCGATCACATAAAGTAGGTACTTAATTTAGGCTGATGCTGCCTTGCCACAACATTAGTCGATCACATATAGTAGGTACTTAATTTAGGCTGATGCTGCCTTGCCACAACATTAGTCGATTATATATATAGTAGGTACTTAACTTAGGCTGATGCTGTCCCGCCACAACATATAACAAAGACTACGGTGTGACAACATCTAACAAAGACAGACTACCGTGTGACAACATCTAACAAAGACAGACTACCGTGTGACAACATCTAACAAAGACAGACTACCGTGTGACAACATCTAACAAAGACAGACTACCGTGTGACAACATCTAACAAAGACAGACTACCGTGTGACAACATCTAACAAAGACAAAACTACGGTGTGACAAACAAAGACGATTAGAAGACGTTGTCTTTTGAGACAAAACTCAGTCACAGAGAGATGATAATGATCTTACTTATGTGATTGTTTCTTATTACCGGTCGCTGGTCACTGCCTTTTCCGTATGTGTTGGCATGAGCCGAGGGTATGGAATGAAGGGCCTTTTATCAAAGTTGCCCCACGCTATAGCTACGAACGTTCTGTTCATCTAACTTTATCTTGCTAGTGGGGAGCGGTGGTCTATGGCTAGAGCATCGGATTGTCGATCAGGAGGACTATGGTTCGATTCCACCTGCCGCCGGAAGCTTGGGCAATTTCGTTCACCCCACTTTGCCTGTGTCTTTCGGAAGAGACACTAAAAGTCGATGGTCCCTTCTACCTGGTGTTTATGCCAGGGGAAGTAAAAGATCCCACGCAGGGAGGAAATGGGAAAAACCTTGTCGTGGACTCACCGCTCCTATATTTGGGCTGTTTAGAATTAAATGTCATAAGTCATAGATCATCTTTATAAAAAAACATCCCGCGGGGGGAGTCAGGGCCAATTTTAATTGGAGCTGAGTGTTAAACATATAGAAAACGGACAATGCAATCACCTATCCATTGTCCGTTGTCGGAGGTTGTTTGTGACAGTGGGGTTTGCAATAAATCGATGGCCCAGAGGGTTTGTGCAAATTTAGTTTTTCATAAAAGTTCATGTCGAACTGAGTTTACGCAAACACAAAATATGTTATTACGTTCCACGCCCACGCACATGTATACATACATCCATGCAACCGCGCAATCGCGCAACCGCGCAATCGCGCAATCGCGCAACCGCGCACGCAATACAACAAAACATTAATTTCAATGCTGAAGTCTGCGGATCCAGTGCGTGTTTCTCGGTCTGAGAGCCGTCTATCTCCAGTCCACGTCAGACCCCTTTCTAGTGGCAGTGCACCGCACAATCACTATTTGCCCCAGTCGACGTGAGGTGCATTGAGTACCCGCGTCGCTATGATGATGATGACGACGACCGAGATGAAGACGTAGGAGTAGAGACACACCCGGTCGCACACCATGGCCAGCTGCGCCCAGTCGTACCGCGTCGCCCGAAGTGTCGCCGTCTCCGACGTCTCCATGTTCATGTGGGTCAAACACGTCAGGATGTTGCGCTGTAGACGTCTGTAGCTAGGCGTGTCCGTCACGTCCCGCCTGTCACCGAACGGGCCCTTGTCGGTCTCGGGTGTGGCCGGCGACGGACCGTCCGGGGCGGCGCCCTCGACGACAAAGGCGTTGCGAACGGCGTTCATCCCGAATAACAACATCTTGCGGGTGAGCTCGATCTGACGTCAGCAAACACTTGTCAGTCTAAAGAGGCCACCTTTAAGAGATCCTTAAGCACAATATTTTTTAACTACGCCGCTACACAGGTGTATTTTATTATCGTTGTTATTATTATTAATTATTATTAGTACATCAGGGTATACACCAGTAATCGTTTCCTTTGATACAATTGACGAAGCGTCCGATAATTGCAAGGAACTGATTGGTGTCTTTATTGCGACAGTGTTTATAAACACATTTAAATTAATTAATCGATATTATAAACTAATGTCTTCGCACTATCCTAATTAAAATAGTATCCGTAGTTCCTTGTTGCTGCATGGAACCGCCACTGAAAATACACGTTTGCCGCAAACTTAAAATGTCTATAGTTACAGTCAAACTGATGACGTGGGATGGTTGCTGTATTTTCACCTCACGTGTAAAGCAGTATAATGGATTATGTTGCTCCCACTGACACACGCACAAATGTTGCTCCCGCTGACACACGCACAAATGTTCAAGTTGGGAGAATAATATAATATTGATGTTCTTTTTATCACAACTATAAAGTTTACTCACTACAACGACGTTTCGACAACCGCTTCAGGAACTGAATTCTGGGACGACTTAGTTCTTCTGCGTCAAGAAGTAACTAGAGGAAGACACTGAACTGATGCTCTACACAAACCTAAATGTGGATAACCTAATGAAGATATAGATGTTCGTTGCTACAACCACATATTTTCGCTTCTATATGTTACGATATATTAGCAACAGTTTGGTACTGGGAAGTCCAGTGTCAACTGTAATAGCAAATCTGCTTATGGAACAACCAGCCATTGTCACAGTGCCAGGAACATGCTGGAACAACCAGCCATTGTCACAGTGCCAGGAACATGCTGGAACAACCAGCCATTGTCACAGTGCCAGGAACATGCTGGAACAACCAGCCATTGTCACAGTGCCAGGAACATGCTGGAACAACCAGCCATTGTCACAGTGCCAGGAACATGCTGGAACAGCCAGCCATCGTCACAGTGCCAGGAACATGCTGGAACAACCAGCCATTGTCACAGTGCCAGGAACATGCTGGAACAACCAGCCATTGTCACAGTACCAGGAACATGCTGGAACAACCAGCCATTGTCACAGTGCCAGGAACATGCTGGAACAACCAGCCATTGTCACAGTGCCAGGAACATGCAAGCCGAAACTATGGAAGAAATATGTGGATGATGTTTTGGAAGCAGTAACGAAGGGGTATGAACAAGAACTGACTGAGCATATTAACAACATAGACATTACAAGAGCCTACAGAGCATCTTAACAACATAGACACTACAGGCTGCGTACAGTTCACGTACGAAGAAGAGAGCGACAAGTCCCTGCCTTTCCTGGATATACTAACGGTAGGAAAGGAGGATGGAATAGTAAAACACGTAGTCTATCGAAAGAACACCAACTCTGACCAGTATCGGAACTTTAGTTCTCACATGCGCTACATCAGAAATGTCACAAAGACATTACGTGACAAATGCAATAACATCGCTTCAGAAGCCAGATGACATACGACAGATGACAGAGAGAAAGAGGTGAAGCAGATATAGGTACCCACAATGGACCACCAAGATGACTAAAGAACAGCAAAAAAGGACACAGTCCACGGAAAGTAAGGAAAAGAACACTTAAACCCAAAAAGGCTCACCGTATCATATGTAAAATGTGCAATCGAACATGTACTGCGTGTATTAAAACATCATCATCATCATCATCGTCTAAGTATCAAGGGAAATTTTAGCGCACTGAAAGGGCAAAGTTGAGGAAAGCAGAAAGACAGACGGTGTATACTAGATGTCACGTATATGTTGTAATCACACCTACATTGACGAAACAGGTCGAACGTTTGGAACAAGACAAGGAACACAATAAGGAGGCTCCGATCAGCGATATCAGACCTTGCAAACAAAAACAACTGCATTATTGTGGGGAAGCCCGTATGATTGACAGAAAAGCAACATATGTATGAGATGGATAAAGTAGGCCCTATAGGTCAGAAAAACAACACCGATCGTTCCAGAATGTAGTTCCCAAAGAAGGCAACCGGCGGCGGCCTAAACGTCGTAGTAGTGAGTAAACTTTATATTATTTTAAAGAAAATCCATATTATTCCCATCGATACAGTTTGATGCATGATTCCACAGGATGGTGATACTGCATCATTCTGCCAGCCCCTGAGCACGACCACCTGTCCCGGCGCAGATATCGTCGTACCTTCTCCTCCTTGTTTTTCCGCTTCACATGCGGCGTAATCTTCAGCCTGTGTCCGATGCTGTGATGGACGAGGCGCTTGGCCCACGTTGGCATCTTCCAGCGGTGCTCGCCGCGGTAGTGGATCTGAACGACCGCCACATTCAAGATGGTCGACATCGCCGTCAGGATCTGCACTTGCAGCAGGTAGTGCTCTGTAACTCCGCGGTGTGGCGCACCGTGTATTAAACGTGTCATCACCATTGTAATAACATGAACGGCCGGCGTGTTAAACATTTATTCTGTCTATCAAAGGAACGGATAGTCACGAGTGAAGAGGCTGCGTAATGTTGAGGCATTAAGGTTGCCGACTACCATGAAATAAAGTAATAAAGTAAAAAGTAATAAAGTACATGACAAAAGCACTTTAATCTTCTTAGCAAGATTACCTAGTACATATGAACGCACGTCAATCTATTGTCTTGTCAAGAGTAAATAGATCCGAACTTCATCGGTTTTATGACATCGTAAGATTGATAGGCAGCAACTACCTTGGTAAATGTATACGGTGGAACGCAGCATACAGTGGAACACAGTATACAGTGGAACGCAGTATACAGTTAGGAGGTATACATGACTGTATATCACATCAGTTCACTAAATGAGTGTTCTCTGGGATGTTACGACATCGAATTGCAGACCTATGTGTCTGTTGCCCGTCGATTTCACTGAAGATGTAGTTCCTTAACTTCGGTGCGGTTTTGACGCCATATCTCTATATTTCATTCGACCATAAATGGATAGCAACACGTGCTCTTATGACGTCCGTAAAATACATATGCTTTAAGTAAAAGATCACACACATCAAAATCGAAAAACGAAGTCACGTGGACTCACAAAGCCAATGGTATCGAAACAAAAGTCTACCCGGGCTCTGCATCAGCTGCGGCCAAGCACTTGCTCTGGCAATGGAGTAAGCACCTTAAGCGCCTTGTCTAGGTGGATATATAATACCACACATTATATCATCATTATCGTATTATCATCATCATTATCATCATCATTGTCATCACCTTCACTACCATCATCATAATCATTACGTACTCCTACCAATGAGTGGGAGACTTCCGGAGGGCGGCGGAAGCAGGGCGACGACTACGACGGTGTAGACCATGTGCGAGAGGAAGACGACGACGGAGAGCAAGCCCTTCTCGCCGCTCTCGACGGGCAGGTAGAAACTCGACGTCGTCAGCAGCACCATGAAGAAGAGCGGCAGGATCAACGCGACTAGGTAGTAGGTGCCTCGACGCTGCAACAACGATCGATACACCTTTACCTCGACAACCCAGGTATGCAAGCAGCGGCGGCGGCGGCGGCGGCGGCGGCGGCGGCGGCGGCGGCGGCGGCGGCGGCGGCGGCGGCGGCGGCGGCGGCGGCGGCGGCGGCGGCGGCGGCGGCGGCGGCGGCGGCGGCGGCGGCGGCGGCGGCGGCGGCGGCGATGGTATTTACAACTAAACACCCTCTACACTCCAGCTGTCTCCACCCACCTGCAATACAACAGTGTATGTCAAGTCTCGGAAGTTGTCCCGTTTGTGGCTCTTCTTCACTGGAATGGCGACGATGTCCCACTCGCCGTTGCTCGTGTAGGGGGACATGTCTCCGGTTGCGCTCATGTTGACGATCTCCAGTTCCTGGTCGTTGTAGCTCGAGGAGCCGAACGTGAACTCGCACCTCTGCTCGTCGAAGGGGAAGTAGAACGGCTCGAGGAGACAGAGCGATAGGTAGACAACGGGCGCTAACCAAACGACACAGCCGTCGTGGTAAAGACGCTTGGATAACATCATCAGAGGACGGTCGGCGTCACGAACACTGAGAATAACAATATATATATATATATATATATATATATATATATATATATATATATATATATATATATATATATATATATATATATATAGGGCTTGCTCTCCGTCGTCGTCTTCCTCTCGCACATAGTAGAAAAGACGCATGACGTTGTGAACAATTGTACGTAACTGTTAACAACCGACCCCGACATTTTCTACTGAGGTAAATAAAACATTCAATACATAATCAATAGGTATTGCAGTAGGCATGTGGATCCACTATATATATATATATATATATATATATATATATATATATATATATATATATATATATATATATATATATATATATATATATATATATATATATATATATATATATATATATATATATATATATATATATATATATATATATATATATATATATATATATAGTGGATCCACATGCCTACTGCAATACCTATTGATTATGTATTGAATGTTTTATTTACCTCTTGCCCTTGTACTACGTAACGTCGAACAATAGTAGAAAAGACGCATGACGTTGTGAACAATTGTACGTAACTGTTAACAACCGACCCCGACATTTTCTACTGAGGTAAATAAAACATTCAATACATAATCAATAGGTATTGCAGTAGGCATGTGGATCCACTATATATATATATATATATATATATATATATATATATATATATATATATATATATATATATATATATATATATATATATATATATATATAGTGGATCCACATGCCTACTGCAATACCTATTGATTATGTATTGAATGTTTTATTTACCTCAGTAGAAAATGTCGGGGTCGGTTGTTAACAGTTACGTACAATTGTTCACAACGTCATGCGTCTTTTCTACTATTGTTCGACGTTACGTAGTACAAGGGCAAGGCGTCGCTAAACGTTAATGTGTCTGCCAGTATTACGTCGCAATTTCGAAAATATTGACAGGCAGCTCCATGTACCAAGGCTTAGATGGATATTTCCGTGATAATGTAGTTCGTAAAAACAACGATTGCTTGAAATCATAGTATATTACATCTTGGAGTATATTTCCATTTCCACAACAACGAAACATTCATTAGAATTTAATGAATCACTAATTCCAAATAATACTCCCTTTTACCAGCTTGCCTTGATTATGCATATTTTCTGCATATATTATATCGGCAAGCTTCGATGTGACGTCACTGGTGACGTCACTGGTGACGTCACTGGTGACAGGGAAGTGCTACGAGACTGGGACTTTCCATTCACTCACCATACTATTGAAAGTGATAGTAGTTGATAAGAACCGAGCGTCAGAATGTTTTATTGTGCGGCAATCAGTTGTAATGTTTTATTGTGCGGTAATCAGTTGTAATGTTTTATTGTGCGGTAATCAGTTGTAATGTTTTATTGTGCGGCAATCAGTTGTAATGTTTTATTGTGCGGCAATCAGTTGTAATGTTTTATTGTGCGGTAATCAGTTGTAATGTTTTATTGTGCGGTAATCAGTTGTAATGTTTTATTGTGCGGCAATCAGTTGTAATGTTTTATTGTGCGGTAATCAGTTGTAACGTTTTATTGTGCGGTAATCAGTTGTAATGTTTTATTGTGCGGCAATCAGTTGTAATGTTTTATTGTGCGGTAATCAGTTGTAATGTTTTATTGTGCGGCAATCAGTTGTAATGTTTTATTGTGCGGTAATCAGTTGTAACGTTTTATTGTGCGGTAATCAGTTGTAATGTTTTATTGTGCGGTAATCAGTTGTAATGTTTTATTGTGCGGCAATCAGTTGTAATGTTTTATTGTGCGGCAATCAGTTGTAATGTTTTATTGTGCGGTAATCAGTTGTAATGTTTTATTGTGCGGCAATCAGTTGTAATGTTTTATTGTGCGGCAATCAGTTGTAATGTTTTATTGTGCGGTAATCAGTTGTAATGTTTTATTGTGCGGTAATCAGTTGTAATGTTTTATTGTGCGGCAATCAGTTGTAATGTTTTATTGTGCGGCAATCAGTTGTAATGTTTTATTGTGCGGTAATCAGTTGTAATGTTTTATTGTGCGGCAATCAGTTGTAATGTTTTATTGTGCGGCAATCAGTTGTAATGTTTTATTGTGCGGCAATCAGTTGTAATGTTTTATTGTGCGGCAATCAGTTGTAATGTTTTATTGTGCGGCAATCAGTTGTAATGTTTTATTGTGCGGCAATCAGTTGTAATGCAAACAGTAGTAAGAATAGAGAAACATGTAGTTGGATTAATTTCCCTACGGAGCCAACTTTGTTTAAAAAAAAAATTAAAATTAGACGCGCTCATTTTAAACGCAACAAAAGACTATGTGAAAAAAATGCTGAAATTCTTAAAGCTGAAAGACTTGCTTCTAAACTATGTAATAATGACTTCAAAAACTTCTGGAAGGACATAAAACATATGAATAACGCCAGGTTGCCAAATCCTAGCAATGTTGGTGGTGCTTCCGGTGTCGAAAATGTAAAGAATATGTGGCTTCATCATTACCAGTCCCTACTTAACTCTATACCTGGCTCTCCAGTCAAAATCAAGAAGATTAATGAATACTGTAGCAATGTACAGCTTAATGCTCAAATGATTGTTAATGTTAAGGAAATTCAAGATATAATACATGCAATGCCTGTAGGCAAAGCCCCGGGTTATGATAGTGTAAGTAACGAACATTTTAAATATGCGAATGAAAAACTTCATGTTCTCATGTCACTTTTATATAGTAGCATGTTAATTCATGGTTTTTTACCAGATGCTATGATGATTACAATCATAGCCCCCATAATTAAAAATAAGGCGGGTGACCTGTCTGATAACAACAACTACCGACCCATTGCTCTCACCACAATTGCTAGTAAATTATTTGAATCCTTGATATTATCCAGGGTTTCTACTTTTTTTATCTACATGTGTAAACCAATTTGGATTTAAAAAGCATCACCCACCTGAAATGCTCATATTTTTTATTAAAATAACTCTTTCGACACTACATAGCGAATGGCTCATCTATGTATGTTACCATGCTGGATGCCTCTAAGGCCTTTGACAAAGTCAATCATAGTAAGCTATTCACCAAACGAATTGACCGGGGATGTCCTTCTTTTATTGTTCGCATTCTTTATTACTGGTACAGAACCCAGAAATTCACTGTCAGATGGTGTTATAGCTTCTCAGAATTTTTTTACCGTTTCAAACGGTGTTAAGCAGGGTGGAATCCTTTCTCCACATCTTTTTAACATTTACATGGATGACTTAAGTGTAAATTTGAATAAATTACAAATTGGCTCTCTTCATGCAGGAACCATAATGAATCATATGATGTATGCCGATGACCTTTGTGTTTTTTCACCTAGTGTTGCAGGGTTGAGAAAACTCACCAATTGTTGTGCCAAGTATGGCAATATGTTTGATATAACGTACAATGCCAAAAAATCTGTCTGTATGGTTATTGATAACAAACCTAGGGTCAAGAAAAATATTCATCCTGTTGTTATCAATAACAATACACTACCTTACACTGAGAAATGTAAATACCTTGGCCATATTATAAACAATAATCTTACTGATGATGACGATATTGCCAGGCAGAAAAGATGTATCTATGCTCAGGCAAATGCTTTAGCCAGAAAATTTTACTTATGCAACAATTCCATTAAAACAACTATTTAATTCATACTGTGGTTCAATGTACACCTCAAGTCTTTAGTGTCATTTTAAAAAACAGAGTCTGAAAGGTATTACTGTCGCTTATAACAACAGTTTTATAATTATATACAACCTGTCACCCTGCTGTAGTGCAAGCCATATGTTCGCTACTAATTATGTTAAATCCTTTAATGAACGTATTCGCTCATAAATTTTTAGCCTTTTATGCCGGTTGGAAAAATCCGACAATATACTTTTTGTGAATTATCTTCACACTTTTATTTATTATCGAAGTCCACTGATTAAACATTGGATTGATCAATTGTATGCTTTTACTTCATGATGTTTGTACTTTTATACAAATATATTTTTTTATCCTGACTTATCTTATATATATATATATTACTACACGTCATGTATTTATATTGATACATATATATTTCTCACTACATGTACCTCTATTGTTCATCATGTGTGTGTATATGTATGGTTTTTTTTAACCTGTATGTATTTATAATATTATGGGTTCTTGCCTGAAATAAAACATTATTATTATTATTATTAGTTCCACATTAACCTAAACATGTTACTTTATAACCGCTTGTATAGCTTTCGCTTCCTTTCGAATAAAATATGGCGCTATATTTTACCATTTTAACAACAGTCAGTGAGACGATCATTAGAACATATACAATTTCTTGTATCCTTAAAATTCATGTTATATAATACATAATATAATATATCAAGACTATGATGTTAAAACTACAATAGTATCTTGTTTCTATATTTTAGATGTTCATGCTTTATCCGTCATCAGTGGAAATTCTCCCCAGAAATGTGCTCAATTAAATGAAATACAAAGGAATGAGAGAGATAAGCGATTATTGTATTGCGAATACAACGGAGCCACCTGCATGTTTTTTTTTATCTATACAGTGTTTTTCGTCAGGTCATTTTGAATGTGAAGCGTGGTCTGTTATTTTGAATGTGAAGCGTGGTCTGTTATTTTGAATGTGAAGCGTGGTCTGTTATTTTGAATGTGAAGCGTGGTCTGTTATTTTGAATGTGAAGCGTGGTCTGTTATTTTGAATGTGAAGCGTGGTCTGTTATTTTGAATGTGAAGCGTGGTCTGTTATTTTGAATGTGAAGCGTGGTCTGTTATTTTGAATGTGAAGCGTGGTCTGTTATTTTGAATGTTAAGCGTGGTCTGTTATTTTGAATGTTAAGCGTGGTCTGTTATTTTGAATGTTAAGCGTGGTCTGTTATTTTGAATGTGAAGCGTGGTCTGTTATTTTGAATGTGAAGCGTGGTCTGTTATTTTGAATGTGAAGCGTGGTCTGTTATTTTCACATCTGCTCACTGTACTTCAACAGTGTCTAGTTAAACTTGGCTTCCCTTTGATGACAAGTACAGGAATAACAAACCCTAAAAGTAAAGGTTAATCCATTCCTAACTAGAACTGAGTAAATATTACGTGTCACATCAGTCACCGAAATCACCAAGTCGAAATACCATCGGCCGAATTCATCTCGTATTCACGCCATTATAAGGTGACCGGATTCATACACGTAGCAATTGGGCTGAATTCGCCGAGGGCCGAAATCACCACCACCCGTCTGCGCTACTACTGCTAATGCGATGTTTACCATAAAAACGACCACCCAGAGCCGCCAAACTTCTCCTCATCTATTTACCAAACATATACACATGTCACGTGGTCAAACATTACTCTTACGTCCGTGTAGCGATAGCAAATTGCAAAAACAAAGACTAGCTCCGCGAAGCTAGGCATAGGAGATTTTTTGTTTTTGTACATTTTTATTTATATATGTTTTGAACACGTCATGTGTGTATGCTTATGGTGCACAGACGATAAGTGTGGCGGCTCTATATCGTCGTTTTCATGGTTAGGTCAGAAAGTAAATGAGATCGAAGTCAAAGGCTACTGGCATCACTAAATTGCTACGAAAGAGCCGAATTCCAAGACGATTCGGCGTATCACTTGCTGCTAGCGGTTCGAAATCGTTACATTTTACTTTCTATTCTGGAAAATCGACATCGTCACCACTTGCCGTAGAAACACGAGTGAAACTATTCTGAAGCGTTGCACAGAAACAACTGACTGAATGTAAACGCATGTTACCAGTGACGTCATCAAACCACGTGATCGCTCATCTCATTAACTTCGAATTTTACGCGCGAGACCCATTAAACATCTAATTTTACCTATAAATACATTTTAAAGTATTTTTGTAGGCATGTAGTATATGCACTAATAAACTCCGAGTACACACCAAAAAAAGTATTTTAGCTAGTGCCTTGTTTTTATTCCCTTCAAATAGTTCAATTGAAGAGATGCAAACCAACACAAACAGTTTGTCAAGTAATGCGCACAAATGCCTCCAGAACTGAAATCATGACATGACAAATAGTTAGAGAATACCACCTCTGCCGAGCGACAAGGCCTGTGCGTCGTATGGGAAACAATTCGGAAAAGCAAAAGAGGACGCACAAAATAATCCGACCGACGAACCATCGCAAGAGAAGCAAAAACCCAGAAACTAAACTACGCAAGCTATTTAAATACAAACGTCGACCGACTTACTCGTTGTAGAGAATGACATCGGGTATCCATATAGGGTGTGTTGTAACAAAATGCTTGATATTGTTGTACTTTTGTGGATCCCATTGTAGCCGCTCGTCCACCCATTTCTGAAGGTCAAAACAAGTTATTTAAAGCAGAAAAACACACACACACACACACACACACACACACACACACACACACACACACACACACACACACACACACACACACACACACACACACACACACACACACACACACACACACACACACACACACACACACACACACACACACACACACACACACACACACACACACACACACACACACACACACAAACACAAGCACGCACACACACACACACACACACACACACACACACACACACACACACACACACACAAACACAAGCACGCACGCACGAACACACACACACAAACGCACACGCACACGCACACGCGCATACACACGAACGCCCGCTCGCCCGCTATGAATGCGAGAGTTGGACTGGCAAATCGCGCGTATGAAATCCTGCTCTGCTCGTATGATATGTATGTGTAATATTAACAGTACCATAGAAACACTGTACGACACTACATTAACACGACCTCGTTTAACTTCAGACCTCCCCCGCTGCAAGTAACTGAATTACATCGACACGTGGATACCTGTGACAATACTGCCCTACCTCACGCTGTAATACATCTATGTACGACGCTAAACGAAATGGCTGCGTACACCTTCCCCCTAACGTGTCCTGTTTCGTGTAGTGTCGTACACCTTCCCCCTAACGTGTCCTGTTTCGTGTAGTGTCGTACACCTTCCCCCTAACGTGTCCTGTTTCGTGTAGTGTCGTACACCTTCCCCCTAACGTGTCCTGTTTCGTGTAGTGTCGTACACCTTCCCCCTAACGTGTCCTGTTTCGTGTAGTGTCGTACACCTTCCCCCTAACGTGTCCTGTTTCGTGTAGTGTCGTACACCTTCCCTGGCGTAACCTATTTCGTGTAGTGTGGTACAATCTCCCCTAACTTAACCTATTTCGTGTAATGTCGTACACCCCCTAGCGTAATGTATTGCATGTGGTCTCGTACACCCTCCCCCTAACGTAACCTGTTTCGTGCAGTGTCGTACACCCTCCCCCTAACGTAACCTGTTTCGTGCAGTGTCGTACACCCTCCACCTAACGTATCCTATTTTAAGGCGTGTCGTACACCCTCCACCTAACGTAACCTATTTCATGTAGTGTCGTACACCCTCCCCCTAACGTAACCTATTTCACGTAGTGTCGTACACCCTCCACCTAACGTAACCTATTTCATGTAGTGTCGTACACCCTCCCCCTAACGTAACCTATTTCACGTAGTGTCGTACACCCTCCACCTAACGTAACCTATTTTAAGGCGTGTCGTACACCCTCCAGCTAACGTAACCTATTTCAAGGCGTGTCGTACACCCTCCACCTAACGTAACCTATTTCACGTAGTGCCGTAGACCCTCCACCTAACGTAACCTATTTCAAGGCGTGTCGTACACCCTCCACCTAACGTAACCTATTTCAAGGCGTGTCGTACACCCTCCACTTAACGTAACCTATTTCAAGGCGTGTCGTACATCGAACAGATCATCCATCCGTTGACTTGACGTTGGCGTGTAATCAATAATAATAATTATCTTATTATTATCCACCATGAGTATGAGGGGTTCACCTACGACCCCACTTTGGTCGCCTCAGTTTAATGTTTTTTGAAATTCACCCCTCTATTACCGTTTCTACGAACAGTCGAATTACCCTTTGTAGTTATTACGTACATCTGTTCGCAACGCTACGCGAACAGTTACGTACATCTGTTCGCAACGCTACGCGAACAGTTACGTACAATTGCTTACAACGTCATGCGTCTTTCTACACGTTACTAGGATATATAATAATGATAAGCATGTTTAAACAACTGGGTTCTTAGTTTATGGCGAAATGTTGTTGTATTTCCTACGTAGTTAACACTAACAGGGAGTGAGTTCTACAGAGTCGATGCAACAACTGAAAAAGCTCTAGTTCCAACAATGTTGTCTTAACACTGGGAACAAAAAGTAAATTAGAATTAGATGATCGAAGCTGTCTGGGCTGTCTTGCAGGAGTGAGCAGTGAATGCAAATATGCCGGTTGCTTGGATGAAAGTGCTTGATAGGTAAATGTACAGATCTTAAAAATAATGCGATATCGGACAGGGTGCCAACGCAATAATATAAGAAGTGGTAATGAGTGAGAGAAAGGACGAGACCGGGTAACTACCCTTGCCAAACAATTTTGCACATGTTGAAGTTTCATGATGTCCTTGAGAGCAATATTATGATAAATGGAATTGCAATAGTTAAGCCTACTGCTAACAAGAGCAGTTGCAATAGTTTTGACGACAGCAAAAACATATACCGGCCTGTATTACGAAAAATCAAGAAGCCATCAATATATTCACTGGCTGCACCATGTGCCAAGGCATAGCCGAATATTTATGTGTTAATGTTGTGTATCCTGACACTTTACAATCACGTACGAACTACCAAAGTCCGTCCGGAAGATTTTTGCTAGTTTATGCAATAATAATATGACATAACATTACATACCACTCGCAACCAGACACTCGAGTGGAGAGTTTGAGTCTTCTCATTCTACAAACACAAACTACACATTATCTTGTTATTATCGCAAAGTCTTCCAAGAACAATCATGTCTATGAATCATGTCTATGATCTCCAATGGAATTAATGCAAACGTCAGTTAATAGAGAATAGGTATTAAGGAATTGATTTTCTTTCGTTCTACTTATACACGCGTTTCTGACAGACAATCTATGGGATGTCACAATTCTCAAGACGACTGATAGCATCATAACTTTGTATAACATTTCATAAGTTTCTTTGCTGATGTAGCTCGTGCTTTTGCGATCAGACCTCAATTATTTTGAGAAAAAAAAATAGGCAAATAATTAACAAATAATTAACGCGGCCATCAACGTGAACATTGATTTCACAAAGTAGGTTTTTATGTTCCTGCGTATTTTCGTGGGAATAATTGTTCAACTTACCAAGTCTACAATTCTATGTAGCGCAAAACCAACTTTGACCTGCACGGGCTCGGAGGCGTTCCTTTTTGGCGGAACATTGAATTTTGTGTTGGCATTAAATAAGTCCTGATGTAACCGCAGGTGTTCCTCACCATGGCCGCAACCTAGTTATGCGAAACCGAGGACAACCATGTTAAATACAAGGAAGTATTTAGTAGTTCATGTAAGGCTGGGTGTAAGGCGCGGTGTTTGTGAAAGTCGACTATACTAGTGTATGTCTATCGTGTTTTGAATTGACAAAAAAGGCTATCGATTAATTTTATGAAGGTGCACCCGGGATACGCAAAGAATAATGTTCTTAAATATGCACTGACCTTTTGGGGAGATTAAGGATGCAAGCTTGATTTATGACTTGACTTGTGACTGGACGTGTGGCTTGACTTGACTGACTTCACTTAAACGCATATGCCATGTTGACCCCTCTCTGTGTTGCTCTATTTACAGTTCTTCGGTGGCCTTCTCCTCTTCCGCTGTCCATTGAATATTTCACGATCTGTTGTAACGATCTCTTGGCAAACCACTGGAGACTTCTGTGTCTAATGACACCTGTGATGGGTTTATGCGGAATCTGTGATATTCTAGTATCTGCCCGTCTGTTCTGCTGCTTTAGTTGACCAGTCATTCGATGAAGTTTTTCGCCGTTCTTCTCAGACAGCCCACAAGTTGTGTTCACCGTCACCTGCACTTTGCTAGTTTTACTAGGTAGTTTATCCATCGGCTAAACCACCGTCTGTTGTCCGTAGAGCTGACTGCTACATATCAAGTACATATGACGGGGTGCGGGATGTGAACATATGACGGGGTGCGGGATGTGAACATATGACGGGGTGCGGGATGAGAACATATGACGGGGTGAGGGATGTGAACATATGACGGGGTGCGGGATGTGAACATATGACGGGGTGCGGGATGTGAACATATGACGGGGTGCGGGATGAGAACATATGACGGGGTGATGGATGTGAACATATGACGGGGTGCGGGATGTGAACATATGACGGGGTGCGGGATGGGAACATATGACGGGGTGCGGGATGTGAACCAGCTCATATGGTTATGGTTCGGCGTAACCAGCAAAACACAGTATTTTTAAATACTATCTGATGTAAGAAGGGAGATTGTGTAAAGACGGATATTGGAAAGGCGAAGAAGGATAACAAGGGGAGAGAGACGGCTGCCGATAGGGAGAAGCGGAAAGGGATAACAGCTGGGGCGTGCAGCAGTAGACGAACTAGCCTCACCACTTGATAAGGGGAGCAACGAGGAAGAATATATGTAACGTTTGCCGAATTGGCCTCCATAAAATATAAATACTGACATCGTCAATTGTGCGTTTTCTCAAATGTCTCTTACCTGGCCGGCCGAAGAGTGCAGCGACAAGAAAGACAACACTGCCAAGAAACTTCATCATGATGTCGACTAACGAAACCAAACAGCATAAAAGGGAATTTCTCTGATAACAAATCAGCTAATCAGAAGAATTGTCTGAGCAAGTCAGTGACGTCATAATGCCAGCATTGCGGATGTACGTATATTATTATAATAATAATAATAATAAATTAACTTCTACGGCGCCTATATCCTCAGGAACCTGAGTTCAGAGGTGCAACAAAACATAATCATTATGACTATAATAAACCTTCCATTTTTTTTTTGCCAGGTTTATATCAACAATGAATATCTAACAATTTGTCGTACCTAGTTAATTTATTTGTATTACAATTTGCCAGACTACGGTTTAAAATATGTTTTCACATGCGAGTCCAATGGCTTGATTTCAACAGATTACTTTCTAGCTATACATGGTAATGTATATCGTGTGTTTAATTTAATGCGTGTGTTTACAGTTATCAAGTACACAAGTAAATGAACTGTGTTGTTGTTATTCAGTTTCTGAAAACAGAAATGTTTGACTACATTAAGAAGCATGACAAATTGGAAAATATGACACTGGTGGCAGGGGAAAGTGGCAGTGGAAAGTGCCAGGGGAGAGTGGCAGGGGAGAGTGGCAGGGGAGACTGGCAGGGGAGAGTGGCAGGGGAAAGTGGCAGAGGAAAGTGCCAGGGGAGAGTGGCAGGGGAGAGTGGCAGGGGAGAGTGGCAGGGGAGAGTGGCAGGGGAGAGTGGCAGGGGAAAGTAGCAGGGGAAAGTGGCAGGGGAAAGTGGCAGGGGAAAGTGGCAGGGGAGAGTGGCAGGGGAGAGTGGCAGGGGAGAGTGGCAGGGGAGAGTGGCAGGGGAGAGTGGCAGGGGAAAGTGGCAGAGGAAAGTGCCAGGGGAGAGTGGCAGGGGAGAGTGGCAGGGGAGAGTGGCAGGGGAGAGTGGCAGGGGAGAGTGGCAGGGGAGAGTGGCAGGGGAAAGTAGCAGGGGAAAGTGGCAGGGGAAAGTGGCAGGGGAAAGTGGCAGGGGAGAGTGGCAGGGGAGAGTGGCAGGGGAGAGTGGCAGGGGAAAGTGGCAGGGGAGAGTGGCAGGGGAGAGTGGCAGGGGAAAGAGGCAGACATAAGACAAATATGGGAGACGGACATCGCCGATGTCTTCGGATCGGGGACAGCGGCTGATAGAATAGCTGGAGAAAGACATCGATTTCACAAAAAGATTTGCATAGCGACTTCGTAAACATATTATTCACTTGTCTTTTCCAGATAATAGAGTCAACAATTATATTGTGTCAATTTAAATTACACGAATAAACACATATGTGATCAATATACTATTGTCGTGTTATGCCCATAATGTTCCACATGCGTAAGCTAACTTTCACCAGTATTTTATAAGTCCATAATGTTCCACAAATGTCGGCTAGTTTCACCGTACTTAATTGTTTGTGTCAAACATCAGTTCCACAATGACTGACTTCCACCCGTACGTCAGTATAAGTAGTATATACGTCATGGCTATGTTCCACAATTGTCAGTCAGCGTCTATCTTTGATGTCAGCTTACATTCTAAACACGGCAAATGTTGTCCACACGCGCCGCCTCTACATCTGCTCAGACGAAGGAGGCCGACCCCCGCTAAATATGCCACACGAGGCGGACGAAGGTGACGACAGTGTAGGCGACGCACGCAACGCCGTAGGTGATCAGGAGCCCGCGGTCAAATATCATAGCGACCAGAGCCCACTCCTCGTTGACCGTGTCTACTTGCTCCTCGAGCACTGACCCCATGTTGAGATGCTGCGGAGAGGAACGGCCAGTCACGAACGAGAGTACGATAAGCTACCTTCAGCGACAGTACAATAAGTTACGCTGAGCGAGAGTATGACAAGCTACATTCAGCGAGAGTACAATAAGTTACGCTGAGCGAGAGTATGACAAGCTACATTCAGCGACAGTACAATAAGTTTCGCTGAGCGAGAGTATGACAAGCTACATTCAGCGACAGTACAATAAGTTACGCTGAGCGAGAGTATGACAAGCTACATTCAGCGACAGTACAATAAGTTACGCTGAGCGAGAGTATGACAAGCTACATTCAGCGACAGTACAATAAGTTACGCTGAGCGAGAGTATGACAAGCTACATTCAGCGACAATACAATAAGTTACGCTGAGCGAGAGTATGACAAGCTACATTCAGCGACAGTACAATAAGTTACGCTGAGCGATAGTATGACAAGCTACATTCAGCGACAGTACAATAAGTTACGCTGAGCGAGAGTATGACAAGCTACATTCAGCGACAGTACAATAAGTTACGCTGAGCGAGAGTATGACAAGCTACATTCAGCGACAGTACAATAAGTTACGCTGAGCGAGAGTATGACAAGCTACATTCAGCGACAATACAATAAGTTACGCTGAGCGAGAGTATGACAAGCTACATTCAGCGACAGTACAATAAGTTACGCTGAGCGAGAGTATGACAAGCTACATTCAGCGACAGTACAATAAGTTACGCTGAGCGAGAGTATGACAAGCTACATTCAGCGACAGTACAATAAGTTACGCTGAGCGAGAGTATGACAAGCTACATTCAGCGACAGTACAATAAGTTACGCTGAGCGAGAGTATGACAAGCTACATTCAGCGACAGTACAATAAGTTACGCTGAGCGAGAGTATGACAAGCTACATTCAGCGACAGTACAATAAGTTACGCTGAGCGAGAGTATGACAAGCTACATTCAGCGACAGTACAATAAGTTACGCTGAGCGAGAGTATGACAAGCTACATTCAGCGACAGTACAATAAGTTACGCTGAGCGAGAGTATGACAAGCTACATTCAGCGACAGTACAATAAGTTACGCTGAGCGAGAGTATGACAAGCTACATTCAGCGACAATACAATAAGTTACGCTGAGCGAGAGTATGACAAGCTACATTCAGCGACAGTACAATAAGTTACGCTGAGCGAGAGTATGACAAGCTACATTCAGCGACAGTACAATAAGTTACGCTGAGCGAGAGTATGACAAGCTACATTCAGCGACAATACAATAAGTTACGCTGAGCGAGAGTATGACAAGCTACATTCAGCGACAGTACAATAAGTTACGCTGAGCGAGAGTATGACAGGCTACATTCAGCGACAGTACAATAAGTTACGCTGAGCGAGAGTATGACAAGCTACATTCAGCGACAGTACAATAAGCTATCTTGAGCGACAGATCAAAAAGCAATCTTCAGCAACAGTATTATCAGTTACCCTGAGCGAGACGACGATAAGCCAGAGTGAGAGTAAGATAACGCTTAAGGTGGCTAAGCGAGAGGACGATAAGCTACCTTCAGCGACAGTACGATGAGTTACCTTCAGCGAGTGTACGTTAAGCTACCTTCAGTGACAGTACCATAAGCTACTTTCAGCGAGAATTCGTTAAGTTACCTTCATTGAGAGTCTTAAATAGCACGGTATCCAGTTTTTGGGACTGTTCAAATTGTTTTACACTTCAACCCCTGGCAGGCCGGTTCATTCCAACGCCATATCGACTTCTCTGTGAAGCATTCAGCCACACTGCAATTACTGCGCGAAGACTATTCGTTTCACATATCCACCACTTTATGTAGCCAAGTATTCATTTACAGCTCAGTGAACTGTGGCAACGTGGTGCGAGCGAAATTGTCGAGACGGCATCAAGAGGTCTCCGACCCGGGATTTCTCGATCGAGAGCCCGACGGTCTGACCACTACACTACCGCGCCACTCAAGTCAACCACCAGTCTATGTGGGGCCCCACAAGTCAACCACCAGTTTATGTGGCGCCCCACAAGTCAATCACCAGTCTATGTGGCGCCTAATTCCACGTTGACAATATCGATGATTGATGACAATTATTAACGTTAGCAAAAGATACATAAAACGTGCGTAGACGATAAGTTATCTTGAGCGAGAGGACAATCAGCTACCTTGAGTGACAGTATGATAAGCTACCTTCAGTGAGAATATTATTAGCTACCTTGAGCAAAAGGACGATAAGTTACCTCAAGCGAGAGTACTATATGCTACCTTAAGCGAGAGGACGATAAGCTACCTAGAGCGAGAGTATGATAAGCTATCTTCAGTGAGAGAAAGATAAGCTACCTTGAGCGAGAGGACGATGTTTCGTTGCAGCTGGATGTAGAGCGGCGTGCGCCTGGCCACGTCAGCCGACTCGTCGATGGTCGGGATGGTCTGAGACAGCCGACGCAATTCGTGGTGGCCCTGTGCGATGTTGGCCAGGAACGTCTGTCGCCGGGCGGCCGCCTACAGTCACAACCGAGATAATGTCGCAAATATATATATATATATATATATATATATATATATATATATATATATATATATATGTATATATATATATATATATATATATATATATATATATATATATATATATGTATATATATATATATATATATATATATATATATATATATATATATATATATATATATATATATATATATATGTATATATATATATATATATAATATAATATATATATATATATATATATATATATATATATATATAAACTCAACGAAAAGGGAAGAAATCGTAAAAACTGCTGTATAAAAAATACCTTGCCTTGATATCCCGTGTGGAGGGAGGTCTCCCACAATCTTCCAAGTTGGCACATTGCGGGAGACCTCCCTCCACACGGGATATCAAGGCAAGGTATTTTTTATACAGCTGTTTTTACGATTTCTTCCCTTTTCGTTGAGTTTCTACATCCGGCCGGCCGTGCACATATTTGGACTGCACATTCGTTGAAAGCCAAACCTAACTAACCATAACCCTAACTAACCACTTAAATGTTACATATTAAATGTTACATATTATCAACTAACTTATCCCACTGGGAATCAGGTCGGGTGACATTCAAATGTGTAGTGCTTGAATAGTTTTTAGTAATAAATGCAGTTAGTTTAATAGATGAATGCGTACATTTGTTTGACATTTTAGAAATAATTTCGTTAGCTCGGGTATACTGTGCGTTCGATTTTTCGCGAGCGAAAAATGGAATTAATTGCGAAGAGAACTTTGCTTTATTCAGTAACATTCTGACAGCTGACAACGCAGGAAGTGACATACCTTCATAATTTTGTCCTCGAACGTTTCCAGGGTGGTATTGAAGCCCAGCATCCGACCGAAGGCGAAGAAGATCTGTTTCTGCCACTTGGGCATGCGCCAGCCGTGCATGCCACGGTAGTGCACGTGGATGACGAAGACGCTGAATAGAGTCGACAACGACATCATGACCTGGGTCACGGTCACGTAATATACTAGAAAGACCGATAGAAGAAGACAGCGGTAATAACTGACTAATAATAATAATAATAAACTTCTATAGTGCCTATATTCTCAGGAACTTGAGCTCAGAGGCACAACAAACATTATCACGATCAAGGCAGTATCATGAACAAAGACGCGCAAAAATCATTATCAGAACAAAGGATAAACCGAACATTTACAGTGGAAATGCAATTTGGAATAGATATGTCTTGAGTTGTTTTACGGAAGGTAGCTAAAGTTAGTGTTGATTTAAAATTGATAGGAAGTTCATTCCAGACCCTAGGTGCAGTGACAGAGAAAGCACGTTTGCCCAAGTTAGGCATAGTTTTAAGAACAGTAAGTTGTGTGAAATTGATGATCTGAGGTGCCTAGGGATATTTGAAAGATGCAGGACACTAGCCAAGTAAGGTGGTTGTTGTGTGGATAGAGTACGATATGTAAGAGTGGACAGTTTATCTACCGGTGCGTAATTGTGTGCGTAATTGTGTGTGTATGTGCGTGTGCGAGTGCGTGCGTGCGTGCGTGCGTGCGTGCGTGCGTGCGTGCGTGCGTGCGTGCGTGCGTGCGTGCAAGGGTGTGTGTACAATAATTTCAGTCACACTAATTGCTAGAATGTTGACCACTATGTATTTCAGCGTGTTATGTATACGTAAAATGTAATTGAGAAAACAAACCTGTTGATTCAAACGTGCTTGTAGTTAATAAACACGTGTGGTAAACATCAATTTGTCTTTATAGTGCGACTGTTAAAAGACGAAAGTAGGAAACATCCCACAATTGCCATGTCAGATTCTTAATATCCATTTGAATAAAACCACACAGGTCGGGAGATTAATGATCGACATTGAGAATGAACACGGAGTTGTGGTTGGAAGTTTTGGAACCCGTCCGACGCATACCTATTATGGGGATGACCTCCATGTATACCTATTATGGGACTGACCTCCACGCATACCTATTATAGGGATGACCTCCACGCATACCTATTATGGGAATGACCTCCACGCATACCTATTATGGGGATGACCTCCAAGCATACCTATTATGGGGATGACCTCCACGCATACCTATTATGGGGATGACCTCCACGCATACCTATTATGGGGATGACCTCTACGCATACCTATTATGGGGATGACCTCCAAGCATACCTATTATGGGGATGACCTCCACGCATACCTATTATGGGGATGACCTCCACGCATACCTATTATGGGGATGACCTCCACGCATACCTATTATGGGGATGATCTCCACGCATACCTATTATGGGGATGACCTCCGACTGCGACGGGAGGTACTGGACGATGATGATGTCGAAGACCATTTGCGAGAGGAACATGGTGACAGCAAGGGATGCCTTCTCGTTGCTCTCACACGGCAGGTAGAAGCTAAATGTGGCGAGGATCGCCATGAACATGGCCGGACAGATGAGGTTGACCATGTAGAAGGCCCCGCGTCGCTGCAGAGCCGGCGTGAACGTGATCGACGTGTAATAGTCTTCGCCGTAGTACGTGTGTTGGATGTTGATCGGTATCTCTAAGAGTTCCCACTCCCCGTTGCTCGTGTACTGGGACACGTCACCGCTCCGGGACATGTTGACGAGCACGAGCGAGCGAGACTTGTACCCCCACGAGCCGAACTGCGACAGTAGTGACAGGTGATACTGGTGACGATGTTAGAACATGCATCGTCTTCTCTAGGTGTCACGTCTGGTGACGTCAGTGACATGACCCTCCACACAATTATGTCATTTGCTGTTGTCAGCAGCTGTCGTTGACTCAGTTTGGCTGGTCTTTCAAACAGTTTGTTTAAACTATTATTGAAGTGTTTGTCTGCCTCTAGCTTTATGGTTATCTATGTTTCCTTCAATAACGTTTTTTTACAATCTCTCTGTCCTACAAAAATTCAGTTATCAACATGCATAGAACACATTAACATATGACATATATCACACACACACATACGCACACACGCACGCACACACGCACGCAGACACACTCGCACGCTCACTTTCATATACACATTCTGCGCTTTCCACATGTGCGCAGATCGCGCATAAATAATAGTGTATTAACTACATTAATATACGATAGGTGCCAACCAACTGGTGAAGTTTGTTTTTTATTTGATTGCACTTTCAGTTTTGTGTACTCAAACGCGGGCGTTTCTAAATTATGTCAAAAAAGGTCAATCATTTTTCAGGAACAAATCGTATTCCCTGAAAACAAACAAACAAACAAAGGACTATCATACACCCGGGTCTTGTTGGCGAAGCAGCAATTTATATAAATACATGCTGTACCGTCATTTCGCAGTGTTGCAAGTCGAATGGGAAATAACGGGGGTTGACTTTGCACACAATCACGTAGGTGACGAGAGCATTCCACCGGACGAGGCCGTCGCTGAAGATGTGTGGCATGAACTGTTCCAGCGGTCGTTCGTCCGTGCGTATGCTGTCGGTACACAGGTCGTCAGGCTTGATCACAGACAGACAGACAGACAGACAGACAGACAGACAGACAGAATGACAGACATATATAGTGAACGACAGACAGACAGACAGCATGACAGTAGAACAGGAAGATGGACATTTAACATTCTTTAAATATTTTTATCTCTGTAAAGTGCGGGCATATGTTTGTGTGAGTACATATTGAGAAGATACAGATATCCCATGCTTCAAAGGCATACAATTATGGTGTTGCCAATATTAAACCATATGCTTACTCGTCGTACAAAATGATATCTGGCATCCAGATTTTGCCCGTCACGATGTTTGTTATGTTGTGTTCAGATTCGTCCCATTGGAGTCGCTTGTCGTACCAACTCTGCAATATTACGAGTGTCACAGTCCGGGAACGACATTTGTCACAGTGATGGAGGCTAACGTCAAGGGATGCCAAAGCAATATTTACTGCTTTCTTGAACATCCTGTAGCAACGTGGGGCGAACAAAATTGTTGAAAAGGCAGCAAGAGGATTCGGACCCGGGATTACACTGACCACTACACTACCGTGCCACTCAAACCACCAGTCAATGTGGCGCCCCACAAGTCAATCATCAGTCTATGTGGTGCCCCACAAGTCAACCACCAGTCTATATGGCGCCCCACAATCAACCACAAGTCTATGTGGCGCCCCACAAGTCAACCACCAGTCTATGTGGCGCCCCACAAGTCAACCACCAGTCTATGTGGCGCCCCACAAGTCAATCACCAGGTTATGTGGCGTTAAATTCCACGTTGACAATATCGATGATTGATGACAATTATTAACGTTAGCAAAAGAAACATAACCCGTGCGCAGAACTTGCACATATACCCACCCATCGTATCCAGACGTTCAGTCTCAGTGATTGTGCGATCTCGTCCTGTAGCAAGATATACAAAGTAGACATAGCAATGGCACAGAGATATACAAGATATACAAGGTAGACATAGCAATGGCACAGAGCACTGCTATAATATCATACCCGACACATTCATTATTTGAGATGAATATGCCATTATTACATTAATGGTTCCTTTTAAAAAGTCAACGGTTCTCGGTTACACTGTTTGCATTGCACTGATTTGTCCTGTATTACAGTGGGTAGCAGACATTGTACTGCATTACAGTGGGTAGCAAACATTGTACTGCATTACACTGGGTAGCAGATATTGTACTGCATTACACTGGGTAGCAGACATTGTACTGCATTACAGTGGGTAGCAAACATTGTACTGCATTACACTGGGTAGCAGATATTGTACTGCATTACACTGGGTAGCAGACATTGTACTGCATTACAGTGGGTAGCAGATATTGTACTGCATTACACTGGGTAGCAGACATTGTACTGCATTACAGTGGGTAGCAGAAATTGTACTGCATTACACTGGGTAGCAGACATTGTACTGCATTACAGTGGGTAGCAGAAATTGTACTGCATTACAGAGGATAGCAGACATTGTACTACATTACAGTCGGTAGCATACATGTACTGCATTACACTGGGTAGCAGACATTGTACTGCATTACAGTGGGTAGCAGAAATTGTACTGCATTACAGTGGGTAGCAGACATTGTACTGCATTACTGTGGATAGCAGACATTGTACTACATTACAGTCGGTAGCATACATTGTACTGCATTACACTGGGTAGCATACATTGTACTGCATTACACTGGGTAGCAGCCATTTTACTGCATTACAGTGGGTAGCATATATTGTAGTGCATTGCAGTGGGTAGCAGACATTGTACTGCATTACAGTGGGTAGCAGACATTGTACTGCATTACAGTGGGTAGCAGACATGGTACTGCATTACAGTGGATAGCAGACATTGTACTGCATTACAGTGGGAAGCAGACATTGTACTGCATTACAGTGGGTAGCAGATATTGTAGTGCATTACAGTGGGTAGCAGATATTGTAGTGCATTACAGTGGATAGCAGACATTGTACTGTATTACAGTGTGTAGCAGACATTGTACTGAATTACAGTGGATAACAGACACACAAAATACATAATATATATTATGATAATCTTAGCTAGTTAAGATGCCAATGCATAAACAATTAAATTCAATATCATGATAAATATAACATTGCAAACCATATAAATTCACGCACACGCACGCGCACACGCACACACGCACGCACGCATACACGCACGCACACATACAATTATGATCGTCGTTGTCAACATCGTCATGAAATCTAGACCTAGATTTAATAGCTGTTTTACCATATCTATGACTCTGTCTATAGCGAGATCGATGTGGACTGTAACCGGTATGTCTTTGGCGTTCCTTGCCGGAAACACATCTGGGTCGTAATTCTCAAACAGTTCCGTAAGAAGTTTCTCGTACGCGGTGAAAGCTGGTTTCAGAAAAGTATAATTGCATAGCTAGATAGATAGATAGTAGTCCATTTTATCAACACAAATCTGTCCACCATTATAAATGAGGTATCAATGGAACAGTATTTGAATACTCGTCCCAATGATGTTAATTCATTATGTGATTATGCATGAATGACGTCATCATGACACCGTCATACATGAATGACATCATCATGACATTCCATCATACATGAATAACGTCATCATGATAATTATATCATCATACACGAATGACGTCATCATGACATACCGTCACACATGAACTGACTCCACATTTTAGTCCACAGGCCATATAGGGGAATCCTTACGAGGGAATTCCATCTAGGGAATTTAGGCCACAATGTTTTTTAGGACGTTTATAACGTACACGTGTGAAATTAAGTTGTTTGCCACCTGGAAGTTGCTGCATTCGTGTATTTGTTGGAGGTTTAATACAACTAGTGTCACTAGTAAAGCCTGAAAGTAAGGACGGGGGTAGGAATAGATAGTAGTCAATGTTATCAACATCTGCCCACCATTGCAAATGAGGTATCAATGGAAAGATATTTGAATACGTTTCCAAATGGTTGTGATCTCATTGTATAATTATGTACAAATAAAGCCCACATTTGAGTACACAATATTCCCAATATTGTTACAATAACGTACAATTATGCATGGATGACGTTGCACTCTTTCTACATGGCTGCATCGTGTACAGCTGACCTCATCGTCCGATCGTCCAACACAAATGTATTATGTATTATGGTAACCGACTACAGCCAGACGTTTCTTTGGCACATGTATTGCAAGCAAAAACTGAAATGCCTCATCAGTAAACATGGTGAACTGATCTATTCAGCAATGCTTCCAGGGTTTGTGGCCGTCTCAGGACACTCAGGCGAGAGAGGTAGTGTTGATGAAGGTAGCCATGCAGGAGAAATTGTCTTGCTGTTTGTATGTTAAACCTTCATACACAGATGCCAACAAGTTACATCATCACTTCACCAGGCAGCAATCCCACAGGTGACACGGGTCACCACTTTCCAACCATAATGAGTCTCTTGTCACCAATCCAATTGTTTCTTAAGACTCATATTCTGAGGATCAACACACAACATCCACATCCAGACACCCCCACCCCAGCTGCATAAGGGTGGAAGGTTGATAAGAATGAAAACCTGGAATATGACTAGACTGAAGGTGACATCATGCTGAGTTTATACATACTAAGTTTATACATACTAAGTCTGAAAATGCCCTCTACACGGACAACGATGATGAAAACGTGTGGCCACCTAGCGGACACCATCCGTGTGTGTGTGTGTGTGTGTGTGTGTGTGTGTGCGTGTGTGCGTGTGTGCGTGTGTACGTGTGTGTGCGTGTGTGCGTGTGTGCGTGTGTGCGTGTGTGCGTGTATGCGTGTGTGCGTGTGTGCGTGTGCGCATGCATATGATTATTTATCCTTGTCATTTATGTTATATACCTATGAGAATGAGGGGAACAACATGAATAAAATAAGCATATACCTTTCCATCAATACCAAAGTTAATAGTATTCCAGGTTTCCACACTTATGCAATATACTTTCATGACATTTGCATAGAAAATTGAAATACTTTTCCATAGATACCCAATTCCATATAGTTTGGTATGATTTGTAACGTTTTATGCGGAAATATCTATCCCTACCCCTATATTAAGTTTTTTTCAGCTCAGTTGCATACTCCCAGACACGCCCTGTCGAACACGCTGCAATTGTCAAGTGGCTAACAATTAGATTTCAAATTGTTATTATATAAAGTCATCGAAAATATTGCCTTGAGTATTCCCTAGGGGGCATACCTGGCCCACGGACTAGAAGTGGCATACCTTGTCGAGTTGCTACTCTTGGCAGTAACAACACTAACATGAGGGCGACCAAATGTAAGCTACCATTGGATACCATTACCCAGCCACAAACACTGTGCCTGTGGCACAATTCAACAACGCACTCGGCGTTTGCGATGGCGTACAAAAAGGCGCGAAAAGCGTGACGTCATAGACATATTTTGCTGCAACGCCACCTAGTGGATAATACTCCATTCATTGACCAAAACTCCCCACATGTGGCGCCATTCTCTATTCCACCAATGCCACCACGTACATTTGATGTGTAGAAACTGCACATCTGTATTTCATCTGGTGAACTTCAAATTGTTATCAAGAAATTTCTCGATTTCATTTGCATACATTTGTGGATAGTGTTTGCATTGAAAGTGTGTCTAGAAACACAACAACGTTTGTTTTTGTTTGAAACTATGTTACGTATGTCAAGGATTGGCGGGGTTTCAGTTCACTAGTTTGGCTCAGGTCTAGTTGGAAAGCCCCTTTTCTATAATTCAACGCTCGTGAATGGTGGTTGCACAAATTAACAAGCCAACAAAGACAAGTGAAAAAAATAAACATTTAATATACGATAGTTACTCAGAAATGAACAAGAAAACTGATAGACTCCTGGGTCTATGTAATTATTATAAGCAAATAACTCCGATGCTGTAGTAATCTGCCAGGGAATTATTCACCCTGTGAAATAACTACTAATAGCGTCCAACATGACCCATCGCTATCCAAACACCAACCCCAAGTAAATATAAAAGTAAAGTAAAAGTAAATATCGTTATACTCATTTTGACTAAAGATAAAACATAGCTATGCTTACGTACCTCGTGCTTACGTACCTCGTACTTACGTACCTTGTGCTTACGTACCTCGTGCTTACGTACCTCGTACTTACGTACCTCGTGATTACGTACCTCGTGCTTGGGTACCTCGTGCTTGCGTACCTCGTGCTTGCGTACCTCGTGCTTGCGTACCTCGTGCTTACGTACCCCCTGCTTGCGTACCTCTTGCTTGCGTACCTCGTACTTACGTACCCCCTGCTTGCGTACCTCTTGCTTGCGTACCTCGTACTTATGTACCACACTTATGTAGACGCTTCTACCTCCTCGCTCAAAGTTATTCCTTACACGTAGTTGACTCGCACGTGTCCTTTGTCTGACGTCCGGGCGCCCACGCTGGGCTATATGACCCCCACGTGTCCTTTGTCTGACATCCGGGCGCCAACGCTGGGCTATATGACCCCCATGTGTCCTTTATCTGACATCCGGGCGCCCACGATGGGCTATATGACCTCCACGTGTCCTTTGTCTGACATCCGGGCCCCCACGCTGGGCTACACGACCTTCTGTAATATAGGGGAAGGTTCGGTAATACAAGCATACCGGTAATAGGGGCCACTTCCATAACTTAGAAATGGTACACCATTATGGTGTCATCTTGCGATTACTTGCTGAGTTAAGGAGTGTGGCAGACCACACAGGCACTATTTGCAATGGTAAGACAACACACTTTAGAAATGTGTACGTGAATAACATTTAACAACATTTCTTACGATTTCCGCATGTTGGATGAATACATATAGATCATAGACATGTAATCTACATCCACATGAATTGCGTTTTTCGATGAGTTCATTATTCTGTCAGCCTGTGTCATAGGCGATTATGTATATATATATATATATATATATATATATATATATATATATATATATATATATATATATATATATATTATATATGTATATATGTGTGTGCGTGTGCGTGTGCGTGTGCGTGTGCGTGTGCGTGTGCGTGTGCGTGTGCGTGTGCGTGTGCGTGTGCGTGTGCGTGTGCGTGTGCGTGTGCGTGTGCGTGTGCGTGTGCGTGTGCGTGTGCGTGTGCGTGTGCGTGTGCGTGTCCGTGTGCGTGTGCGTGTGCGTGTGCGTGTGCGTGTGTGTGTGTGCGAGTGTATGCCCACGTTGAGTAATGATTCGTGTGTGTTGTTTGTGGGGATGGATGTGTGAGCGCGTGCGTGCATGGACGTTACGTGCATGTATGCGTCACGTGTGTGTGTGCGTGCGTGCATGTATCAGTAATGAACATGGGTTGTGTTTAGTTAGGTTATGACCTTGATATGTCTAGGACCATCTTGGGTAATATAACTCATGCCCATAGTATCCACGGGCTATGCTCATATTTCCAATGCGTAATGTAATATGAGCCATTTTGAGAAAATATTCTCCTTGTCTTCGTAGAAAGAGTAAACAAACCACTTGTGCACTAATGCATCTACTAATAGTTTATCAGGAGAACTTTTACGTCAACTTTACACACAGCAAGTATCTCGTCATACGGCCCCAGAATATCAATGTGAAAAAGTGACTCATATTACCGAACCTTCCCATTTATCGTAAAATGCATACCTGCCACTTTTTTACTTGAAATTCTGAATAAATCCTTAAAACATCTTTCTTTGGATAATCGGCCTATTTGCATTTCTATTCCGATCGACCGCTACAAGTGTGCATTTAAAAAAAAAATTCCATTTTAAAATCCTTATACAAAGGGAAATAACCTTATGCCTCATTTTCAGTCAGCGGACATTCACATCACTCCTTTAGTACATTCACATCACTCCTTTAGTACATTCATATCAGTCCTTTAGTACATTCACATCAGTCCTTTAGTACACGGACAGATAAGGACAGCGGAGGTGACGGTTGTGGCGACTCTGTAGACTACCTGTCTGTAGACCACCTGTCTGTAGACTACCTGTCTGTAGACAACCTGTCTGTAGACTACCTGTCTGTAGACCACCTGTCTGTAGACTACCTGTCTGTAGACAACCTGTCTGTAGACTACCTGTCTGTAGACAACCTGTCTGTAGACTACCTGTCTGTAGACTACCTGTCTGTAGACCACCTGTCTATAGACCACCTGTCTGTAGACCACCTGTCTGTAGACTACCTGTCTGTAGACCACCTGTCTGTAGACTACCTGTCTGTAGACTACCTGTCTGTAGACCACCTGTCTATAGACCACCTGTCTGTAGACCACCTGTCTGTAGACTACCTGTCTGTAGACCACCTGTCTGTAGACTACCTGTCTGTAGACTACCTGTCTGTAGACCACCTGTCTATAGACCACCTGTCTGTAGACCACCTGTCTGTAGACTACCTGTCTGTAGACCACCTGTCTGTAGACTACCTGTCTGTAGACTACCTGTCTGTAGACCACCTGTCTATAGACCACCTGTCTGTAGACCACCTGTCTATAGACCACCTGTCTGTAGACCACCTGTCTATAGACCACCTGTCTGTAGACCACCTGTCTGTAGACCACCTGTATGTAGACTACCTGTATGTAGACTACCTGTATGTAGACCACCTGTCTGTAGACTACCTGTCTGTAGACAACCTGTCTGTAGACTACCTTTCTGTAGACAACCTGCCTGTAGACTACCTGTCTGTAGACTACCTGTCTGTAGACCACCTGTCTGTAGACCACCTGTCTGTAGACTACCTGTCTATAGACCACCTGTCTGTAGACTACCTGTCTGTAGACCACCTGTCTGTAGACTACCTGTCTGTAGACTACCTGTCTGTAGACCACCTGTCTGTAGACCACCTGTCTGTAGACTACCTGTCTGTAGACTACCTTTCTGTAGACAACCTGCCTGTAGACTACCTGTCTGTAGACAACCTGTCTGTAGACAACTTGTCTGTAGACAACCTGTCTGTAGACTACCTGTCTATAGACCACCTGTCTGTAGACTACCTGTCTGTAGACTACCTTTCTGTAGACAACCTGCCTGTAGACTACCTGTCTGTAGACAACCTGTCTGTAGACAACCTGTCTGTAGACAACTTGTCTGTAGACAACCTGTCTGTAGACTACCTGTCTGTAGACTACCTGTCTGTATACTACCTGTCTGTAGACTACCTGTCTGTAGACTACCTGTCTGTAGACAACCTGCCTGTAGACTACCTGTCTTTTAGACAACTTATCTGTAGACAACTTGTCTGTAGACAACCTGTCTGTAGATAACGTCTGACTGATGCTGATGCCACTGTAAGGCCACAGCAAGGATTACATAGCTGTGGCAGCCAGCGAATGTTCTACCCGTACGATCGATACCGAAGGCGATACCGATACCGAACAAGAGGGTCATGAAAGGGCCAACTGTGTCAACAACTGTCCAATCCAACTAGTTGATCAGCTCAAGAAGAAGGAAAGACGGGGCATGGTTCACCAACTTGACAGATCCAGCGGGCTATTGTCAATCGCTGGCATGACAGCATTGTGGTCATGTCCAACTGTAGTGGAGTCCATCCAGAGAGTCAGGCAGTGAGGTGATGCAGAGCACAAAGAATGCGTCTCTAGATTAGAATATAACAATATTTTGGAAAAAATTAATTGACTGGACCAATACCAGTGTTTGTTTATCTGCTGGATGTCGCCGACCAGAATGCCTGACTGTTCTACCGCAGGAGTGCTGCCAATGCAGACAAGCCAATGGATCTCCACCAGAAGGAAATGCAGCCGTGTATGCTTCATGAGACAGGCACCGTGCATAGTCACCAGGTAGCTCGATGGACGTCCTAACGGTTTGGACCAGCGTGTTCCAGACAAAGTCCTCTACGACAGCATGGAGCACCTTATCGTGGAGTATTCTCGTCAGATTCGTTGTGTGTGCCCAGGATGTGATGGGAGGCCAACTACAGGTGTAACAAGTGTAACGTTGTGTGGGCCCAGGATGGGATGGGAGGCCAACTACAGGTGTAACAAGTGTAACGTGTTGTGGGCCCAGGGTGTGGTGGAAGGCCAACTACAAGTGTAACAAGTGTAACGTTGTGTGTGCCCAGGATGTGATGGGAGGCCAACTACAGGTGTAACAAGTGTAACGTTGTGTGGGCCCAGGATGTGATGGGAGGCCAACTACAGGTGTAACAAGTGTAACGTGGTGTGGGCCCAGGGTGTGGTGGAAGGCCAACTACAGGTGTAACAAGTGTAACGTTGTGTGTGCCCAGGATGTGATGGGAGGCCAACTACAGGTGTAACAAGTGTAACGTTGTGTGGGCCCAGGATGTGATGGGAGGCCAACTGCAGGTGTAACAAGTGTAACGTGGTGTGGGCCCAGGGTGTGGTGGAAGGCCAACTAAAGGTGTAACAAGTGTAACGTTGTGTGGGCCCAGGATGTGATGGGAGGTCAACTACAAGTGTAACGTTGTGTGGGCCCAGGGTGTGGTGGAAGGCCAACTACAGGTGTAACAAGTGTAACGTGGTGTGGACCCAGGATGTGATGGGAGGCCAACTACAAGTGTAACGTTGTGTGGACCCAGGATGTGATGGGAGGCCAACTACAGGTGTAACAAGTGTAACGTGGTGTGGACCCAGGATGTGATGGGAGGCCAACTGCAGGTGTAACAAGTGTAACGTTGTGTGTGCCCAGGATGTGATGGGAGACCAACTACAAATGTAACAAGTGTAACGTTGTGTGGACCCAGGATGTGATGGGAGGCCAACTACAGGTGTAACAAGTGTAACGTTGTGTGGGCCCAGGATGTGATGGGAGGCCAACTACAGATGTAACAAGTGTAACGTTGTGTGGACCCAGGATGTGATGGGAGGCCAATTACAGTTGTACAAGTGTAACGTTGTGTGGGCCCAGGATGTGATGGGAGGCCAACTACAGGTGTAACAAGTGTAACGTTGTGTGGGCCCAGGATGTGATGGGAGGCCAACTACAGATGTAACAAGTGTAACGTTGTGTGGGTCCAGGATGTGATGGGAGGCCAATTACAGTTGTAACAAGTGTAACGTTGTGTGGGCCCAGGATGTGATGGGAGGCCAACTACAGGTGTAACAAGTGTAACGTTGTGTGGGCCCAGGATGTGATGGGAGGCCAACTACAGGTGTAACAAGTGTAACGTTGTGCGGGTCCAGGATATGGTGGAAGGCCAACTACAGGTGTAACAAGTATAACGTTGTGTGGGCCCAAGATGTGGCGGGAGGTCAACTACAGGTGTAACAAGTGTAACGTTGTGTGGGCCCAAGATATGGTGGAAGGCCAACTACAGGTGTAACAAGTGTAACGTTGTGCGGGTCCAGGATATGGTGGAAGGCCAACTACTGGTGTAACAAGTGTAACGTTGTGTGGGCCCAGGATGTGATGGGAGGCCAACTACAAGTGTAACGTTGTGTGGACCAAGGATGTGATGGGAGGCCAACTACAGGTGTAACAAGTGTAACGTTGTGTGTGCCCAGGATGTGATGGGAGGCCAACTACAAATGTAACAAGTGTAACGTTGTGTGGACCCAGGATGTGATGGGAGGCCAATTACAGATGTAACAAGTGTAACGTTGTGTGGGCTCAGGATGTGATGGGAGGCCAATTACAGTTGTAACAAGTGTAACGTTGTGTGGGCCCAGGATGTGATGGGAGGCCAACTACAGGTGTAACAAGTGTAACGTTGTGTGGGCCCAGGATGTGATGGGAGGCCAACTACAGATGTAACAAGTGTAACGTTGTGTGGACCCAGGATGTGATGGGAGACCAATTACAGTTGTAACAAGTGTAAAGTTGTGTGGGCCCAGGATGTGATGGGAGGCCAACTACAGGTGTAACAAGTGTAACGTTGTGCGGGTCCAGGATATGGAGGAAGGCCAACTACAGGTGTAACAAGTATAACGTTGCGTGGGCCCAAGATGTGGCGGGAGGTCAACTACAGGTGTAACAAGTGTAACGTTGTGTGGGCCCAAGATATGGTGGAAGGCCAACTACAGGTGTAACAAGTGTAACGTTGTGCGGGTCCAGGATATGGTGGAAGGCCAACTACTGGTGTAACAAGTGTAACGTTGTGTGGGCCCAAGATGTGATGTGAGGCCAATTACAGTTGTAACAAGTGTAACGTTGTGTGGGCCCAGGATGTGATTGGAGGCCAACTACAGGTGTAACAAGTGTAACGTTGTGCGGGTCCAGGATATGGTGGAAGGCCAACTACAGGTGTAACAAGTATAACGTTGTGTGGGCCCAAGATATGGCGGGAGGTCAACTACAGGTGTAACAAGTGTAACGTTGTGTGGGCCCAAGATATGGTGGAAGGCCAACTACAAGTGTAACAAGTGTAACGTTGTGCGGATCCAGAATATGGTGGAAGGCCAACTACTGGTGTAACAAGTGTAACGTTGTGTGGGCCCAAGATATGGCGGGAGGTCAACTACAGGTGTAACAAGTGTAACGTTGTGTGGGCCCAAGATATGGTGGAAGGCCAACTACAAGTGTAACAAGTGTAACGTTGTGCGGATCCAGGATATGGTGGAAGGCCAACTACTGGTGTAACAAGTGTAACGTTGTGTGGGCCCAAGATATGGCGGCAGGTCAATTACAGGTGTAACAAGTGTAATGATGGTCTGCATCCAGCTTGTTTCATCCCATTTCACCAGTCTTAGACTGATTAGGGGAGAAACGATGGTGATACGTGAGTGTTCAGCTTTATACATATGGCGTAGCCATGCATTTGTTCATGTGCCTTGCCGTGGACACCATGATATCCCACGAACGAAGAGGACAGTTTCTGTCATACTCAATATATATGTTCGGGTGATGTATTTGAAGAACACAATGGGATGATGCACTTTGTTTTCATTGCTTTTCTGTACCTGGGCATTACTGGGGTAACAAGTCATAAACAACAATGATGTTGCGCCGTTAACCTGTCCTTTGTACAATTCCACAACCGTCTGTTTTGAATTAATAATCAAGTTGTGGCAGTGTGATATACTGAGTGGCGTCACAATTGGGGAGTGTGTGAATATAAGTCACGAAAGCCACCACATTCCCTAATAGTGGCGCCATTCATATCACCATTTGTTGAGAAAAAACAAAGAAATGGATGTCTTGAGAAGATTGAACAGAAACTAAGGCAGCTGGGAATCACTCTTGAGAAGATCTTAACTGAGCACTTGTACCGGAGTGAGTCGTCATGATGACGTCATACACGGACAGACAAACTCTGAAGTCTAGTGATTATGGTGACAACACTTGTGATTGACAGAACTACGCCCCTATTTTTTGTTTGAATGATACCAAGAGACTCCTGAATACACGCGGAATGTTTTACATGTTGTTGAGCAATACAAATCTGATGTGTATTTTTAAGTAGAAACGCGCCTTAATGCAACTCCGATTTAGCTGGTGTAACTAAATTACCCTGGGTTGAAAACACATGGAAAACAACATGACTTAACATGATATATTTACACTTTATTTAGAAATATACATCGCAATAGTGCTAAGTAACATTGTTATGTTGTTAAACTGGACCCGGAGACATTCTCAATTATTTTTTTCGACATTTAGTCTTAATGCCTGGGCGAAATCCGAAGACGATTGATTGTTTCACTGCTGATGAGTAACGTGTGTATACGTCACCGGTTGTCCCAATGACGAAGCCGGCATGAGTCCACAAATTAGCCACTGACCCTCGGGAAAAGTTTAATACGGGACAGGGAATTTAAAATACAAAGACAATGCGCTATGCCTCATCGTGCGCACTCTGGGAATTAGAAAATACAAACTGCAGATTTGGGCAGGAATTATGGCAATTACTCAGCAACACTGTGTTTGTCCCGGCGTTCACCTTGAGGACAAGCAGTGACGTATGTTTCGCGTGTCATGTAATGCGAAATCAAGAAAGTGACGCCATAATGCGTGCAGAAACACTACTTGATGTAAAGATTTATCAACATAGCAGCAACACTGTATATCATTCTGAATCCGTGCGGCCAGACTCAGCCGAATAGTAACATCGTAAACGATACAATAACGTGGAGCCCAGTAATTACGCCAATGAATCGCGATAACTCATGTCGAGTTAAGACAGTCAGCCATGTCTCGTAACGTATTTGGGCTCGGCCCCTTGCGCTAACTAACTGCGCTGAGTTACGTTGCTGCAGCAACATCGGCCATCTTGTGCACAGAAGACGAACATAGGCAATTATCTTACACAAATAAACGGCTGTCTGCCGTAGAGCATTACACAAATACAAGACTGTTATAGAGCATAAGACAAGTAAACGACTTGGACAGACGCATGCCGGCTGCTGTTAATGAGGAATGAGGTATTGCCCGAGCATAGCCAGGAAGATGATACCGACGACGAAGGAAACGACGAAAAAAAAGAAGCGACCAAGAATCTCGGAGACCAGGCCCCACTCTAAGCGCACCCGCTCCATGCGTATCTTGTCCGCCATGTCATTAGTTAGATGTTTTAGCTGCAGTTTTATGTTCTTGTGTAGTTTCAAGTACTGCATGGCCTTGGTGGGTTTCGCGCTGACCACCTTAGCGTGCAGTTCGAACGGGTTCTCGAGCGACGACAGGACGCCGTCGACCTCCGACTCGAGGTGCACAGCTGTCTCCATTGCGTTGATCCCCTCGAGGAATATCCGTCGCTTACTCGCCGCCTGCAACACACGGCGGCGGCGGTGGTGATGGTGTTGGTGGTGGTGGTGGTGTTTGTGTTTGTTGTGGTTGTGGTTGTGGTTTTGATGTTGGTGGTTGTTGTGTTGGTAGTGGTTGTGGTGTTGGTTGTGGTGTCGGTAGTGTTGGTGGTGTTAATGTTGTTGTGTTGTTGGTGGTGGATGTGGCGGATGTGGCGGTGGTAGTTGTGGTCGTTGTTATGTTAGTAGTAATAGTGGTGGTAGTTGTAGTAGTAGTAGTAGTAGTAGTAGTAGTAGTAGTAGTAGTAGTAGTAGTAGTAGTAGTAGTAACAACAGCAGCGGCGGCAGCAGCAGCCGTAGCAGTAGCAGTAACAATATTTGTTGTTGTTGTTGCCGCTGCTGTAGCTGTTGTTGTTGTTGTTGTTGTTGTTGTTGTTGCTGTAGCTTCAGCAGAAGTACCAGTAGCGGTTAGATGTTAGGTATAGTGGCAGTATTGGTGATGGTTGTTGTTGGTGGTAATGGCGATTGTAGTAGAAATTACGGCGGTATTAAGTTCACAATCTTGCCGTATGACAGCGCCCACCTGTTCGGTGTTTATCCGGTAGAGGGCGACTTTCCTCGTGTAAAAGACAAACTTAGAGAGTTTGTTGAATACGATGTTACTGAGCCAAATTGGAACGTTCCAGCCGTACTGTCCGTGGTCGTGTACACAGATGACGACGACGTTCAGGACGGTCGAAATCACCACGAGCACTTGAGCGAATACCAGGCATTGTTCTGTAGGGACATGAGTTATCGTGACAAATCTAGTTCTTCACAGTGAATGGCATTATCTAGCTTTATCGGCTTTATTGGCTGTATTGTTAAACGATGCTTGCATGGTATTATAATTATTTTGATATTATGTTTTTTCATGACGCTTGTATATTTGTATTTATTTCAATGTGTGTATATTTGTGTTTGCGTGCGGGTAAATATTGGCGTTATCCGAAGCAAAGTTTCACGTAAAACGCTCAATACATGTCATCTTGTCTTTATCAGCAAAAGAGCAAATGCAGAACCAATCAAGTTAATAATATTGAAGTGTTGGAAGTGTTGGTGATTCTTGGAATGCCGCCAACAAGAGCACAAAAGCACGTACGGCACTGGAAACTATCTGGAAAGGGAAAAGAGGAAACTATCTGGAAAGGGAAAAGAGGAAACTATCTGGAAAGGGAAAAGAGGAAACTGTCTGGAAAGGGAAAAGAGGAAACTATTTGGAAAGGGAAAAGAGGACACCCAATAGAAACATGACAAACCATCCTTGGAAAAGCACAAACTTAGAACATTAAGACAGTGTTTTTGGAAAGAATGGTAGCAGATAGTACTGGATGGCATGAGTGAGTGCGTGAGTGAGTGAGTGAGAGAGTGAGAGAGTGGGTGGGTAAGTGAGTGAGTGAGTGAATGAGTGAGTGAGTGAGTGAGTGAGTGGGTGGGTGGGTGAGTGAGTGAGGGCGTGAGTGAGTGAGTGAGTGAGTGGGTGGGTGGGTGAGTGAGTGAGTGAGTGATTGAGTGAGTGAGTGGGTGGGAGGGTGGGTGGGTGGGTGGGTGGGTGAGTGATTGAGTGACTGAGTGACTGAGTGACTGAGTGAGTGAGTGAGTGAGTGAGTGTGTGAGTGAGTGGGTGGGTGGGTGGGTGGGTGGGTGAGGGCGTGAGTGAGGGCGTGAGTGAGGGAGTGAGTGAGTGGGTGGGTGAGTGAGTGAGTGAGTGAGTGAGTGAGTGGGTGGGTGGGTGGGTGGGTGGGTGAGTGAGTGAGGGCGTGAGTGAGTGAGTGAGTGGGTGGGTGGGTGGGTGGGTGGGTGAGTGAGTGAGTGAGTGAGTGATTGAGTGAGTGAGTGAGTGAGTGAGTGAGTGAATGAGTGAGTGAGTGAGTGAGTGAGTGAGTGAGTGAGTGAGTGAGTGAGTGAGTACCTAGAATTGACGTCTGGTCGACCTGCGCCGGATTCAGCCCGGCCGTGGCGATGCTGAAGATGGTCAACGACAACAGGATGACCACGTTGAAAAAGATTTTTTCGCGGCTCTGCGCCGGCAGGTAGAACGAGAAGGCAATCATGATCATGAGCAGGAAGACAGGCAGCAGCGTCTTGGCGATGTAGTTGGCGCCCTTGCGCTGCATCACGATCGTGTACGTGACACGGCTGACCGATTGCTGGCAGCAGGGGAGCGAGACGATGGCCGTCTTGGCCGGGATCTCCACCACCTCCCAGTCGCCGTTACTTACGAACTCGCCGACGTCCCCACGTTCGCTGCCGCTGACGACACCCTGTGCCATGCTACCGTACGACGACGTGCCGAACTCGAACGGACATTGTTGACGGTCGAACGGGAAGTAGTATGTGTCCACTTTGCAGAATGTCTTATATAAGGCGCTGCCCATCCAGGAGACGCGACCGGTGTAGCTCACATGTTTGACGACGTTCGCCACGTTTTTGTGGTCGACACGCATGCTGCAATACACGAAAGAGGCGCAACTGAGCATTCCGTGCAGTTCGCTGGATATGGTCGTTTTTCACGAGCGATTTGTACTTCAATTAGTCGGCCGACACGGTGTCGTGCAAAATCGTCGTGCACGAATCGGTCGACACCCTCGCGAGACCGATTAGCGGGGCCAATTTGTTGCTACGATCGTGTCGTTGGAATTGAAGTTGGGTCCTATTTCGCTGACAGTCGGGACACCCGCTATGACCTTTCATTGTATTGGTGGTAGAATTTGCTGACGGCATCGATCGGAGATCGTAGTGCAACATTACTGATTAATATAAAGCTATATTTAAAAGAGTCAATGTTATGACTCACGCGGTGAAATTAGGACTAAAGCTGTGCTAACGCACTGGAGGCGAATGATGTTATACATGGAATTCCCTTACGCTTATACCATTCATTACACGGGAAGAGGTGTTTCTCTGCTGTCGAACAAAAGCTGTGAGGGACACAGTGGGCACAACAGTGGCGCCACACCGTAGTGAGGGAACCAGCCAATCCGCGCAGTCGCTTTCATTTATGAGCTTCGTTATTTCTGGAAATGTTTATTCCTGTGCTAGCTATTAAACATATCTACTAGTGGGGCGGTATACCAAAACAATTGTGCATTTTGTGATTAAAGCACCAAAGCCAATTTATATATTAATATTATGATGATCATTTTTAGATATTCGGCCACTCGATATTGTATCTGTGCGCTCATGCAATCGTTTGAAAAATTAGTAATTTGTTGCTCGACATTGCAGAAATATGCCTATTTATAACATCTGTAGATATGCACAGAGTTTAGGAAGTGATATTGGTTCTTTATTTAACTATAATTTATTGTGATTAAGAATATTTAATATCATTAAAATATGTTTCAGTGCAAACAAACTCGTTTTATTATATGAATTTGTTATGACTCTTTGATCGACTCCTATGATGATTTAAAACCAAACAGTTATTTATTGTCTGTCAAGGAACATGGTGCCCAAAACATATTAAGCATAATAACATTGAATACTGAAAAAGGGGAAAAATAGAGATGCTTTTATTATGATTTTATTTTCTCGAGAAACGACACACCTGCTTGAATGTTGTAGTGAAATATTATATCGTATACCAGCAATGTATTGCACATTCTTATCCTGCTATTGAATCATTCCCCTTCACAAAAGCTCATATCAGTGCCTTTGAAGACTAGCTTTATTGCACTGGCAGTACTTTAGGCCTTTCTTGCAACCACAGAAAACCAGCAGCTTGTAGCAGGTGTGTGAAGCTTCGGCAACAATCGTCCAATGCGACTCATCACCCTTCTTGACCTAGTACCAGCGAGTGGGCGAAGGGAGCACATTCATTGGTAGCAGTGCCTCTCCCCAGATATAGTAGACTGCCCTCTTCACATGCTGCTCCAGCTGATACAAGCAACTTTTTCTGGCCTTGTACACGTCACTGCATGTGTTTGTTCGTTCGTAGTGTAGTACCGCGAACATCTCGACGACATACATACTTTCATCTGGGATACCACCATCACAGGTGCCAGACAAAGCAATGCGTCTGTACGTCTTACAGTGAGTTCCGGGTAGTCCAGGCTGTGATATTACTATGTTATATGCAAGAAATATTGGAGAGGCTTATGATTTATGGTAGGTAAGTCACAGAATGATATCGCTGTTCCGAATATCATTCATTGTTCAGTATTAGCTGGTAGGAGCTGCGCGATCTTTACGGACAGCATATGAGGTTCTGATGATACCCATCTTGTACTGCATATGCCAAGTGCAGTGACATACGGGGTGTCTGCCTCATCGTGGCTGCTTGGGACGAGCAAGTGCATATCGCGTAATGGAGGTACGGAGAGAACCTGATCCCCTTATGTGACCACAAGTTGTTTTTCATCTTCATCAAATAAATGGATGAGTATCAAACATATCACTAGTGTTGCTATCAACACGCAGACAATTATTCCAGTTTCTCATGAAGCCACCGCAACGCGCTTAGGCTCTGTCCAGCCACGTCTCGCTCTGGCTGTGGATCCATTAGTTGTTGTTACACTCCAGATCGCGATGCATTTTGAAGTTGGGCTGAAACATATGGGAAACCCTCTGGGCATGCTCTTAACGTTTTTGTGGCGTCGTATTCAACGTGTGGATGATTGCCGTTCCACCAAGAACAACCACAGCATCAGTTGGTGGCTCAGACTGTGGCGCAGTACTCAGTCAGTACTCAGGCGCAATCTTCCCGGTTATTATTATTATTATCATCATCATCATCATCATATTTCGCTTATCGTAGTGTTGAAGAGAAGCGGTGTAATTGGGCATAAGAGCCAGTTGCTCGCGCAAGCTGTTGAGACTGCGAAAGACATTTTAATAATAATAATACGTAACTTTGAGAAGAGTTTTATATCTCTCTTCATCTATGTGAGCTGTTGATTTCCGTTCTTTGCAACATTGGAGATGCAGGAGCTAAATAATGCTTGTTGCGTCTTATAGCATCATACATTGGCTTGATCTTGTCGACGAAGTATTCATTCTTCAAGGGAACGAACTGGTCTTTGTCAATCATGTCCAGGTTTTTTACCATCTCAATTACACCAAAGACTGTGAAATTCTCTTTATTAATGACACACAATTCCTTGCTCTCCCCTTCATGTGGACGACCAAGTTCCTCATTCACGACAACAAGTGAACATGACAATATCTTTCTGCATTTTTCTAATAAACAATAACAATTTATGACAAAAAGGCAGACATTGTGAAATTCAAGATGACGGCCTACACATGTATAATTTCAGATGGCCCAATATCTGAAAATGATCCCTATATATTAGTCTATATATCTGCCAAGTTTCATGCTTTAATCACCTTTTGCACATGGAGTACTGTCTTGGTCGATAGTGTACCTTCGTGGGTGATACGGTCAACACTAAGGTGTACCGCGTCAATAATACCGCCATGGTCGATGCTAATGTATACCGCCATGGTCGATAATAAGGTGTACCGGCAATATCGATATGGGTCCCTCTCCAAAATTGTCTTACAGTTGGCTTGTGAGAGGCCGTTTTTTCATGTTCTCCAATCTCTGTTAAAATTTACTCAGATAAAATACACAGTTTAAAGATTTAAATAAAAAAACTCACTCAATGGCTGGCGGTGATTGTCAGGAATGTAACAGTCACGCCCGGCACCAAGGTTTCTTTAATGTTGCTAGACATAATGTTCATTTGTACAGTACTTATGTCCCCAGTAAGGTTGTCGTGGACCTTTTGTATCACGGCGTACTGATACTTAATGAATTATTTGTGTGTGGCAAATACTTTTCCAAAGAATATATTCCTTGAAAACATTTCCTTTAATTCCTCAGCGGGTACCTCCTGCGTCACTAACGTAATCTGTTTGTACCCATTATACAATTCATGTCGCTTTCATCTTGACAGATCTTGTATATCCGATAGTAGCTTTTGGACATACTTCTTCTGATGCCTCTGCGCGAAGTGGTCAGAATTTATCGTCATGGTCGATAATAAAGTGTACCGCCATGGTCGATAATAAAGTGTACCGCCATGGTCGATAATAAGGTGTACTGCCATGGTCGATAATAAAGTGTACTGCCATGGTCGATAATAAGATGTACCACCATGGTTGGTAATAAAGTATATCGCCATGGTCGATAATAAGGTGTACCACCATGGTTGGTAATAAAGTGTACCGCTATGGTCGATAATAAGGTGTACATCCAAGGTCGATGATAAGGTGTACAGCCATGGTTGATAATAAAGTGTACTGCTATGGTCGATAATAAGGTGTACATCCAAGGTCGATAATAAGGTGTACCGCCATGGCTAATAATAAAGTGTACCGCCATGGTGGATAAAAAGTGTACCAGCATGGTCGATAATAAGGTACGCCGCCACTTACCTATCGAATAAGATGATATCCGGCGTCCATATTGGGTATGCAGTCATCAGGGTTGTGATGTTGTCATAAAGAGACGGAGTCCACTTCAGGCGAGTGTCTGACCATTCCTGGCATACATCCGGACATTTGTTGGCATTTAAACATTTGTCTAGATTAATACAACGGTGTCACAAACAGATACGTCGACATTCTTCAACAATAACGGCCTAAAATTAACATGTCGAGTTAACAAGTAAATATCACAACAAATAACTGAATAAATGTATCTTTGTTTTGCAAAGATTATTTTTACATGGAGTCCAAAAACATATTCAACCAGAAAATTCCGTAAGCCCTTCTTCGTAAAAGGAGACACAAAACGGTTTCTACTTACTATAAAACTTTCTACTTACTATAAAACTTACTATAAAGTGTGGTGACAACAATTAGTTTCTTACCGATCTTATCCAAACACTGGTGTCCAATAACTGCAATCTTTCATCCTGAAGTGCATGGAACGAAAACATTTTGTATTTAATTAAAACAATTTATGTAAACAACACGTGTTCATTCGTACAAATTAACGACGACTATCACTAAAACAGAGTTACTGCACAATACATAAATTTCCGTTAAACATTTTATCTAACATATTTTGTGTACATTTTATATTATCGTCGGTGACATGTTAGTAGGATTTCATTAACAACATGACGCAAACATTACATGATGCATACATTATCATAGATGCACTATGGAAGTATATTTTAAGTTGTGATAAATAAAATGACAAAAACTTAGGGCAACACAAAGAAGCACGGAAAAATGTACGCTAGGAATTACCAAGAGAGATAGAACAACTAACAAATGGATCAGAGAGCAAACTAAAATCCAGGATATCATAAAACAAGTTAAAATCAAGAAATGGAGATGGGCGGGACATCTTGCCAGAACTAAGGACAACAGGTGGACAAAGATAAAACCAGAATTGAGACCAATGACAGGTTCTCGAAGTCAGGGACGACAAAAAACTAGATGGAGGAATGAAATTGTAAAATTTGCTGGCATGACATCTTCAGTCTTCAGTTTGCTTACCCCAGACAGCCCCTTATGGGGCCAAAATAGGAGTCTGGAGCTTGGTGCGCATAAAAAGGTGCATATAAATGTGGGAAATAATTAATTTTGAAAAAAATAGTGCAATTAAAAAGTGGATTAAAATCAGATATCCTCCTTATAGACAAGGCAAGATAGACTGTGATCACAGCTAGTTGGAAGGAGTGAATGGAGGGGAGTCTTATTTTTTCAGTGGGGAGTAGATTCCAAGCTCTTATGACTTTAGGATAATATGCATATGTGTTGATGCGTGCTTGTACTTGTATATATTTATCGTGATCGCTGTTTCGTGTATGGGTTCATGGGACTACAAGATGTTTTCGCTGAGATATATTCAGGAGGTTATGTTTAATTTTCAAGAAGTAAGTGAGTTGGTGTTGTAATCGTCGTTGTTCTAATGTCTGCCAGCTATGTGTGACGCTTGTTGTACGGCGGTGATCATTTAGGACAAATCGACATGGATAAGAACGGCACAGGACAGAAGATGATGGTGGTGATGATTAGATGAAATAAAATGAAAATGTAGCCTGGCGAAAGTTACATAGCCTCGTGTTCACGCACCAGTTGTATTATCCGGTACAAGGCGAAGGAGATCTTGACCATGACCTGTTCGTTTGAGTTGACAACGGGCTGCACGGCAGAGTGGTAGTGCTTGAACAGCCTGTTGTGTAACTCTTGGCTCTTCGACATTGGGTGCGGCCGCACTGTTCCGCCGTCTCCTGATCACAACCGAAACCATACAATCCCTATCGCGACAACTAACTTGGGTCACTGGTAATGGGTGCACATGTCCTCTCTACCAAATACAACTTATTTGCCCGACCAAACGCATTGAACGTTAAGCAAAATAGTAATTGTGCTTCTATATGTGTTTGCGCAAAATTACTTTATGAAATAAACAAGTATATCTTGCTGTAATCTGGGCAGTAAGTAAGTTGCCATTTTTTTACAGTTGTGACCTTTTTGATAATTGAAAGAGCCTTTTGAAACTCTGCCCCTCCTCTCCAGTGGAAAATCAATAAAACGCCCTGGGATGCCATTTCCCGCACTCTCCATTGACCAGTGTAGTCCACAGTGTAGTCCACAGTGTAGTCCACAGTATAGTCCACAGTATAGTCCACAGTGTAGTCCACGGTGTAGTCCACAGTGTAGTCCACAGTGCTGCAATTCGCGCGGCGGATGCGCAGCCTCAGCAAAGGTACGTTCTTATATCCAGTATCAAAATTCAAACGTATGTCCTTCCCACGGACATTTGAACCCCTGCGGCGTAGGCTAAATCCGCCTGTGGCTGAATAGGTTGCATTAAACTCATACGCAGTACAATTAGTTATCCAAATTGGTTAGGTTGTCATCATGGTTGTGATGTTATCATAAAGAGGCGGAGGCCACTTCAGGCGGGTGTCTGTCCATTCCTGGCATACATCCGGTCATTTGTTAGATTTCAAACATTTGTCAAGATTAATAAAACGGTGTCACAAACATATACGTCGACATTCTTCAACAACAACGGCATAAAATTAACATGTCGAGTTAACAAGTACATATCACAACAAATAACTGAAGTCTAAAAACGCCCTGTGGTTCTTTTGCAGTCCAGCAATTAATCCGCTAGTCGGCGTTGGTGTAGACCGTTTCCACGTCACCAGATGTGTGCTCTTCTACTCCGGCAATAATAAAACCGGGAATAGAGGAGGAGTACAAAATAGAGGAGCACACATTAGAAGAGCACACATTAGAGAAGTACAAAATACAGGAGTACATATTAGAGGAGTACAACGTAGAGGAGTACAAAGTAGAGGAGTACACATTAGAGGAGTACAAATTAGAGGAGCACAAAGTAGAAGATTACACATTAAATGAGTACACATTAAAGGAAAATATAACACGTATGAGAATGAAACACTAGAGTGAGATTACATGAAACACGCGCGACGTTTATGAGCTGACAGACAACATCTAACGTCTATGTTTATGGAAAGTGTGTAGTTTTCCAAGACAACCATGGTTATGTGTTTCCTTATTGACATGCCACAAAATCGCGATGACTTAGTAGTGTGTTGATGAAAGGGCACTGTAGCGTTGATTAATCTATATACCATATCGTTAATACAAATAGAAGACATCATGTTGGAAACATGAAATAAACCAAGCGGCCATCGCGCGATAGACGTACCGGAATCGAGGGCGGCCAATAGCAATGACGCAAGAACTAGCGCAATGTGGCCGTACAGCATGCAAGTTATAGCCATTATTCCACAGTCAGCCACACCATTCGCGGACGATGCACAACGCCTGATTACGTCAAACGTGACGTCATAGAAGACGTTGCGCATACTGCACAAGTTCCTCAGCCCGGTTTTGCCCGGGCGTCAACTATTCGAGAGTTACTTACATGCTTTATTCCTCTGATAACTGAATTCACAAGGGAAGCTGTGGTACGATGCCGGTCATGCCTTTCTACGGACTTGCTCGTTGTTGCGTCTTCTACTTTGTAGCAACTTCAGGTGAATCCATGCCGTAAATATACCTAATTATGCCATATGACTTATATTATGACGTGCATCGGCCCCAAGCTGATGTGCTCGGGTTCTCGGCCACCGGCGGACATGTCCTGACGCTCACTATTCCAATAATTCCAATCTTTGAGTAAACAATACTTGGCAGATAACGCTCATTAACCCTTGTAATCAAGTGATCTAAAAGAGTAAACCCTAACAGAATATCTGGAGTGAAGGCCGAAGGCAGTCTGATGTCAACCTTGCCATCTTTCTAGCAGCTCCTGACAAACTTATAGAAGTCAAAGCACAAATAATGTTGATGCTTACATCGGAAGTAAGCAAAGCAGATATCTAGGCCGATATCCAGTGGAACCTAGCGGATTTCGTTTGATGGATGTAATTTCGTAGCCTGATAGATACTCGATTGGAATGCGAATTCAATAGGCCGACTAACCACTGACAAACAATTGTATACGGATTTATAAAGAATTGAAAAAAAAAACGGATTTCAACAAAAAGACGGCATGTCTACCGGTTGTCAGCCGTTGATATGCTTTAGCCAAAAGCATTCAGTTGATTAACACATGTGGAGTAACTCAAAAGCCAACGAGGTTTTCATTGATAGCAATATATGTTCGATATATGTAGTATCAGCACTTGATTTTAATGCACAACGCTAAAATGCGAGGCAGAAACGTATTCTACGAACGTCGGCAAAAATAAAATAATAATAATTATTATTATTGTCGTCAGCATTGACGTTATTAGTATGATGTATGTGTTGTTGTTGTTGTTATCTTAAACAATAGGACCTATAGATATGATTATCTTTATTAATTCCAAGTGAAGAACCGGCCTTTATCCGGCATTTGAAATGTTGATGCAGTCGTCAGTGCTACCGACGACCCGAGTGCCTTGGATTCGACCTTGTTCGCTGTATACAACCCGAATGTCCCGCCCGGGGACGACCTAAGTAAGACTCCCGTCCACGTGAACATCGGCATGTCTCTGACCAGGATCATTCACATGGTACGCAACATTGTATCTGCTCCACAACACTGGCTTCCTCTCGTGATCTTCTTTATCCAATTGTACAAGTAGTTAGAGTGTTCACTCTCTAAGAACAACAATTATACCATTTTATACAAATTCCGTACACGTATGTGCGTGTGTTCCTGTGTGCGTGTGTGAGAGCGTGCGTGCGTTTTGAGATTTTATCGTAAGAATGACACACACACACACGCACGCACGCACGCGCGCACGCACGCACGCACGCACGCACGCACGCACGCACGCACGCACGCACGCACGCACGCACACACACACACACACACACACACACACACACACACATATATATATATATATATATATATATATATATATATATATATATATATATATATATATATATATATTTATATATTTATATATTTATGAGTGCACTAAGTACACTGGTATATGTTTTAAAATAGCATTGACATACATTTCGTAAGGTTGGGTTACAGACATATAACAAATGGTTGGACACTCGATCAACCAAATACTTCTTTGTTCACTTGCCACTTGCCATCTTTGGATCAATCTTGTTAAATACGCCCAATTCTAAATGCCCGTGACCATTAGTATTCAGAGTGTGTCATTGTACTTCTTGACTGTTCTCCGACGGATGTGTTTATCAGGACGAAGACACGCAGATCGCTCAGAGCAACGTCTGGCTGAGATGGGTAAGTGGCTAACAGTTCTTAGAGTGAACGTATTATAGTGGACACGGACCACATTAACTGTGGGTTATGTATTTATACTTAGTTTCACGTACAGCTGCTTGTAACGTGCATGGGCGTTTTTTTTCAAACGAACGTACCTTTTAAAATGTACCTTGCTACAATACATATCATAGGTACTTTAGCGTATAACAAATGCAATACTTAATTGGTACTTTACAATTAGCATGAAAAATAATGCTGATTATTACGTGCATGTTTGTGAACATTAATTACCTTATGGTAACATGAAGGACATACATTGTTAATTAAGCTCATCATAATTTGTTTATTAATTAATATTTCCTAAGTTTTACCATTAAGGTGGCGAATAGAAGATATTTATATACATGAATGTACCACTATTCAGACTAATAATTACAAATTTGATTTTTTGAAGAGTTAATTTCCCAAAGTGTAGTCATTTAAAAAACATCCACATATCATATATGTTTACGTTATCTACCCAAGTTATGCAGCCAACTGCCCACAGCGGTCAATCTCTCGATACCAAGATACTGTGGTAAACACGTGTGTGACTGTACTTGATGTGTCACTGTACTTGACCTGGGTCACTGTATTTGACCTATTTCACTGTGTTTGATCTGTGTCACTGTATATGACTATCACCTCTGCCACGGTGTGTGACATGTGTTCCTTCGACGTGTTTCTTTCGATGAATCATGCAATCTTTAATGTGGATATACTGGACAATCTTCAAATGGGTGATGTTACTGCACACTTACTTCTAGCAATGGAATGACAGTCGTTTGACTTGGGACCCGAAGACTTTTGGAAACATCACGACATACGTGACGACAAGCAAGGCGTGGATGCCCGACGTGACGCTCTATAACGAGTGCGTAAATCCGACCGTCGATGAACTTATAGTCGACGGACTGTAATTTGTGACTATCTTGCAATAACGTACATGACACATTCAAACACGAAAAAACCACCAACACCGATAGATTTGTTATTTGTGAAAATACTCTGTTGTGTAGAGATGATATAATGGCTATAATGTTAGTATCTGCTGCAGTGGCGTATTTAGGATCTCGAAAGGGGATCAAAGGGGTCCAGGTTAGTCACCCATTAGCTTGCCATGCTTCCTTTGATAAGTGACGCAACATGTTGTTCACCATTTTATCTCAAAGCCAATGCGGGCATGGTCCTAACTACGCCACAGACCTGTTGCCTCTATGTACGACCACGACTCTATTGTCGGGCTGCAGTGTACGCAAGTCGGCGCGCTTCCAAGACAAACAGGACGTGCGTCTCATGTGGGACGCCACTGTCCAGTGGCAGTCCCCGATCACCTACTACACGAACTGTCAGTCCGACACATTCTTCTTCCCGTTCGAGCAACTACGTTGCCGCTTCAAGTTCGGGTCTTGGGCATACCACGGAGGCGAGATGCACATCATGCCCATGAACAACACTGCTAGCACGGAGACTTTCGTCAGCCACGCCGAGTGGCAGCTCGTGGAAATGACGACGTTCATGCACAACAACACGTACAAGTGCTGCCCGAACAAGACCTTCCCCGACGTTACGTTCGTTGTCGTGCTCCAACGCCAGGGTGTTTACTATGTGACGACGTTGCTCCTGCCCGTCTTCTTCATGCTGCTGCTGGCCTGCTTCAGGTGATGTCCAAAACTGGCCAACACCTCGTCTCACTCCATGTTCACCTGTCGTTGCGGCACCACTTCAGTCTCAGCAGATACTTGTCGTACAATGTTCCCCCCCCCCACTTGATCCCCGGTCGCCTCCAGGCTCTCTGCGAAGATCAGTCTCGTCCACTCCTTCATTTTGTCAACCAAACTCGTCTTAGCATTTACTGACTAATCAACTGTTTGTTCCCAAAGTTAATAATATAATAACGCGAAAACCTCTACCGCGCCTAAATCGCAACAACACGAATGGGTTTCGCTATCTCGAAGACATTGATATAGAATGTTAAAGTTGTCCACATATCGAGGAATGCGCCAAGGAGCTGGGGAGGTAAAACGCGGCTAGTGAGTCTTGAGACGGATGTCGAAACCACAGCTTTCTCAGTAGCCACAATAACCCCACAAAACTCACTGTCCACCACAGCTTTAAGTCAGCAACAGTCAAATCAATATTCACTTATTCTCCTTTCACTTATGATCATCAGCGTACAAAGGCAATGTTTATGACTATCCATACTGCCCAGCCATTTGATCTTGGATATATGTAGGTATCATTCGCATTGATTTCCTGTCCGATGTTGTATTATGTTAAAGATAGGTACTATAATCTATCATGTGCTTTCATCTAGCAACCTGCATTAACTGCTCAGTCTTGCAAGAACACTGCACAAGTTCGATCATCTAGTTTTTATCTACTTTTTAAAACAAACATTGGAACTCTGGCTTTCTCGATTGCTGCACCAGCTGATTGGAGTTCACTCCCTCTTAGTATTAGGCCAGCAGGAAACATGATCAAATGTCGCCGTCATCTCAATACTTATCTTTTTAATAGTGCTTACCCTCCTTAGCTGTGTCGCGTGTTCAACCAACTGTTGACAATTGTAGCATTGCATACCGATTTTGAGATTGCCTTGAACCCTTTTGTCTGTTTGCGCCTTTGAGTTTGAAACTCTGAGGTTTCCGATGATTTAGGCGCAAATTGTATTTTTTTTCTTCTACCGTTTCATTTTGTCATTATTATTATTACTACTATTATTATTATTACTACTATTATTATTATTACTACTATTATTATGTATCATTAGTTTCCACCTGCCGGCCGGGAACGGCGAGAAGGCGACTTTGGCCGTGATGATCTACCTCACCCAAATGGTTTTCTACGTTGTCGTCAACCAAATTCTGCCGAAACACTGGAATATCACTTTCCTCGGTAAGCCACGCCGGTCGTGCGGTCTAGTTTAATTGTTAGTTTCATATTCCAAATGAGTCCATGCTGAAATGAGCCAGTGAGACACGGCCAGCATGGCTGTGGTTCAATCGCCTCGGGACTGGTGTTGGACGCTGCTGATACCTGCATAAACAAGGATACAACTAACAAGGTCCAAACGAATCTGACTGTGGAGAGGATCTTCAAACAATGGAACATCTCCTAAAACGCCCTCTCTTACTAGAGCCTTGAAAACCAGACAATTTGGCAGTTTACTACTCCTGTGCCAGAACCTGTGGTTTGCAGTGGTGGGGAAAAGCTTAGGGACACGAGGGAATAAAATGTTATATAACAAATAACACATTTCAGTTGCTCATATCGGAAATTGAGATTTACACAAGGTTCCAACAGGGGACACAAATCTCGTCAGTTGCCATATTGGTTTTACGCAAATTTGCACATAAAGGCTCGCTTCTGGCTCCCAACGACACACTTCTGGCCCCCAACGACACGATTCTGGCCCCCAACGACACGCTTCTGGCCCCCAACGACACGATTCTGGCCCCAACGACACGCTTATGGCCCCCCGACGACACGCTTCTGGCCCCCAACGACACGCTTCTGGCTCCCAACGACACGCTTCTGGCTCCCAACGACACGCTTCTGGCCCCAACGACACGCTTCTGGCCCCCAACGACACGCTTCTGGCCACAACGACACGCTTATGGCCCCAACGGCACGCTTCTGGCCCACAACGACACGCTTCTGGCCCCAACGACACGCTTCTGGCTCCCAACGACACGCTTCTGGCCCCCAACGACACGCTTCTGGCCCCAACGACACGCTTCTGGCCCCCAACGACACGCTTATGGCCCCCCCCCCAACGACACGCTTCTGGCCCCCAACGACACGTTTCTGGCTCCCAACGACACGCTTCTGGCTCCCAACGACACGCTTCTGGCCCCAACGACACGCTTCTGGCCCCCAACGACACGCTTCTGGCCCCAACGACATGCTTCTGGCCCCAACGACACGCTTCCCGCTATCACAGTTCACACATAAACATATCTGACATTAAAACAGGGAACAAACAATAACCAATTCACTTATATTAGCGGTTTATTTTATAGTGCCATAGATACATTTATCGTGTTATGGTGTGCACAACTTAGGGGCCAAAATTGCATTATTTCGTCAACTATCGCTTCGAATAGAAAATCACTTGTGTCCCCTTTTTCGTGTTCTGTGAACACAGTGAAACGATAAATGCAATGTTCAATTTTTTCTCACATGGTTCATCGCTGAAGAAAATCAACATTGAAATCAAACTAAAAGAGATAGGCGTTGTTATTATAACGTTTACACAGAGCAACGAAATGTTACGTCACACCGAAAATATGTAACGAAATCAAATACAAAGTCCATGAAATGTCGTAACCTAAACATGCTCCACGGACGTTGAAAGTCGGTGGCATGTTTTCTTTTAAATAAATGATCCATTTTATGTCTCCGCTACACGTCTCTGCTACACGTCTCTGCTACACGCCTCCGCTACACGTCTCCGCTACACGTCTCCGCTACACGTCTCCGCTACACGTCTCCGCTCCCCTAACTCTCGTTCTCGTTTACTATTCCACTCCCACTCCCGCCAAACGTATCTTCACAAACTCCTCCCATCTCAGTCTCGGTCTTCCTCGTCTCCTTCTACCCTCCACTGTGAGTGCACACGCTCTCTTTGTTGGTTATTATAAATTGTAAATTACAACTTATTAAAATCTATACGACAACTTATTAATATTTAGAAGATAACTTAGCGACGGACACTGTGTGGCAGGCATCTTCCTGATGATGGCGGAGGGCGAGCTCCTGCTGGCGACGGTGCTCAACATCGTCGTTGTTCACATCCACTTCCGCGGCAAGTTCGGCATCGCCGCGCCCAGTTGGCTACACGACGTCGTCTTCCTCAAGCTCAGTCGATTCTTCAACTTAAGCGACACCGTCGCCATGTATCAGGAGAAACAACAACAGGTGAGAATAAGTGAGCGGATGAGTGGGTGGTGGGTGGGTGGGTGGGTGGGTGGGTGGTTGGGTGGGTGGGTGGTTGTGCGAGGGAGCTAGTGAGTGAGTTTTAACAAGGTTTAACAAGATTTAACAAGATTGCCATCCAAGGCAAAGGCGCAATTTACACAATATGTAGATAATTTGTTCCATTCATTTATTGTCCTGTGAGAATGAATACTTTCTGATATCCAATCTACACTGATCCTTCACTAATGTCACCTCGTATCATCTAGTTCTACTATCTTTCTTAAGTGAGACAGAAGTATTTCCATCAATATTTTCACACCCATTCAATGTGTTCTTCCACAAACACTGATGTACCACTTCCACTTAGACGAAGCCCACCCACCATGAACATATTAGTCCTCCCAACAAAGCAACCCTGAACGAGCGGGTTAATTTCCACCCTCCTGCAATTTCGATAACCCTGACCCCTCAAACCTGTGAAACAACCACCACGAAGTGCCCGTATTTAGAGCTTTGCCAGTTTTCCTAACTATCGAGTCCTCCAAAAACACCATCGCTTTCCTCGCAACACTCGTATCACTCAGAGAAGTTTTTCGTCGATTCCCTTCTGTCATAGTCTGCCCTGTACTCGTGTAACTCGGCTATGTGATGTCTCCTTCTCTCGTCTTTCCTGCTCTCCTGTCTCCTCTCCTGTCTCCTTCTCTCCTGTCCCATTCTCTCATGTTTCCTTCCGTCCTGTCTTCTTCTCCCATGTCTCATTCTTCCCTGTTTCCTTGTCTCCTTCCGTCATGTCCCATTCTCTCCTGTTTCCTTCTCTCCTGTCTTATTCCGTCCGGCCTCCTTCTCTCCTGTCTCCTTTCTCCTGTCTCATTCTCTCCTGTTTCCTCCCACCATGTCTCTTTCTCTTCTGTCTTCTTCTCTCTTGTCTCCTTCTCTCCTGTTTCCTTGTATCCTTCCGTCATGTCTCCCTCGTTCTTGCCTCCTTCTATCCTGTCTCCTTCCATCCTGTCACCTTCTCCCCTGTTTCCATGTCTTCTTCTGTCATGTATCCTTCTTTCTATCTCCTTCTCTCCTGTGTCCTTCTCACCTGTTTCCTTAACTCCTTCCGCCATGTCTCCTTCTCTCATGTTTCCTTGTCTCGATCCGTCCTGTCTACATCTCTCCTGTCTCCATCTCTCATGTTTCCTTCTCTCTTGCCATCTTCTCTCCTGTTTCCTTGTCTCCTTCTGTCATACCTTCTTCTCCCCTGTCTTCCTCTCTCCTGCCTCCTTCTCTCCTGTCTCCTTTTCTCATGTCTCCTTCTATCCTGTTTCCTTTTCTCCTTCTCTCATGTCTCTCCTGTATCTTTCTCTCATTTCTTCTTCTCTCCTGCTTCCTTGTCTCCTTGTCTTCTGTCATATATATTTCTCTCCTGTCTCCTTCGCTCCTCTCTCTCTCTCTCTTTCTCTCCTGTCTCCTTCTCTCCTGTCACCTTCTCTCCTTTCACATTCTCTCCTTTAAACAAGTTCAAACCCACTCCCTGGCAGACACACTGACCAGCATCACAGAACGACAACAGTTTAAACAAGTTCAAACCCACTCCCTGGCAGACACACTGACCAGCATCACAGAACGACAACAGTTTAAACAAGTTCAAACCCACTCCCTGGCAGACACACTGACCAGCATCACAGAAAGACAACAGTTTAAACAAGTTCAAACCCCCTCCCTGGCAGACCCACTGACCAGCATCACAGAACGACAACAATTTAAATCAGTTCTAACCCATACCCTGGCAGACACACTGACCAGCATCACAGAACGACAACAATTTAAATCAGTTCTAACCCATACCCTGGCAAACACACTGACCAGCATCACAGAACGACAACAGTTTAAACAAGTTCAAACCCCCTCCCTGGCAGACCCACTGACCAGCATCACAGAACGACAACAATTTAAATCAGTTCTAACCCATACCCTGGCAGACACACTGACCAGCATCACAGAACGACAACAGTTTAAACAAGTTCAAACCCACTCCCTGGCAGACACACTGACCAGCATCACAGAACGACAACAGTTTAAACAAGTTCAAACCCACTCCCTGGCAGACACACTGACCAGCATCACAGAACGACAACAGTTTAAACAAGTTCAAACCCACTCCCTGGCAGACACACTGACCAGCATCACAGAACGACAACAGTTTAAACAAGTTCAAACCCACTCCCTGGCAGACACACTGACCAGCATCACAGAAAGACAACAGTTTAAACAAGTTGAAACCCATTCCCTGGCAGACACACTGACCAGCATCACAGAACGACAACAGTTTAAACAAGTTCAAACCCACTCCCAGGCAGACACACTGACCAGCATCACAGAACGACAACAATTTAAATAAATTCTAACCCACTCCATGGCAGACACACTGACCAGCATCACAGAACGACAACAATTTAAACAAGTTCAAACCCACTCCCTGGCAGACACACTGACCAGCATCACAGAACGACAACAGTTTAAACAAGTTGAAATCCACTCCCTGGCAGACACACTGACCAGCATCACAGAACGACAACAGTTTAAACAAGTTCAAACCCACTCCCTGGCAGACACACTGACCAGCATCACAGAACGACAACAGTTTAAACAAGTTCAAACCCACTCCCTGGCAGACACACTGACCAGCATCACAGAACGACAACAATTTAAACAAGTTCAAACCCACTCCCTGGCAGACACACTGACCGGCATCACAGAACGACAACAGTTTAAACAAGTTCAAACCCACTCCCTGGCAGACACACTGACCAGCATCACAGAACGACAACAGTTTAAACTAGTTCAAAACCACTCCCTGGCAGACACACTGACCAGCATCACAGAACGACAACAATTTAAACAAGTTCAAACCCACTCCTTGGCAGACACACTGACCGGCATCACAGAACGACAACAGTTTAAACAAGCTCTAACCCCTCCCTGGCAGACACACTGACCAGCATCACAGAACGACAACAGTTTAAACAAGTTGAAACCAACTCCCTGGCAGACACACTGACCAGCATCACAGAACGACAACAATTTAAACTAGTTCAAACCCACTCCCTGGCAGACACACTGACCAGCATCACAGAACGACAACAGTTTAAACTAGTTCAAACCCACTCCCTGGCAGACACACTGACCAGCATCACCGAACGACAACAGTTTAAAGAATTTCAAACCCACTCCCTGGCAGACACACTGACCAGCATCACAGAACGACAACAATTTAAACAAGTTCAAACCCACTCCCTGGCAGACACACTGACCAGCATCACAGAACGACAACAGTTTAAACAAGTTCTAACCCACTCCCTGGCAGACACACTGACCAGCATCACAGAACGACAACAGTTTAAACAAGTTGAAACCAACTCCCTGGCAGACACACTGACCAGCATCACAGGACGACAACAGTTTAAACAAGTTCAAACCCACTCCCTGGCAGACACACTGACCAGCATCACAGAACGAGAACAATTTAAACAAGGTATAACCCACTCCCTGGCAGACACACTGACCAGAATCACAGAACGACAACAGTTTAAACAAGTTCAAACCCACTCCCAGGCAGACACACTGACCAGCATCACAGAACGACAACAGTTTAAACAAGTTCAAACCCACTCCCTGGCAGACACACTGACCAGCATCACAGAACGAGAACAATTTAAACAAGGTATAACCCACTCCCTGGCAGAAACACTGACCAGAATCACAGAACGACAACAGTTTAAACAAGTTCAAACCCACTCCCAGGCAGACACACTGACCAGCATCACAGAACGACAACAGTTTAAACAAGTTCAAACCCACTCCCAGGCAGACACACTGACCAGCATCACAGAACGACAACAATTTAAATAAATTCTAACCCACTCCATGGCAGACACACTGACCAGCATCACAGAACGACAACAATTTAAACAAGTTCAAACCCACTCCCTGGCAGACACACTGACCAGCATCACAGAAAGACAACAGTTTAAACAAGTTGAAACCCACTCCCTGGCAGACACACTGACCAGCATCACAGAACGACAACAGTTTAAACAAGTTCAAACCCACTCCCAGGCAGACACACTGACCAGCATCACAGAACGACAACAATTTAAATAAATTCTAACCCACTCCATGGCAGACACACTGACCAGCATCACAGAACGACAACAATTTAAACAAGTTCAAACCCACTCCCTGGCAGACACACTGACCAGCATCACAAAACGACAACAATTTAAACAAGTTGAAATCCACTCCCTGGCAGACACACTGACCAGCATCACAGAACGACAACAGTTTAAACAAGTTCAAACCCACTCCCTGGCAGACACACTGACCAGCATCACAGAACGACAACAGTTTAAACAAGTTCAAACCCACTCCCTGGCAGACACACTGACCAGCATCACAGAACGACAACAATTTAAACAAGTTCAAACCCACTCCCTGGCAGACACACTGACCGGCATCACAGAACGACAACAGTTTAAACAAGTTCAAACCCACTCCCTGGCAGACACACTGACCAGCATCACAGAACGACAACAGTTTAAACTAGTTCAAAACCACTCCCTGGCAGACACACTGACCAGCATCACAGAACGACAACAATTTAAACAAGTTCAAACCCACTCCCTGGCAGACACACTGACCGGCATCACAGAACGACAACAGTTTAAACAAGCTCTAACCCACTCCCTGGCAGACACACTGACCAGCATCACAGAACGACAACAGTTTAAACAAGTTCTAACCCACTCCCTGGCAGACACACTGACCAGCATCACAGAACGACAACAGTTTAAACAAGTTCAAACCCACTCCCTGGCAGACACACTGACCAGCATCACAGAACGACAACAGTTTAAACAAGTTCAAACCCATTCCCTGGCAGACACACTGACCAGCATCACAGAACGACAACAGTTTAAACAAGTTCAAACCCACTCCCTGGCAGACACACTGACCAGCATCACAGAACGACAACAATTTAAACTAGTTCAAACCCACTCCCTGGCAGACACACTGACCAGCATCACAGAACGACAACAGTTTAAACTAGTTCAAACCCACTCCCTGGCAGACACACTGACCAGCATCACAGAACGACAACAGTTTAAACAAGTTTAAACCCGCTCCCTGGCAGACACACTGACCAGCATCACAGAACGACAACAGTTTAAACAAGCTCTAACCCACTCCCTGGCAGACACACTGACCAGCATCACAGAACGACAACAGTTTAAACAAGTTCAAACCCACTCCCTGGCAGACACACTGACCAGCATCACAGAACGACAACAGTTTAAACAAGCTCTAACGCACTCCCTGGCAGACACACTGACCAGCATCACAGAACGACAACAGTTTAAACATGTTCAAACCCACTCCCTGGCAGATACACTGACCAGCATCACAGAACGACAACAGTTTAAAGAAGTTCAAACCCACTCCCTGGCAGACACACTGACCAGCATCACAGAACGACAACAGTTTAAACAAGTTCAAACCCACTCCCTGGCAGACACACTGACCAGCATCACAGAACGACAACAATTTAAACTAGTTCAAACCCACTCCCTGGCAGACACACTGACCAGCATCACAGAACGACAACAGTTTAAACTAGTTCAAACCCACTCCCTGGCAGACACACTGACCAGCATCACCGAACGACAACAGTTTAAAGAATTTCAAACCCACTCCCTGGCAGACACACTGACCAGCATCACAGAACGACAACAGTTTAAACAAGTTTAAACCCACTCCCTGGCAGACACACTGACCAGCATCACAGAACGACAACAGTTTAAACAAGCTCTAACCCACTCCCTGGCAGACACACTGACCAGCATCACAGAACGACAACAGTTTAAACAAGTTCAAACCCACTCCCTGGCAGACACACTGACCAGCATCACAGAACGACAACAGTTTAAACAAGCTCTAACGCACTCCCTGGCAGACACACTGACCAGCATCACAGAACGACAACAGTTTAAACATGTTCAAACCCACTCCCTGGCAGATACACTGACCAGCATCACAGAACGACAACAGTTTAAAGAAGTTCAAACCCACTCCCTGGCAGACCCACTGACCAGCATCACAGAACGACAACAGTTTAAACAAGTTCTAACCCACTCCCTGGCAGACACACTGACCAGCATCACAGAACGACAACAGTTTAAACAAGTTCAAACCCACTCCTTGGCAGACACACTGACCAGCATCACAGAACGACAACAGTTTAAACAAGTTCAAACCCACTCCTTGGCAGACACACTGACCGGCATCACAGAACGACAACAATTTAAACAAGTTCAAACCCACTCCCTGGCAGACACACTGACCAGCATCACAGAACGACAACAGTTTAAACAAGTTCAAACCCACTCCTTGGCAGACACACTGACCAGCATCACAGAACGACAACAGTTTAAACAAGTTCTATCCCACTCCCTGGCAGACACACTGACCAGCATCACAGAACGACAACAGTTTAAACAAGTTCAAACCCACTCCCTGGCAGATACACTGACCAGCATCACAGAACGACAACAGTTTAGAGAAGTTCAAACCCACTCCCTGGCAGACCCACTGACCAGCATCACAGAACGACAACAATTTAAACAAGTTCAAACCCACTCCCTGGCAGACACACTGACCAGCATCACAGAACGACAACAGTTTAAACAAGTTCTAACCCACTCCCTGGCAGACACACTGACCAGCATCACAGAACGACAACAGTTTAAACAAGTTCAAACCCACTCCCTGGCAGATACACTGACCAGCATCACAGAACGACAACAGTTTAAACAAGTTCAAACCCACTCCCTGGCAGACCCACTGACCAGCATCACAGAACGACAACAGTTTAAAGAAGTTCAAACCCACTCCCTGGCAGACACACTGACCAGCATCACAGAACGACAACAGTTTAAACAAATTCAAACCCACTCCCAGGCAGACACACTGACCAGCATCACAGATCGACAACAATTTAAACAAGTTCTAACCCACTCCCTGGCAGACACACTGACCAGCATCACAGAACGACAACAATTTAAACAAGTTCAAACCCACTCCCTGGCAGACACACTGACCAGCATCACAGAACGACAACAATTTAAACAAGTTCAAACCCACTCCCTGGCAGACACACTGACCAGCATCACAGAACGACAACAGTTTAAACAAATTCAAACCCACTTCCTGGCAGACACACTGACCAGCTTCACAGAACGACAACAATTTAAACAAGTTCAAACCCACTCCCTGGCAGACACACTGACCAGCATCACAGAACGACAACAATTTAAACAAGTTCAAACCCACTCCCTGGCAGACACACTGACCAGCATCACAGAACGACAACAGTTTAAACAAGTTCAAACCCACTCCCTGGCAGACACACTGACCAGCATCACAGAACGACAACAGTTTAAACAAATTCAAACCCACTCCCAGGCAGACACACTGACCAGCATCACAGATCGACAACAATTTAAACAAGTTCTAACCCACTCCCTGGCAGACACACTGACCAGCATCACAGAACGACAACAATTTAAACAAGTTCAAACCCACTCCCTGGCAGAAACACTGACCAGCATCACAGAACGACAACAATTTAAACAAGTTCAAACCCACTCCCTGGCAGACACACTGACCAGCATCAAAGAACGACAACAATTTAAACAAGTTCTAACCCACTCCCTGGCAGACACACTGACCAGCATCACAGAACGACAACAATTTAAACAAGTTCAAACCCACTCCCTGGCAGACACACTGACCAGCATCACAGAACGACAACAATTTAAACAAGTTCAAACCCACTCCCTGGCAGACACACTGACCAGCATCACAGAACGACAACAATTTAAACAAGTTCTAACCCACTCCCTGGCAGACACACTGACCAGCATCACAGAACGACAACAATTTAAACAAGTTCAAACCCACTCCCTGGCAGACACACTGACCAGCATCACAGAACGACAACAATTTAAACAAGCTCTAACGCACTCCCTGGCAGACACACTGACCAGCATCACAGAACGACAACAGTTTAAACAAGTTCAAACCCACTCCCTGGCAGATACACTGACCAGCATCACAGAACGACAACAGTTTAAAGAAGTGCAAACCCACTCCCTGGCAGACCCACTGACCAGCATCACAGAACGACAACAATTTAAACAAGTTCAAACCCACTCCCTGGCAGACACACTGACCAGGATCACAGAACGACAACAATTTAAACAAGTTCAAACCCACTCCCTGGCAGACACACTGACCAGCATCACAGAACGACAACAATTTAAACAAGTTCAAACCCACTCCCTGGCAGACACACTGACCAGCATCACAGAACGACAACAATTTAAACAAGTTCAAACCCACTCCCTGGCAGACACACTGACCAGCATCACAGAACGACAACAATTTAAACAAGTTCAAACCCACTCCCTGGCAGACACACTGACCAGCATCACAGAACGACAACAATTTAAACAAGTTCAAACCCACTCCCTGGCAGACACACTGACCAGCATCACAGAACGAGAACAATTTAAACAAGTTCAAACCCACTCCCTGGCAGACACACTGACCAGCATCACAGAACGACAACAATTTAAACAAGTTCAAACCCACTCCCTGGCAGACACACTGACCAGCATCACAGAACGACAACAATTTAAACAAGTTCAAACCCACTCCCTGGCAGACACACTGACCAGCATCACAGAACGACAACAGTTTAAACAAGTTCAAACCCACTCCCTGGCAGACACACTGACCAGCATTACAGAACTACAACAGTTTAAACAAGTTCATACCCACTCCCTGGCAGACACACTGACCAGCATCACAGAACGACAACAATTTAAACAAGTTCAAACCCACTCCCTGGCAGACACACTGACCAGCATCACAGAACGACAACAATTTAAACAAGTTCAAACCCACTCCCTGGCAGACACACTGACCAGCATCACAGAACGACAACAATTTAAACAAGTTCAAACCCACTCCCTGGCAGACACACTGACCAGCATTACAGAACGACAACAGTTTAAACAAGTTCATACCCACTCCCTGGCAGACACACTGACCAGCATCACAGAACGACAACAATTTAAACAAGTTCAAACCCACTCCCTGGCAGACACACTGACCAGCATTACAGAACGACAACAGTTGAAACAAGTTCATACCCACTCCCTGGCAGACACACTGACCTGCATCACAGAACGATAACAATTTAAACAAGTTCAAACCCACTCCCTGGCAGACACACTGACCAGCATTACAGAACGACAACAGTTTAAACAAGTTCATACCCACTCCCTGGCAGACACACTGACCAGCATCACAGAACGACAACAATTTAAACAAGTTCAAACCCACTCCCTGGCAGACACACTGACCAGCATTACAGAACGACAACAGTTGAAACAAATTCATACCCACTCCCTGGCAGACACACTGACCAGCATCACAGAACGACAACAATTTAAACAAGTTCAAACCCACTCCCTGGCAGACACACTGACCAGCATTACAGAACGACAACAGTTGAAACAAGTTCATACCCACTCCCTGGCAGACACACTGACCAGCATTACAGAATGACAACAATTTAAACAAGTTCAAACCCACTCCCTGGCAGACACACTGACCAGCATCACAGAACGACAACAATTTAAACAAGTTCAAACCCACTCCCTGGCAGACACACTAACCAGCATCACAGAACGAAAACAATTTAAACAAGTTCTAACCCACTCCCTGGCAGACACACTGACCAGCATTACAGAACTACAACAGTTTAAACAAGTTCATACCCACTCCCTGGCAGACACACTGACCAGCATCACAGAACGACAACAATTTAAACAAGTTCAAACCCACTCCCTGGCAGACACACTGACCAGCATCACAGAACGACAACAATTTAAACAAGTTCAAACCCACTCCCTGGCAGACACACTGACCAGCATCACAGAACGACAACAATTTAAACAAGTTCAAACCCACTCCCTGGCAGACACACTGACCAGCATTACAGAACGACAACAGTTTAAACAAGTTCATACCCACTCCCTGGCAGACACACTGACCAGCATCACAGAACGACAACAATTTAAACAAGTTCAAACCCACTCCCTGGCAGACACACTGACCAGCATTACAGAACGACAACAGTTGAAACAAGTTCATACCCACTCCCTGGCAGACACACTGACCTGCATCACAGAACGACAACAATTTAAACAAGTTCAAACCCACTCCCTGGCAGACACACTGACCAGCATTACAGAACGACAACAGTTTAAACAAGTTCATACCCACTCCCTGGCAGACACACTGACCAGCATCACAGAACGACAACAATTTAAACAAGTTCAAACCCACTCCCTGGCAGACACACTGACCAGCATTACAGAACGACAACAGTTGAAACAAGTTCATACCCACTCCCTGGCAGACACACTGACCAGCATCACAGAACGACAACAATTTAAACAAGTTCAAACCCACTCCCTGGCAGACACACTGACCAGCATTACAGAACGACAACAGTTGAAACAAGTTCATACCCACTCCCTGGCAGACACACTGACCAGCATTACAGAATGACAACAATTTAAACAAGTTCAAACCCACTCCCTGGCAGACACACTGACCAGCATCACAGAACGACAACAATTTAAACAAGTTCAAACCCACTCCCTGGCAGACACACTGACCAGCATCACAGAACGACAACAATTTAAACAAGTTCTAACCCACTCCCTGGCAGACACACTGACCAGCATCACAGAACGACAACAATTTAAACAAGTTCTAACCCACTCAGTACGAAGCAAACGTGACTAAACAGCAATCATCCCTTGTGCACACAACCATGACCGTCTGATTCCGTGGTAGTGATGGCAAGTATTCAAGACAAGACAAGAGAAGCATGCAAGCATGCACGCATGCACGCTACCACGCTATATTGTATACGTTGTCAAATTAACTTGCATCGTTTTCTTTATAGTCGTTCACACATTCGAACTCCTGCAGTTCTCACAAATTCCCCGTCGTTTGACGCAGGTGGCTAACATCCGGCAGATGTCTCTGGGTAGCACCGAGATGTTGGAATTCGACCGCGAAGTGTCGGTTACTGCGGTGGGCCCGGATGGACACAAGAACACCGAAAACTTGGAATCGAACGATAACTTTCAGATGCAGAATATGATACTGAATCAGTTCGTACACATGTCCGACGAGATGTACATCCGAGCGAAGGTCAAATCAATCCGGCTGGAATGGGCTCTGATGGCAATGATCATCGACCGAGTGTGCTTCTACATCTACCTTGGTACAATATGTATGCTAATTATAGCCACGCTTGTTACGTACGCCTTCGGGAACGCAGGCTTGGATAGCGACGTGGACAGTCCTTCCACTTAAACTGTTTTGTGTTGATGATTGTAAAATATAAATCACTTGTTTCGGATTTTCTTCGGAGAGCTATTTCCATGCAATGCACTAAACATACACGACAGTTCCATTTGATAACATTTGTATGTGAAGTTACGATATATGGAAACACTAACGTAGCATGTTACAAACGTAATATTGTTAGACCAAACAGTTGTTAATACGGTATTGTCTAGTTAAGGCTAACTGGCTAGAAGCGCAGTTGCTACTCTTGAAATATGTGACTGTTGTCGTTGATTTAACCATACGGCATAGATGTCAACATTACCGCTTTTTCATTGGTCCTGCTTTCCCGCTGTTTAGACCACGTGACAGTCGTTTTTGAAAACATTGAGATATGGAGAAAAAGGACTGGGCTTCTTAATATCCGCATTAAAATCACCAATGATAAATATATAGGTTGATTCAAATGAATCGCTTATGGCCTGAATTTAAAAAAAAAATTCTTGATATTCATCAGCATTGTCATCAGTCTGATTTAGTAGGTAGACATTAAGAATTAGAATAGTGGCATTAGAGCTGGCAATTTTTAGACCCAGGGGTCTCTTCTCATCAACATAAATCAACAGTTCAATAAAGGGGACGAGTGAACACCTCCATAAAAAGCAGAGTCCACCATGAGGACGTCCACTCAAACCATCACCATAATCAATGGAACTAATTCCTCTGGCGATAAAGTCATAGTGAACAGAATTAAGAAGAGAAAGGCTCTGTTTAGAGAGCCAGTGTTCATGCACAGCAAGTATATCTAAAGAGTTTAAAATGTCAACCAAGTCAAAAGCACTGTTCCGGGTGTTTCTGGAGTTATAAGAAGCAATACGGAGGGGAAAGTCTATAAGTGGGTTGAATCTGTTGGTGTGTGTTTCCTAGGTGGGAAATACCGTCCAAGTTTTGTTCCAGCAGGCCAGAGATCAGCGTCATAAAGCAAGTTAGGTTTGTGAATGTCAACACACAGCTTGAAGGAAGAATACGAGTTGTGTCGGGTTGGTAATCTCACACACGAGCATTTGAAACTCAAAGTTAATGACACGTATATAGATAATTCGTCACAAGTTGAGTCCGCATGGAATCCCGTGAGAAAGTACTCCACGGGAATGAGTCGCACCGGAGCACACTTAAGACTTGAAATAGTTGCGTGCAGTCATAGTGTGTGACTTACGATTAGATGTCAGTGGTTTAACAGTGTCGCAAGACTTTTCGGAAATTACTGTTGTCCACAGTGACAAAGTAGTGCTACCAGTGATAGATGTAGAAGCGGCAGTAGTTGACAGAGTAGCTGTCGAGCTCGTTGAAATAGAAGATGTCGGGTTCGACACATGCCCACCTACATAATGATGTTGTATAGAAGGGTGTAGTCATGATGAACTTGATAATACAAGACACGAGAGCGAATGTTGTATAGAAGGGTGTAGTCATGATGAACTTGATAATACAAGACACGAGAGCGAATGTTGTATAGAAGGGTGTAGTCAAGATGAACTTGATAATACAAGACACGAGAGCGAATGTTTAACAAGATTTAACAAGATTTGCCATCCAAGCCAAAGGCCCAGATGGCAAGTGGACAAGGAAGCCATTGGCTTATCGAGAGTCCAACAATGTTCACCTACTTATAACCCGCCCTCCTGATATATGTGTCAACCTTGTTTTTAAACATATTCAAGCTGCTAGCAGTTACACAATCTGTAGACAATTTGTTCCATTCATTTATTGTCCTCTGTGAGAACGAGTGCTTCCTGATGTCCAATCTACATTGATCCTTTACTAATTTTACCTCATGTCCTCTAGTTCTGCTATCCTTCTTGAGTGAGAAAAACATATTTCTATCAATAATTTCATACCCATTCAATATCTTAAAAACTTCAATCTGATCTCCTCTTAACCTCCTTGTCTCTAGAGTTGTTAAACCACATTCTTTCAGGCGTTCTTCATAACTAAGGTCTCTAAGTTCTGGAATCATTTTAGTTGCTCTCCTTTGTATGCGTTCAAGCGTATCTATATCCTTCTTACGATATGGTCTCCATGCTTGTATACAGTATTCTAAATGAGGTCTAACTATTGCTTTATAAAGAGGTATAATTAACTTTTTTCCCTTGTATGTTATGTTTCTTCTAATCAATCCAAGAATTTGATTACCCTTTGAAGCTGCAATACCACACTGCTCTGAAACTTTCATATCAGCGCTTATTGTAACTCCTAAGTCCTTTTCTTTTACAGTAGTACCCAGAACAGTATCTCCCATTTTATAGTTTACATTCAAGTTCCCATGTCCTGTATGTAGGCATTTACATTTCCCAAAATTGAACAGCATCTGCCATTTCTCAGACCATTTCACTAATCTGTCTAGATCGTTTTGTAAATGTTGTTTATCACCATCAGTATTAACCTTTCTAAACAGTTTTGTGTCATCCGCAAATTTCAGTACGTTACTTGTTATACTGTCGTCCAAGTCATTGATATAAATTAAGAATAATATAGGTCCTAGTACTGACCCTTGAGGTACCCCACTCAAAACCGATTTCCAATTTGAAACTTCTCCATCTACTACAACTCGTTGTCTTCTGTCAGTCAGCCATTGTTCTATCCAGTCAGTTATGCTATCCCCGATACCATGGGCTTTTAATTTAAGTAGCAATCTTTGATGTGGCACTTTGTCAAAAGCTTTCTGAAAATCTAAGTAGATAATATCTACTGGCGATCCCACGTCTATCCACTTAGTGATTTCTTCCAAAAAACATAACATATTTGTTAAGCATGACCTTGCTTTAAGGAATCCATGTTGAGATGAATTTAATAATTTATGCTTAACGAGGAAGTCCACCATATGGTCTTTAATTAACCTTTCTAATAATTTACAAATCACTGACGTTAAACTCACTGGTCTGTAATTCTCTGACTTATTTCTCGAACCCTTTTTAAATAATGGTATGATGTTTGCTTCTTTCCATTCAAACGGAACAACTCCCTCTTTTAATGACAAGTTGAATACTCTTGCAAGTGGTATACTGATTTGATCTACTGTTTCCATTAGTAATTTTGGAGGAATCCCATCCACTCCCGGTGATTTGTTATCCTTCATTGCCCTTATTTTCTTAGCTACCAATTCTGGAGTTACAACTAACGGTCCTAAATATTCAGATTTAGCCCCCTGAAATTTAGCATCAGCAACTGGTAATGAACTAATATCTTCCTTGGTAAACACTGAACTGAAGTAACCATTTAGGTCTTCCGCCATTAAAAACCCCTGTGATATTATATTTCCAGCACTGTCTTCTAGAGGTCCAACCTTGTCTTGTACGTTTTGTTTACTCCTGACATATGCATAAAAACTCTTGCTGTCATTTTTTATGTTACATGCCAGTTTTTGCTCATAGCTTCTTTTAGATTGTCTGATTTCAGTTGTAGCTGCATTAAGTGCCTCTTTGTATTTTGCATAGTCTTCTTCCTTTCTGGTACGCCTATAAACCCTCCACATAGTTTGTTTTAGCATTATTTTTCTAATAGCCTCTTTTGACAAATGTTTCTTTCTACACCGTTTTCCTTGTTTTCGGAAGGGAACAAATTTATCGATGATACTCTCAATTTCATATTTAAGAATGTTCCAGCATTCAATTGCGGTCTTATTCATCAGCATGTTATTCCAATCTAGCTGTGCTAAGTATTTTCTCATATCTTTGTAGTTACCTTTGTGGAAGTTTCTCTTGTACGTTTTCTTATTTTTACTTTCTGATTTTACATTGATGTCAAAATGTATTTGATTATGGTCACTATTACCCAATGGTTCAAATATTTTTACATTGTCCACTAATTCTTTTTGTGATGACAAAACTATATCTAATACATTTTCTCCCCTGGTTGGTTCTAGTACGTGCTGAGTAAGAAAGCTATCCTGGATTAAACATAGAAATTGTTGATCCTCAATCCCTGTGCTCTCTAGAGAATTCCATTGTATGTGTCCATGGTTAAAATCTCCCATTATGATACATTCCCCTTTACTAACTTCCTTTATAGCGTTTTTTATTTTTGTGTTGTCCTCTTCGTTTATGTTTGGACTTCGGTAAACTAATCCAATAGTTAATTTTGAATTTCCTGAAACAATTTTGCACCAAACAGCTTCATCGCAATCTGCTTCCCTTTCTAGTTTTATTTCATAAGCCTGAATAGATTCTTTAACATATAAAATAACTCCCCCGCCCCTTCTTCCTATTCGATCTTTCCTAAACATTACGTATCCTGTCAGTCCTAATTCAGCATCTGTAATATCTATGTTGGCCCATGATTCAGTTATACCAATTATGTGAGGGTCAATATCTTCTACCATAATGTTTAATTCGTTTTTCTTATTTACTATGCTCCTTGCATTTAAACATACGCATATATAACCTTTTTCAGAGATGTTTTTCGGATGATTTGATATTGGTTTATCTGTGCTAGTGGCCTCTTGTTCTGCTTGAGACACCTCTAGGTAACCCCCCTGCACTTCTAGTTTAAAGAATGTTGTATAGAAGGGTGTAGTCATGATGAACTTGATAATACAAGACACGAGAGCAAATGTTGTATAGAAGGGTGTAGTCATGATGAACTTGATAATACAAGACACGAGAGCGAATGTTGTATAGAAGGGTGTAGTCATGATGAACTTGATAATACAAGACACGAGAGCGAATGTTGTATAGAAGGGTGTAGTCATGATGAACTTGATAATACAAGACACGAGAGCGAATGTTGTATAGAAGGGTGTAGTCTGAACTTGATAATACAAGACACGAGAGCGAATGTTGTATAGAAGGGTGTAGTCATGATGAACTTGATAATACAAGACACGAGAGCGAATGTTGTATAGAAGGGTGTAGTCATGATGAACTTGATAATACAAGACACGAGAGCGAATGAGTAACTTATTCTAGATGTCATGGCTTATATGACAGTGAGTGAGCACAGGTCACGAGCGCATCTTTCTTTGTTCATTCTGCCAACAAATGAGTAACTTATTCTAGATGTCATGGCTTATATGACAGTGAGTGAGCACAAGTCACGAGCGCATCTTTCTTTGTTCATTCTGCCAACAAATGAGTAACTTATTCTAGATGTCTTGGCTTATATGACAGTGAGTGAGCACAAGTCACGAGCGCATCTTTCTTTGTTCATTCTGCCAACAAATGAGTAACTTATTCTAGATGTCATGGCTTATATGACAGTGAGTGAGCACAAGTCACGAGCGCATCTTTCTTTGTTCATTCTGCCAACAAATGTTTTGGTTGCCATGAGACAATCAACGAGATTACCTTTGTGAGTTCATTCCCATTATACTGGTAGTTCTATTGTAGAATTAGTCATTCTGCACTCCATGTGGACACACTGGTGATTTCATGGTAAAGTACTTTTTCATAATTACAATTAGTTTTAGATTCACACCCCTGTTCACTAAATAAGGCAGCTCATTGCATAGGTGCTAATTCTGAGTTATAATGCTGCTGATTGCATAAGTTGTAATTGCAGTAGATACTGAACCCTGAAACAAGGGGTCCATTAAGCAATAAGTAAGAAATAAAAGTGAAATAAATATTTAATCATTGAAACTCCATATTACACATCTAGCGGAGGCTTATAAACAATGCCTGACAATGTATTTGAATGAAAATCTTTAAATTTATTGAAATGGAAGTACTAGTATGCATTTGAATACAGAATATGTTTATAATAACGTAATCAAAGTTACATGTACTAAAACATATAACTTAGCAAATGGTTAAATAACTAGTTAAGAAAGTGGATTAACAGTTCACGCATCAGGCAGTTATTAACAAATCTGACAGAGTGTTGTGAAACTGAACTCACACGTTAGACAGTATAAATGTAGATTTCCATAATGATGAATAACAACTATGCATAAGTATACAATATGATGTGAGGCCCAATATAAAATTGTATATCAAGTGCAGAAACTAACATAAATAACTATTCCATAATTAATATGTTCAATGCACTCATAAAAATGCATTAGGCACAACAACAAAGGGCCGCTCATAGAAAGCATTTAGCTTGTTCTAGTGTTAATAATGGCGAGTTCATTGACTAACATTGAAGACGAAGAAAATTGTAGTATATAAATATTTGAATAAATATTTAACTTCATACAAAATATTTTGCATTACATACTAATGTAACATAACACTATATTCAATAGTGGAATGACAGTTTTACTGACCAATAGTGTATTGGAAAAAGGGTGAACAGAAGTGTAATAATAACCAATAATAAATATGTATAATAAATTGTAATACATAGTCATAGAAATAATACATAATGATGTTATATAGAAGGGTGTAGTTAAATTGTACCATTTCCGATTTACTCCATTTTATTAAGATATAAAATATTTCGTATACCTGTACACATCCCAATCAGTGATTACCAGTACTACGGCAGCAGATGGTGTATTAACTGTAACCCACTAATGTAGGCCGCCCACTGGGAGTTTGTTCAATAGACGGAACAGCCAAAACATGGCCGCCGATCGTCAATCAGTTATCAACAATTTCGTTCATCCCACGTTGCCACATTTCACCTAGCTGTATAAATGAGTACCTGGCTACAGACATATATGGATATCTGAACAAATAGTCTTCGCGCAATAATTGCAACGTGGCTGAATACTTCCCAGAGAAGTCGAGATGGCTATCTAGTCGCTTTCAACCAACTGTTCACACTAGGCAATCTCGTCGCTTTCAACCAAGTGTTCACACTAGGCAATCTAGTCGCTTTCAACCAAGTATTCACACTAGGCAATCTAGTCGCTTTCAACCAAGTGTTCACACTAGGCAATCTAGTCGCTTTCAACCAAGTGTTCACGCTGGGCAATCTAGTCGCTTTCAACCAAGTGTTCACACTAAGCAATCTATGCGCTTTCAACCAAGTGTTCACACTAGGCAATCTAGTCGCTTTCAACCAAGTGTTCACACTAAGCAATCTATGCGCTTTTAACCAAGTGTTCACACTGGGCAATCTAGTCGCTTTCAACGAAATTGCTTTCAACTTTCGACGCAGATTGCCTAGTGTAAACAGGTCTTAATGTGTAAGTCGTAAGACGGATTGTCAACAGCTCACAAGTGTTGACATCTTGTCTCAAACTCCCCTCCAGTGGCGCCACTCACCATTTCACGAGTGCCACAACTTACATTTGATGTGCAGATTCTGCATATCTTTATTTCATTTGGTAAACTCCAATTGTGTGTCAAGAAATCTCTCAATTTCAATTGCATGCAATTGTGGATAAGGTTTGCATTGAAAATGAGTCTAGAAACACAATAACGTGCGTTTTTGTTTCAAATTATGTTTCGGATACTCAAGTGCACAGTTCATGTAGGAAGTCGTAGACAAACCATCGCGTTGTCCAGCCATCCAGCCCTTTATACCACTCCGCAACTGTCCGTTTTGAATGTACAAACAAGTTGTCGTATTAATCTAATGTGAAATAAAGTGTGGCACCCATGTCGCACAGTGTCAGCCATTGCCATTGACAACACTGAAATGGAATACCAGGTATTGCATAAAATAATAAATAATTGCACGGAAGGATGTATGACCGTAATTTGTCTTTACTACTATTATGGCATCTTTCCAACATTATACTACGTTGGTGTGACACGACAGGCTGAGTGGAAAGGCTTACGAAAGTACTTATCAGGCCAGTTACAAGTGGACGTAGACTGGATACACTGTCATCACGTGTTGCTCGTGTGAATAACCCGTCTAACACCACTTAAGGCAGCATCTTAACTAGTCTGAAAATAAAAGTGTTGATAAAGAACACACTCGATGAAGGACCATCATTGACATAGATTGTCACCGAAAGGCAAAGACGTCATGTAAGTATACACAGTGTACATTGATTTAGTATATTCTAGTCTGAACTAAGTTATGTAAGTGTATACAGTGTACATAGATTTAGTATATTCTAGTCTGAACTAAGTTATGTAAGTGTATACAGTGTACATAGATTTAGTATATTCTAGTCTGAACTAAGTTATGTAAGTGTACACAGTGTACATAGATTTAGTATATTCTAGTCTGAACTAAGTTATGTAAGTGTATACAGTGTACATTGATTTAGTATATTCTAGTCTGAACTAAGTTATGTAAGTGTACACAGTGTACATTGATTTAGTATATTCTAGTCTGAACTAAGTTATGTAAGTGTACACAGTGTACATAGATTTAGTATATTCTAGTCTGAACTAAGTTATGTAAGTGTATACAGTGTACATTGATTTAGTATATTCTAGTCTGAACTAAGTTATGTAAGTGTACACAGTGTACATAGATTTAGTATATTCTAGTCTGAACTAAGTTATGTAAGTGTATACAGTGTACATTGATTTAGTATATTCTAGTCTGAACTAAGTTATGTAAGTGTACACAGTGTACATATATTTAGTATATTCTAGTCTGAACTAAGTTATGTAAGTGTATACAGTGTACATTGATTTAGTATATTCTAGTCTGAACTAAGTTATGTAAGTGTATACAGTGTACATAGATTTAGTATATTCTAGTCTGAACTAAGTTATGTAAGTGTATACAGTGTACATAGATTTAGTATATTCTAGTCTGAACTAAGTTATGTAAGTGTACACAGTGTACATAGATTTAGTATATTCTAGTCTGAACTAAGTTATGTAAGTGTATACAGTGTACATTGATTTAGTATATTCTAGTCTGAACTAAGTTATGTAAGTGTATACAGTGTACATAGATTTAGTATATTCTAGTCTGAACTAAGCAGTAAACAGTCTTCCGAAGTTTTGTGAGCAGTGTAATATTTTCAAATAATTTCGTCGTATGCTTGCTTAAAGGTCTTTAAGTACATTTGCTTGCTTAAAGGTGATATACATTTTTTCTTTAAGTACATTTGAAGTTGGTCTTTCAGTTTACCGATGTCTTCTGTCATGACCCCCACGATGTAGAACAATGTCATATGAACGTTGTGCTAGAAAGTAGATACCAAGTCAAATTCGAAAGGCAATGCTGAAAAAATAAGTATACGTATTAAATTTGTGAGGCCTCTCTACATCATGGGCATTTCTTAAAATGTTATATGACAACGACGTAGAGTAAATGAATGCTATCATAATTGTTTGGATGTTACTTCGAACACGATCATGTTATGTGTATCGTTGGATCACTGTGCGGGTACAATAACGAAATGAAATGTACCGAGATAGATTTATGCCATCCAATGCATAACTATATTCGACTTCTGATTAGAGGACTAGGTCCGAAAATGTTATGTAAAAAATAGCCCCCTTGTTGACAAAGGAACATTTAGGATAATTATATTTTCTATTGCCAGGCAACTCATCGACGTCGTTCTGTTGGGTACGCTTCTGGCGAGCACTGCGTTCGTCGATGGAAGATTACCCACAGGTTAGCTAATACGATGTATATGTATTGCACAATGAATAAGTGATTCCTGTGGTTAGATACCCTATTCATATCGCGTATCAACTGTAGAACAATAGTTAAATACTTTAGCTTTTTTGCGTCGTTGCATTGATATTATTTGTTACTGTTGCGTCTCCAGTTGTGTGTACACATGATACACAATTAGTCTTTTTGCATTTGGCATGCCTCAGGTAGCATAGTCAAAACTATTGTATTTAGTAATACTACTAATAATAATAACATTTTATCGTGCGCAATTTCCATTTAAATGTTCAAAGCGCTGTACAAAATCTAATTACATATAAAACATTAAATGAAGCATAAAGATGTGCGTAAATGAAAATAGAATAGAATGCGTGCGTGCATGCGTGCATACATACATACATACATACATACATACATACATACATACATACATACATACATACATACATACATACATGCATGTTTCAGTACAGTGATGTTGATAAGCCGACTGAGACTGGTTGTGCGAATTATTCACATGTATGTGGGCGCTGAGCTGTTTTGCCACGACGCGTTCAATAGGTCGATAGTTTTGCACTAATTCTGTATTTAGTCCAGCCTTCTTTTATTCGTGTTGTTTACATTTAATTTATTATAAACATACATTATCTACGGTGTATTGTCAATAGACAAATTAGACTTAAAAAAATTAAACATCAACATATTATGTTAAACATTCACAGAATATTTTCCATTTCGTCCACCGTCCTCCATGTTTCGATACGTTTTATTACACATTATTTATGTTATTACACCGTACTTATGTTATTACACCGTACTTATGTTATTACACCGTACTTATGTTATTACACTATACTTATGTTATTTAGGTACCAGACATTAGAAGGCACTTATGAAACAAATACTAATATTTTCGTCATCCGCTTCGTTACGTTTCGTTCATAGCTATGTTTCGTACATACATTATTGTTGTTATTATGCCATCGACGCAAGGCAATGTTTCCACCTTGCAGCTATATGCGACTATGTGAAATACGACCAAGCGAGGCAGATCTGCTGCAACAATAACTTGTACAAGAGGACCTCGGCAACTGAAGCTTGCTGCAACTCGAGACCGTTCAATCCTTCCACACAAATATGCTGCTTCGACAAGGTCCTTGATAAGAAGAGCAATCCTTTCTGTGCCGACTACTTCTATCCGTAGCCATCACCACCACCCAACCGAGATGTAGACGATCACGCTTCTTGCTCCTAGAAAAAGACATAACCACTTAATCTGTTCATGTAGAACTCTGCATACTGCAGGAGGAATATGACAAACTATAAAACATATACTTTCAAATATGCAAAAATAATTATACTGTGTTGCTATGCTACCACTCGATGCAAAGTCTTGCAAATAAAAAAATTAGTTGGACTGCTTATGCTGTTTCAACGTATACTTTTATAACTCTGATAGTTCATTATCAGACGTTTGCTACGTTTTAATTATTGAATGCAAGCGTTGTATGGCATTTAGCAAATGTACTACTATTATTAGCTACACTCTGTTATATCAAATGTATTATTATTATTAGCTGCACTCTGTTATATCAGAGCTATGGCTAATGTTGACCTTTTTAAAGTACCCATGCTTAGCCTATTTGTGAACTGGGTCAATGCCGAGTTTCCATCGAGTTGATGAGTGTCTTGTTTAATTACTTTGTTTAATTTTGAAGTGATGTTTTATTAAATAAGTATACGCTTAAGAAAAACATGGGCCTTGTTATATTCATGTTTCGTATATGGAAGAAGGAAATATGTATGCAACAATACCCCTCCCTCGGTCAGTGCCGGGTTAACAGTGCGCTCTATGGGGGAGGCATTACTGATTGCGTGAAAGACGGAGCTCGAGACGCGTGGTCCCCAATTCCCTAGCGTGGTCCCCAATTCCCTAGCGTGGTCCCCAATTCCCTAACGTTTATTCCCTAGCGTGGTCCCCAATTCCCTAGCGTTTATTCCCTAGCGTGCTCCCCAATTCCCTAGCGTTTATTCCATAGCGTGCTCCCCAATTCCCTAGCGTTTATTCCCTAGCGTGGTCCCCAATTCCCTAGCGTTTATTCCCTAGTGTGGTCCCCAATTCCCTAGCGTTTATTCCCTAGCGTGGTCCCCAATTCCCTAGCGTTTATTCCCTAGCGTGGTCCCCAATTCCCTAGCGTTTATTCCCTAGCGTGGTCCCTAAAATAGAGACCGTACAAGTTCTTAACAAATAAAGAGTGACGAGCGACAACTATTTCGTGGTCATTCAGGGGTCGACCGCCGACGACACTGCCGACGGTGTCGACCGTGGACGACACTGCCGACGGTGTAGACCGTGGACGACACTGCCGACGGTGTCGACCGTGGACGACACTGCCGACGGTGTCGACCGTGGACGACACTGCCGAAGGTGTCGACCGTGGACGACACTGCCGACGGTGTCGACCGCGGTCGACACTGCCGACGGTGTCGACCGGGGACGACACTGCCGACGGTGTCGACCGCGGACGACGCTGCCGACGGTGTCGACCGCCGACGACGCTGCCGACGGTGTCGACCGCCGACGACGCTGCCGACGGGGTCGACCGCCGACGACACTGCCGACGGTGTCGACCGCGGACGACACTGCCGACGGTGTCGACCGCGGACGACACTGCCGACGGTGTTGACCGTCGACGACACTGCCGACGGTGTTGACCGCCGACGACACCGCCGACGGTATTGACCGCGGATCTGCGACGCATCGACCGGAAATGACTTCTTAATTAATTATTAAATTATTTATTATTTTAGTAACTCTTTGATTGATTTTTTTAGTAGTTTTAAACACTCTTTTATGATATGGACATTTTAATTATTTATTTATCTATTTATTAATAAACTTTTAGAAACTGCCACATTTTGTGGAAAGGCATAGGCGAAACATACGTGAGTAATATCACGTCTGCCACGCGAAAATGCATTTAATAATAAAAATAATAATAATAATAATAATATCTGACTTTGATGATTAGTACATGTAGCAGAGAGAGGTCTTTTTCTAAGTTGAAGCTGATCAAGGATAAGCACCGATCCACAATGAACCAACACAAACTGGTTCATCCCACAACATAGAGAAATGGCTGAACTGTTATCCAGGCATAGTTGCCTCGGAACTGACTTTGTAGCTCTTAGAACATGGTTGAGTGATAATAAGTCATGTCGAGGTACGTACGCAAACACAGCTGTGTTTCATCTTTAGTCATGATGAGTATAACGACATATTTTACTTTGGATTGATGTTTGGATAGCGATGGGTCATGTTAGACGCTATTAGTAGTTATTTCTCAAGGTGAATAATTCCCTGGCAGATTACTACAGAATCGGATTTATTTGCCTATAGTAATTACATAGACCAAGAGGTCTACTTGTTTTCTTGTAAATTAATGAGTAACTATCGTATATTAAATGTTTACTTTTTATTTCACTTGTCTTTGTTGTCTTGTTCATTTGTGCAGCCATCATTCACGAACGTTGAATTAAAGAAATGGGGCATCCCAACTAGACCCGAGCCAAACTAGTGAGTGGAAACCCCGCCAATAAGTGACAATGGATTACGATTGATTTTTTGTTTGTGGGGAGCCTGGTATGAGTAACCGGTGTGCCACGGTTAATCCGGCACTGCTCTCTATACATATGTACACGACATACTTGCATACGTACATACATACGTACACACTTATGCACGTATATGTATGCATACATTTACACTGCTGTTTAGGTTAGCCGCCAAGAAAACTTATATTTTTCTAGAATATCCCACTTTTAGAAATAAACATAAATATCACTGACATGATATTCTTGAGTGTATTTAGTTTTGATTAACTGCTGCGTAGTGCATAGCCCAAAAACTATGACTTTTGTTTCGTTTTAAATATTTAACAAATATTTAGCTGTAAAGGCGCGACACAAATATGATTTCCCTTGAAATTATCTCTTACATTAAGTCGGAATTTACTTCGTATGATTATAAATAGGTGTACAAATTGTTTACAACTGGAATTGCCTATTGATTTGAAATTGCTTAACCCCTTTTGTTCTGGTGCATTGCCGAGCTTAGGTCTCCCGAGGATTTTAGCGCAATAGTGGTTTAGCACAATAGTATTTTATATTGTATTTCATTGCATTATATACGTGTTATTTTTTATTTTCGTCAAAAAGCATCAATAACTATCAAATACGTTTATCTTAAATAAATTAATAGATAACTACACCGCAGTCTAGGAATGCACCGAGTACTGACTTTCTGTGTCTAAGTGATTTGCTTTGTGACGTCAGAATCGTTTGCAACCATCAACACAATGTAACACTGTTGAGAGCGCCACCTAGCTGCGCTTTGTTCAGCTGGTCGTTTCCGGTCTACACCAATCTCATCGACACAAAGTTGGATGGCCATACCTGGTGGCCAGTTAAATTTATCTCTCGTCATGCGTGTTAGAAATGTGCATATGTGCATAGCATTCATGCTAGTGTTATCCGTTAGGGCTTACCCTACTGGCAAGTATTCTAATATACGCACATAAATATACTGGTAAAAGCCTATTTATTAATATGTTAAACTGGTAAAACTATTATGTGTTTTAGCCATATAATTGTTGTGTTCCGTTTTCTGTTTCTAACAATCAAAATACTTATAATCAAAAGCAATATGAAGGGGAACTAGCATATATTGCAGGTGCATTGTTTAGAACAGTTTTTCATCATTGCATAGTTTCACGCTATATATGATGTATTGTTTAACAATATATACATTATTTGTTTAGCATTGTGTTTTAGCATTTGTTTAAATTATTCGTGTAACGAACACATGCTAGGGGAAGCTTCACATCAGTTTAACTTTGTTTTCCATTTTTCTTGCATGTTCAAAGAACTAAACGTTAAATGATATATGAAATTGTATTACTGCTAGTGGAAATGTGAATAAAATAACTCTGACGAAATCTGTAGAAACCCTGCAAATTCGTGTAGGACAAGGTGAAAACACGCAGCCACAACGCGCCGCTACCAACTATGAGGCTTTGTCACGTGACCTGTTCAGCCAATACAATCACCTGGAGTCACCGATAGGTTCCAATCCAATCGACGTATACATTGACATCGCCTATCACAACACCATTGAGTTGGTACGTATACATTATACAACCACTCACCGTTATCACAACACCATTGAACTGGTAGGTATACATTATACAACCTGTCACCATTATCACAACACCATTGAGCTGGTACGTATACTTGATACAACCAGTCACCGATATCACAACACCATTTAGCTGGTAAGTATACATTATACAACCAGTCACCGTTATCACAATTCTCGCCGTCTTCATCACTATCGACATTATCGATATTCTACCATCAACATCATCATCGTCTTCAGCGCCACCGTCCGTATTATCCACCGCTCATCATCAGCATTATCATCATCACTGGACTGATTAATATGCTGTTGCATGGACGTAATTGTAATAGCTATTATTATTATGTGCATTAGTTTCTTGCATTATTAATGTATGCATAGCTATGGAGTAATATTTCAATATCATGGTGGCCAATGCGGTGAAACTACGCTGGAATATACATGGACTATAATGAATTGATATATTGTGTGTTGCATGTTTATAATTGCATGTCTTTGATGATAAAGCACAACACAACATTAATGTTTATGAAGTTAGGCTATTGAACAAAGCGGGATATTTACCTGTTAATGTGAGAAACCGGTGATTCGGTCAAGTAGAGCAAGTCTCACTCCAAATGCTGGAGAGCTGATAAGCATGGTTGTGATTAAAATGTTGCTTAAAACATAATGCAGTTAATTCTTACAGTCTGAGAATACGCAGACCCTGGACGCGAGTGTCTTCCTTCGACTGGTAAGTGACGGTGGGTCTTATAAGTGCATATGCGTGTGCCTACATTTATATCTGAATTTAACAAATGTAGCTTGTTCAAACCGCTAATGTAAAGGTGTCGTAAAATAAAATATAACAGTATCTTAGTTATATTCTATGGGACATCATGATAATATGATCACCTACACACTTGCTGGAAAATAATTGATCGTATCGGTTTGTTGGTAACTTCAGAAGTGGAAAGACTACCGCCTCGTGTGGAATTCTACCAAGTACAATGGCGTCAAGACAATATTGACCGATGAAAAGATTTGGAAACCTGACATCATGTTGTATGAAAAGTATGGACGTGGTCATTCTTGGTTTGGTTGCTGCTTAGTAATATATTGTAAGCACAGAGTTTACATGGTAAGGTTTGCACAAGAGCATAACATTACCATATTAGACTACATCATTGTCCAATAATGGAATGTGTATCTCGCAAAGGTTGTTCCGGGTGCAAAACGAATAATAGTATTAAAACTAACATCGCCAATACTGTTATTCAAATTACATGAATGAGTTCTTCGCTAGTCTGGTTTGGGTAGTTATTACATTACATAATCAACAGTACTATTACCATCTTCCTCGTCACTATCATCTACGCCATCCATATCCCACCATCTCCATCTTCATGCGCATTATCCACGTTATCCATCAATGTTGTATCACAACCACAATCATCATCGTTATTTCTATTTCCATCCTCAATATCACATCATTAATAGTACCGTATCCACGATATTTGTCATCACCGTCATCCGGACTGCCTCTGTGGCGTGTGCACGCAGTATCCAAACGACCGACGGCGAGCTGAGCCACTTCTCTGCGCTACTCCACTCGGACGGCACGGTCGCGTGGAACAGCCTTGTCGTGTATCGCACGCTCTGCAAAGTGTCCGTCTTCTACTTCCCCTACGACACGCAGGTGTGTCGCTTCAAGTACAGCTCGTGGGCGCACCATGGCGGCCAGATCGACATCATCAACATGCATCCTACGGGAGACTCGACGGAGGGCGACAACTACGGAGAGTGGGCCTTGCTCGGCATTCCTGTGCGACGCCATGTCAAGGTATACATGACACGTATGTGTTCTCGTCGGAGACCAACATTTAAATGAGTGCTTGTAACACTATAACAAACACATATAGCTACATCGTATACCGCTCAACAATCTGCACACCGCTACCTCTTCTGCGTAACGAATCTTCATTGGCGACACTGAGGATCTACCTTGAAAAAGCCAAGTTATTTGAATGCAATGTTTCATAGATTTGAGGCTTCGTGCAAAATCCCAAACCAGTGTCACAGTTATGTCCTTTCCTTAATTACACGTTTATTTATACAATTTAAACATGTTTGTGTATCTCGGTAGAAGTACGCCTGCTGTCCTGACCCGTATCCGGATGTCACGTTCTACGTGACGCTCAGGCGTCGGGGCGCCTACTACGTGATGCACCTCGTTGTTCCCGTGTGTGGCATGATGATGCTCAGTACGGCGAGTTTCTACCTGCCGTCAGAGAGCGGAGACAAGACGTCCGTCGCCATCGTCGTCTTCCTGTCGCAGATGGTCTCCTATATCGTACTCGGCAATGTGCTGCCGAAACAGTCGGACGTCGTCACGTTGATCGGTAGGAAGCACTAGTTGTCTTCCTCTTTCAAATAGTCCCATACGTCATGCTTGGCTGCGGTAGTCACGTTGGCCGCCAGATTTAACAAGATTGCCATCCTAGGTAAAACACACAGATGGCAAGTGTACAAGGAAGCCATTGCCTTATTGAGAGTCCAACCCTTTTTTATCTATGTGTAACCCGCCCTTGTCAATTTTGTTTTAAATATAATTATTCCCGATGCTAGTAGTTACACAATATATAGATAATTTGTTCCACTTCATTAATGTTACTTTGTGTCCTCTAGTTCAATATCTTGAAAATTTTAATTTTATCTCCTCTTAACCTCCTAGTCTCTAGGGTTGTTAAATCACATTCTTTTAGACGTTCTTCATAATTTAGGTATCTCAATTATCTCAGATACAAATAGCCTTCCTCTCACAAAAAAGTCTCATCAACCGTACTAGGCAACGTGATGCCTATACGGTCGTACATCACTGTCGTCGGTGGGTGACATGTATCAAATCCTCTATCAAGTTGTTGTGTGTTGTACTTGTGTGTTGCAGGCCAGTATATGCTGGTGATGCAACTACTGATGGCAACAGCAATCATACTGAACGTAGCTGTCGTTCAAGTTCACTTCCAGAGTCTGCACGCGTGGAGAGTCCCAGGCGGGGTGCGCGAGTTCTTCTTGAATAAGATTGGCCCGTGGATCAAAATGTCGAAAAACACTGAGATATGCAAGAAGAATCAACTGAGGGTGAGCAAAGACCGGTATGCACGAGCGATCTGTGCCCAAATTGGTCAGGCGATACACAGCTAATTTTTGTGTACAAATTGTCCTATTTTATGTGTCCCCTCTATAGCTACGTTCCTTCAGAGAAAGTCGGTCCTCTTCCTCTGAGGTGTATAATGTTGTCAACCAACAATGGTGATGCATATCGAACGAATAATACAAAATGTAAGAAGTAGTAAAGAAGATACTTATGATTATTTCTGAAGGTATCACCATTATTTCTGAAGGTATCACCATTATTTCTGAAGGTATCACCATTATTTCTGAAAGTATCACCATTATTTCTGAAGGTATCACCATTATTTCTGAAGGTATCACCATTATTTCTGAAGGTATCACCATTATTTCTGAAGGTATCATATATGCGAACATTGTTATTTTCACAATACCCACAATCGGTTGATTACTTTGCTTCAGTAGAGTAACAACGCTTAAAGGGAAACAAAAGTCATGGTTATGGGCCTATGCACCTATAGGAGTTACTAAAACACAACCATTTGCAACAACAATTAAGTATATTACGCCAGTGGTTTACTAGGAACATCTTGTTGAGCACACATCATTTTAATTTCATGGGCCGCGACGTACTGTTAGATAACCCTACGTCACGAGGGTCAAGGTGTAACAAAATCCTCTTGCCAAATGAAAATGCATTTGAATACACCTATTCCTATTTTTTCCAATATGATATGATGGCTATGCTGTTTGCGTCCAAATTCAACTTACATAACATGTGTTGACCTTTGTTTACTAACGAGTCCTCTTTATGGCAAAATAACACGTTTGTTTGAGACTTTGCGTTGATTCTGTGTATGCCGGCCTCTTTTATTTCGTCACAATAGTCTAGGTTACCCGATTTTCACAGAACTGCGCATGCGCTTATTGGTCTTGCTGGTTAACAGCTCAGTCAACTTGGAGAAATTACCGGAATCGAACCACTTTTAGAACACATTCTGAGTAAATCAGCGGCGTGCTATTCTTGGTAGTTATTTACGAATAGCATTATACTACAAATGGTTTGTTGCAATGCTTTACAGTAAAGTACTACAGAAAATAGCACTTATTTTAATTTAAACGTACAGTTCGCATTGAGGGAATTGCAAGTGTAGTGACTCCACTTAACAGAATCACGGATAAAAGAATCAGCCGTTTAGTGTGTTAAGTTACGCCGCTAAAACGGTAAAACATTACATACACTTAACTATACTTGGCTGTAGCCGATGCAAAATGGAAAAGTCCTTTTGAGATTTACGACTTTCGTCTATCTAAGGAAATGTGTCGGTCGAGAATACAAAATTACGAATTCGTAGCTACCATGTAATAAGTCAGTACGGATAAAAAAAACTCCATTATTTGACGTACATTCTCTTCCACATAATTCTTGGTCAATTTGTTAAATATAATCCAAATGTTCTGGCCAAATGTTCTGTTTATCTCAGTCCACTGTAAACAACCTTAACCTTCCTTTGTCTTCAGAAGTTGAACACTACATAACCAACTCTTACATCTTTTCCCAGACATCGCCGTTCCGAAAGCGGTTTTTTGCCGGCATCGAGAACGTCCTCGCGACAGCGCGCTTCTCGGCGATCTCCCACATCTCCATGACGAGTCTCGATGCCCCTACCGGAGAACCTCGGCTGCTGACCGACGAGTACTCGCGCGCACAGAAGAACATCCTCGAGCAGGCGAAGGTGATGGCGGACGATATGAGTCGGAAAGCTTACTGGCGGAACATCAAGGCCGAGTGGACGCTGCTGGCCATGGTACTCGACAGATTGTTCCTGATTATCTACAGCATTCTCGTCATCACGTTTGTCGCCGGCATAGTTATTCGTCTGAACTCAAGCTATGATATCGAGGACATAATGACGTAATCCCTTACTGAAATGTCGCCTTTCAGACTGGAATATCGAGTGACGTTATTAACTGATCATCGAATAGCGTCGTTGACTTTGATGCATCAAGTGCAACCATTATCTTTGGCGTTTGAAACGAAAATGAACTGAAAACGAGGTGTCGACCTTCCTGGTGCATGTTTGCTCCATAATGCATCGACTTTCTACATGTAAAGGTCGTGTTCCAGTTATGACAAGGGACGATTGGAGGCGAAAACAGGCGCTGAATTTCAATAAAATAAATCATTGCCAGCTGGTGTCACTCACTCGCTCATTCACTCACTCACGCACTCACTCACTCACTCACTCACTCACTCACTCACTCACTCACTCACTCACTCACTCACTCACTCACTCACTCACTCACTCACTCACTCACTCACTCATGCACTCATGCACTCATTCACTCAATCAATCAAACAATCAATCACTCATCCAATAAATTAATAAATCAATCAATCAATTATTTAAATCCTCCGTCTGCCGTCCGAAGTATGTGCAATGTCATTCATATTGCCCTGGTATACTCAGCGTGTTGGAGGATTCATTCATTCCGTTGAGGAGCCGGGGATAAGCACAGCCCAAACAGTAGTTAACCTATGTAGTGGGTGGAATTAGACTGACATATTGTTTGTCAAGTACCTCGCTGTAATGCACTAAGCAGGCCTCGGTACACTCAGCTGTATAAATGAGTACATGACTATAGATAGTGGTGGATATGTGAATGAACAGTAATAGCAGCGTGGCTGAATGCTTCCCAGAGAAGTCGAGTTGATGTTGGAATGAACAGGTCTGCCAGGGGATGAAGTGTAAAGCGCTTAGTACGGTCCTACGGACTATTAGAACGTTTTTTTGCCTTTTCCCTGATAATGGGTGACATATGACAGCGCCACATCCGGGGTCTGCTGTGTAATCTAAGTTAAGAACTTGATTAGTTCCAGCTGCGATTTTGTCCAATCCATGTGATTCACTATTAAGTTATGTGCGAAACTGGGATGGTATCAATCTACCGCCCACCTGCAAAGTGCATCCATTTCCGAATGCGAGGAAGTTATCTCCATGTGTGTATGTCTGGGGTGTTGTTGCTAGTTTCCAATGTGCCCCAATATATAGTGTCCAACAAATCTATTGTGCATGCTTGAAATGCTGTGGGTTTTGGTAGACTTACCAAAATAAAAAGTGTCAGACATTTTTCAAACTGTCATATGCGTGTCAAACTGTGGATCTGATTTCGGGTAATTGGAACACGGTTTATACGAACGTCGATTTGCTTACTTTGAAGCGCAATTGGATTTGATTTAGATGGAATAAATTTACTTAATGACAAAAACAGATGTTTTTCAAAAGGTACCAAACTAATAATTAGTTTGGTACCTTTTTAAAAACATCTGTTTTGTCATTTAATTATTATATAGAGGTGTGTATAACTATATGACGCGAATATGACAATGCAAAATGTAACGTCATCACGTTACGAAAATGCTAACGTAATACGTTGATCCCAGAATCCGCACGAACCTTTGTTTCGGAGTACCTGGCTATAAATATACCAAGTGCTCGAGGGACGAGATGCTGCCAATTATAACAATGCTGCTGCTGGTGTCACATGTCGGTGAGTAAAGCAATTCTACCTCGTTCTAACTCGTAATGCGCAGCTGATGTGTTCTGTTTAATTATTTTGCTTCGAGTGAAAACATAACAGGTTAACCGCCAAATGCGCTAAACAGGTGTTTATTAGTCTTTTCCCCCAAATCACTTTTCCTACCAGGTTTACAACCTGTAAAGGCACACTAATTGATAATTTCTTTTGTAATTTAACAAAATATATATTAGAGAGTACAGCAGAAATATTAATAAAAAAATGCTGTGATCATCAACCGTATTTCATAATTATGGATACTACTCTGAAAAAACAACATCCTACAAAATTAAGAGTTAATTAATATTCAAAACAAAAAGGCAATGTTAAAAGTCAAAGAGGATTTAATCTCTACTAAAATATATGAGAAACTAGACATAAGTCCAACGGCTGACACAAACCGTAACTATAATATTATCCTAGATGAAATCAATCAAGCTAAAAATAAATATATGATGAGTAAATTAGTGAAATTTAATAAATATAAACATAACTACATGGATAACTCAAGGTTTGCTAGCCTCAATACGACACAGAGATAAACTTTACAAACAAATAAAATTAACAAATCCTGATTCCCCAGAACATGAAATGTTACTGATTAATCACTGATACTGATTAAAAACATACAATGTTATATTAAAAAGGTAAGTATCAGATGTAATATTATTATTATGTTTTTTTTTCTTTCTTTCTTCTTCTCTTCTCGGAAGAATTATATATGTTTGACCAACTGATTTTGTTTAATTTAATTTTGCAAGGTAGCTCCTCGATAGCGACTATCAAAGTCTTAGAGGAGTCTCCTGACCCTATATGTTTGTTTACCTTAATATATACCATGTTTACTTACAACCATATACACCTGTATTATTTAAAATTATAATTTAACATGGATATATATATATATATATATATATATATATATATATATATATATATATATATATATATATATATATATATATATATATATATATATATATATATATATATAATATATATATTATGTAAAATGTATGATCGGTCAAATAAAACAATTCTTCTTCTACTACTACTTTATCTGCAGAACTGCATAGGGTGGCGTTTTGTAAAACACTTTGAACTGTTCGATTGGTGTCGACCATTCTGATGAACATGAATCACAAAATGGAGATTGACCTGGAAACAATTTGTCAAATGTTCACGGAAATTAACAAACTGAATGTTTTCCAGCCGGATATTGCACCAGTAATCCCTGCAACTTAAATTAGCTGTGCTAATGTTATCACAGTGGGGGGAATCATCGCTTGTGGTAGAGCTTATTGTATAATGATTGACGAATCAGCTGATGCACAACTCATCTGGTGCAGGTTCTTTCAGTGTGAATGTGACATGAGGTATTCAAACATAGTAGATATGAACATAATTTACGACAATGCCGATATTGTCTCAAGACTTTAGGTTTTGCTTTTTGTAAACAACAGCAGTGTTTTATTTGTTTCAGTTAACTATGTCATAAATGTACAATTTCAGGTCTTTAATACTGTCGTTTTGGATTGGTAAGTCTGTATTGATTACATTAACTGAAATATATTAATTGACTGTCACCAAACTGCACCTTTTAAGTGTTTCGTCTAATACAATTCCAACGGGTGGGATTGATGTTCTGGAAACACACATCTCTCGGTACACGAGAATGCATCATAATCTATAATTTTAACAGACGGAAAGGGTACTCCACTTGTTGATACATACTGGGACATTTTGCACCCCATTTTTATCTGTTCGTCACACTCTGGGCGATTCGTGCGCCTCCACTGAGCAGCTGGCGTGTGCAAATGGATACCACTGTGGAAATTGCTTTGAGGATAAATGGCTAACACTAAAGCAACGATTCTTACCTGTCCACAGGTTGTGCGAGGAATAAGTCCGCCTACGAACAACTGGTCCAAGACATATTCTATTCATATAATGAGGACATATGGCCGGCCGAACATGACCACGATACAATCACTGTGAAAATCGGACTGGCTATGTACAGGCTTGTGAAACTAGTGAGTCATGATCTATAATTGGTTTAGTGTAGACTGGTCAAACTGGTGAATTGTACATTTGTGTGCGTGCGTGAGTGCGAGCGTGTGTGCGTTTGTGTGTGCGTGCGCGTGGTGCATGTGCGTGCGTGTGGGTGTGTGGTGTGTGTGTGTGTGGCGTGTGGCGTGTGCGTTTTATATATTATACTAATTCTTTCATTGACCCAACCGCTGATGCTGTCATGATATATATATATATATATATATATATATATATATATATATATATATATATATATATATATGTTTACAACGTACTCAAAGTCCAAAAGAGTAGAATGTTTCGTACTGGTTACATGATGTGGGACGTGGGATAATACGCATATTGCCAATTAAATAATACGCATATTGCCAATATTGCCAATTAAAAAGCATTCGTTTGTCCAGCGAAACGTGATGATGACCAAGCCACCACCCACCAATGACCAAATCACCACCCACCAATGACCAAACCACCACCCACCAATGACCAAACCACCACCCACCAATGACCAAACCACCACCCACCAATGACCAAACCACAACCCACCAATGACCAAACCACCATCCACCAATGACCAAACCACCACCCACAAATGACCAAACCACCACCCACCAATGACCAAACCACCATCCACCAATGACCAAACAACCACCCACTAATGCGTAATGCTATACGTTGTTTTGGACTTTGAGAACATATGCGAACACCTCAAGTGAGGTTGCGTTTTTTTGCAGAGTGAAATGGAACAGTCAGTCACAATCAGCGTATGGCTTCGCTGGGTGAGTCGAACCTCTAAACATTCTTGTCGAGTCAGACTCACTGTCAGATATTTGCAACAAGCATCCACCACATTCGTGTGATTCACAGTGGTTACCATTGAACTACGTTACCGTCTCGGCACTGTCGTCAAGCGTGTACACTTCATGATATTATTTTATGAATGCACGATAGACGTACTTTAATAATCTAAATACTCCTTGGCATCCTGCATCGACGCCTCACTGAGTTAATTTTTGCTATCCCCTGGGGTCCGTGGTAGACAATATATGTGATACATTCTTTTAATTGAGTTTGTTTTGCGTGAGGGCGTACGTGCTTGTTTTGTTCATGTTTGTTGTTCCTCAAGCCCCTAGTTGTTTTCTTTCCATATTATACGTGTGTGTGTGTATATATATATATATATATATATATATATATATATATATATAGATATATATATATATATATATATATATATATATATATATATATATATATATATATATATATATATATATATATATATATATATATATGTATATATGTATATATATATATGTATATGTGTGTTTGAAGGTTTGGGTCGACGATCGTCTTACGTGGAATATTTCTGATTATGAGAACATAACAGAGATTCTCACGAGTCGTGCTATCTGGAAGCCAGACATTACTCTTTACGGCGAGTAAGTCCCACGAACTAGCGGCTCTTCCTAATACAGCATTTGACATATCAGACCCACAGTACAAGAACGCATAGCTGGTGATGTGCTAATTTGCTGCTAACAAAAAACAGTATTAATTAATTTATCATAACTACCTTGTTTGTAGTTCTTGTGGGTAGTCGTGTGTGTCCATGGTAAACCAAATATGTGTATGGTTGCAGTCAAATCCTTCATCATCGATATCAACCTAGCGTTACAAGCCATTGTCTAAATGCCAGAAATCTCTGTGCTATGTGATGGATAACTGGATCGCCAAATGCATCGTAACATTCCCTTTTGTAGCATTCGGTCCGAGGAGCGTCCGTTGGAAAAGTTCCAGTACTCAATACGATACGATGGTGAAATCATGTGGAAGGCGAACATTATCTATGAAACATACTGCAAACAGAATGCCTTCTACTTTCCGTTCGATCAACAGAATTGTCACCTAAAGTTCGGCTCATGGGCTTACAACGGCAACCAGGTATAGCCACTGTACACTCATGTCATAAAATATAATGAACATACAAATATCTCGATGGATTTTCGAAACTGTTTAATTAAACGATATTGCATAGCTAACGTGCTCAAATTCCTCCAGCAAATGTTTCAACACGAATCAAAAAGGTTACTTCAGAGACATCAAATAGCGTCACGAATGAGATAGTTCGTGACAATTTGTGGTCAACGAGTTTACTTACATTATTCGGAGCAGGTGTGCCTTTTAACAGCAATACATATATCGTATTTATGATTTATGATGAATGAAACACACCCTTCCTGTATATATTATGTGTACCAAAACGTGTTTAGTGTATTCGCTCATTGGCACTAATGAAGTCACCAGTGACGCTCTTCCAAACTTGGCTGTCCTCTGCCTCAGCTGTCCCATGGGACGTCCACGAGGTCTTTTTCCTTTTCCTTGGAATCCTCTGTCGAGCAATTCATAAATTCATCATCATCATTATCATTTAATTCAGACATTAAGCTGCAAGGAAATATGGTTAAGTAATAAGAAATATATGGTTAAGTAATAAGAAATATGGTTTAATGATTAATAAACGATTATATGATACTGCATAGCGCACCTATCCATGTTCTACGCAAAGAAGGAACTGTGTCTAACACGAGTATTGCAACTGTCAACAACCGCAGTAGCAAACCTAAAATTAACACTGCATATCATGGACAGGTTATGTAGAATCCTGAATGCATTATTCCATGATACTATGAACTACTGCATCATAACACATAACAAAGCGTTGACCCCGCCTAGATCAACGTCGTTAACATATCATGGACAGGTTATGTAGAATCCTGAATGCATTATTCCATGATACTATGAACTACTGCATCATAACACATAACACATAACACATAACACATAACACATAACACATAACACATAACACATAACACATAACAAAGCGTTGACCCCGCCTAGATCAACGTCGTTAACATATCGACGACGGGTGACGTGTCTCAGTACGTCAGCAATGGCGAGTGGGATCTACTCGATATGCCCGTCGTCGTGACGCAGGGGTATTACCCCTGCTGCCCGGAACCCTACCCGGACGTAACGTTCACGCTAGTGCTGCAGCGGCGTGGCACGTTCTACGTCATCAATCTCATCCTGCCCGTCTTCTTCATGGTCCTGTTGACGACCGGCAGCTTCTACTTGCCGGCGGAGAGCGGAGAGAAGGCTTCCCTCGCTGTCACCATCTTCCTCTCGCAGATGGTCTACAACGTCGTCGTGATCCAGTACCTGCCGACACAGTCAGAGAATACGCCCCTCATAGGTAGGCTCAGAGAACACATGCCTCATAGATAGGCTCTTTACTACAATAAGTAGAATTCCCCGCAAGATACAATAACGTATTGGATCTATTCTTCTGCAACCGTCCTTCCCTCGTAAACAGGATATTGCCCATGCAAGGGGTGAGCGACCACGACACAATAGTGTATGCAAACACCAATGTGCTCCCCAATAGGCTATGTCATGACAAAAAACACGCTGACATCAGTACACTGCAAAGGAAACACGTTCTCTCTCCCAACGCATACGTGATGATAATTGTATTAACAACTCCCCGGCGAATAACACATGGAAGGCACTAAGGAAAGGCATTGATGAGCTAAATGAAATGATACCATGCAAGATGTCGTCATCATCCTGCAGGAATTGTACAGTAAACCACTTCTTGTAATGTGTAGTGAACAAGACGTTTTTTGTTTATGCCACGGTGGGCTGACCACGACTCGCCTCGCTCTTACAGAACAGTACCTGATCACGGTGCAAGTACTGATGGCGTTGTCGACGACACTGAACGTGACCGTCATCCACGTGTACCACCGTGGCCAGCACGGTTGGCAGATGCCTCGTTGGGTGAAGCGTATCTTCTTCCACGAGCTCGGCACATGGTTACGCTTCACAAACACCGTCAATCTGTACAAGCAACGCAAGATAAAGGTATATGTGACAGGCGTACATATCTGGTATAAGTTCTTTCTCGTAGTTCCCCTGAAAGGGATGCGCCAACTAGTTATTGTACTGCTGCACTGCTGTTATTCTTTTCTGCTGCTCCCTCTCGTCAGACGTTTCCCTCGACTTTTTATCATCCTCAGTTTGCTCACATCCTTCTTAATGCAGTCTTCCCTACTTAATTGTGGTCTGATCCTTTTCCTGCGGCCTCTCTCTCTCTCCATCCGTCCCCACTCTCTCTCATATATATATATATATATATATATATATATATATATATATATATATATATATATATATATATATATATATATATATATATATATATATATATATATCCTATCTCTATTTCTCTCTCTCTGTTTACCCCTCTCCTTCCCTCCTTCCCCCTCTCCCCCCTCCCTCCCTCCCTCCCTCCTTCCACCCGCTCTCTTTCTCTCACTCTCTCTGTCGCACTCTCTCCCTCCCTCTCACCATCTCTCTATCTTTACACCAAAACTGCTAATGGAAACTGTAGAACAAATTAGTATACCACTTGCAAGAGTGTTCAACTTGTCATTAAAGGAGGCAGTGATTCCTTTTGAATGGAAAAGAAGCAAACATCATATCATTGTTTAAAAAGGGTTCGAGAAATAAAAAAGCATCTGTATAAAGCAATAGTTAGGCCTCATTTAGAATACTGTATACTAGCTTGGAGACCATATCGTAATAAGGATATAGACGAATACAGAGGAGAGCAACTAAAATTATTCCAGAACTGAGTGACCTTAGTTGTGAAGTTATCCTCTAAGAGAATGTGGTTTAACAAACCTAGAGATAAGGGTGTTAAGAGAGATCAATTAAGAGATAAATTTGAAGTTTCTAAGATATTTAATGATTACGAAAATATTGATAGAAATATTTTTCTCACTCAAAAAATATAGTAGAACTAGAGGACAGGATTGACACATATCTCAGGAGGACGGGTTGAATGATGAATAAATGTTGGACTTTCGATCAGCTAATGGTTTCCTTGTCCACTTGCCATCTGGGCTTTTGCCTTTACCCAATCTGGTTAAATCTTGTTAAATATCTCTCTCTCCCTCTCTCTCCCTCCCTCCCTCTCTCTCTCTCTCCCTCCCTCCCCCTCTCTCTCTCTCTCTCTCTCTCTCTCTCTCTCTCTCTCTCTCTGTCTCTCTCCCTCCCTCTCCCCCCTCTTCCCACTCTCTTTCTTATCCGTTGCCGAGATTATTGCACTCCCGCGAAATGCTCTCGGCTTCTGTTTCTTACTATTATTATCGTTAAGCTAACCTATATCTCAATCTCTTCCCTCAAGTCGTTCTTCCTCCTTCTGTCCACCCTCTCTGCTCAGGTAATTATACTCGTAGTTGTCGTGTTTTTTCTTCTGGCCACGTCGCAACAATTAATACAATGCTGCTTTTTTATTGTGTAACACTTGTTTTATTATTTCTTTTACTTTAACTTATTTATTCTTATAATGTGCATGTCTATGTTTTTTAATCTGATATAAAGTTTTTCGTATTCGTTGAAAATGATCGGACTGGGCGGACAAACTACGCGCTTAGCAGAGTGGACGGTGACGACAGGTGTCGGGAGCTAACGATGCATATGTCGCGCAGATCCGACAAGCGCAGGACATTCTGAAGAAAGGCGATGAGTTGGTGCACGCGACAGCGCTGTCCGTCATGTCGAAGCGGACGGCCCGCGTGCACCCGCACGACCTGGACGACGGGGACCGGATCGACGAGCCGCACGACGACAGAGAGTGTGCCGACGCCGAGTTCATCCGACTCCAGCGGAACATCCTCGTCCAACTCAAGTACATGCTGCGCTCGTCGACGGCGCGCATGCGCATCGCCTTCTTCCGGTCAGAGTGGGCGCTGCTCGCGATGATTCTCGACCGGATGCTATTCTACGCCATGTTGGTGTTGACCGTCGTGTTCGCGTTCGCGTTGAGTCTGCGCTTCATGTACCGGATCTGAGCCGTCGTCTCTCGCCGACCATCTACATACCTCAATACACAGTGGTTCATGTTGAACTACGTTACCATGTTGACACTGTCATCGTTGTTTTGCAATAAACACACTCCACATTCATAAGAATATCAAAGGTGAACATTGAACTACGATACCATCTCAACACTGTCATCAGTGTTACTTGTTTACAATAAACACTCATCACACTCCTGGATAAATACAAGTGTAGATACATGCACACTTGTACGTCGTTTGTCAATAGTGGTTGCTTACGCAATTGACTATGGTCCAGGCACATCATATCTCTCTTGGTCCAGGCACATCATATCTCTCTTGGTCCAGGCACATCATATCTCTCTTTGTCCAGGCACATCATATCTCTCTTGGTCCAGGCACATCATATCTCTCTTGGTCCAGGCACATCATATCTATCTTGGTCCAGGCACATCATATCTCTCTTGGTCCAGGCACATCATATCTCTCTTGGTCCAGGCACATCATATCTCTCTTGGTCCAGGCACATCATATCTCTCTTGGTCCAGGCACATCATATCTCTCTTGGTCCAGGCACATAATATCTCTCTTGGTCCAGGCACATCATATCTCTCTTGGTCCAGGCACATCATATCTCTCTTGGTCCACGTTCTTTTCCCTCCTTCTTTCGTCAAATCTATTCATCCAACTATTCCTACGTCTACCGCCATTCATTCTTTCTCTGTCCGCCACTGTTCCTTCCTATCTTGTTCTCGGTCTGTTTCTTCTCCCGCTGCTCCCCCCCCCCCGTATGTAAAAGTGACCACTCTCGTTTTACGAAACGTAGATTTTATGATGATTTCACATCGTTGAATATGCATCAGAAAGGTCCCGAGATTATGACAAGCGATTGTGTTGCCGTTAAGGATGGATAACATGGTTGCCTTGTAATAAATCTGTATTTATATATGTACGTTGCGCTATTTTGTGCGAGACATTCTGTGTCCGAATGAGTGGATTTTGGAATGAGTTACGAAGAAAGAAATTTGGTCAGTACAACATCACGTCAGTGAATATCACTGGCTAAAATTGACGAGTCTGAGAAAACGTGCCCACATCAGAGGCATTCACGCTATGAAGAACGATGTCAAAATAAATAAGAGTCGTTGACTGAAATACAAGGTGTTTTTTTGGGGGTTAACGTTTTTACAGAAAGTGGAACTATTGGGAGGTCCGGGACAAAATTTATAAATTAGACCCATGTTTATTCAGTAAAACACAACACATTAATTGTCATCAGATTAGTATAATTTAATAATTCGATCGTCATACGCCATGCTCCATGTGTGCAGTTTTCGTCCTAATATTTTCTGTCATGGCTTACAGGGGTCGGCAACATGCGGCCTGCGCCCCCTTTCCTGCCGACGGAGCAATTTTGTATCGGTCCGCGGCGAGATTGTGCATCATTTATTAACGGTCAACGTGGTTGTACTTTACTACAGCTGCACTCCTCGTAGCCTCGATTATCCAGGCTCCGCGCTGTGGCGCCACCGTTTGTCGCACACATCTTCGCCTGGATGCAGAGTGGGGCTTTCATTATTGGGCGCATACATAATTAGCTAATTACGATGTCATCCGGGCATTTGACTAATTCATAAAACAGAGAAAGACACTTTTATCAGTTGATACGATGCAATTCAAATTGACTTTAAACATTGATTGGATTGACATAACTGTCCGACTGAAAAGTTAAATCAGGCAAAACAAATTTTTAGTATATCATCTCAATAATGACACTGCTTGGTTGCTGGCGCTTCACGGGAACGCCTTCACAAAATGGAGTGGTGACAGTCTCTGCTGCCAGACTCTCTTCTCGGTGGATTCACGAAGCCGAGCGAGGGTCGGATAAACGAGACTACACTCCTCGCTGCTTGCAACACCTTGACGTCTGTGCAACACCTTGACGTCTGTGCAACACCTTGACGTCTGTGCAACACCTTGACGTCTGTGCAACACCTTGACGTCTGTGCAACACCTTGACGTATGTGCAACACCTTGACGTCTGTGCAACACATTGACGTCTGTGCAACACCTTGACGTCTGTGCAACACCTTGACGTCTGTGCAACACCTTGACGTCTGGCACGTAGAGTGAAGGGCGCTCATCGCTGTTCATTTTGACAGACAGCAGTGCACACATGTTGTGCATACATTAAGTACATATCTTAAGCACAGTCAGGCTTTTTTGTAATGAGACCGTCTTAAGGGTGTGTTATTCTGTTGGTGTTGTTCAAGTTTTCACTATTTGTTTGGTACTGAAGACTCTGTGTCTCAGTCCTGTTGTCCGCTACACCGTTGTTTCGACTTAATGATTTACTTTGTAATCTTAGATCCAACACACCAGGGCCCAGCCACTACTCATAAGTTATCCAACAATTAAAGTTCAGCCATTTTAGGTAAACTTAAATTTTAAATTAAATTATTGGTGACAGTTTACACTACTTACAGAAGAATAGGTTTTCGTGACCTTGCTTTCTGGGAATATTACTGGCACCATCTTAGAAACCTCGGTTGGCATACTGGCCTGTACGCCACCGTCCTCTCCGCACTGGTCACACCGTCGACGGCGTTACTTCCCTGCGTAAAAAGTTTGTTCACGCCACCTTTGGCGGCCATAACAGATTTAGCTCATTTCACGTGTCGTGCAGTCGATCAGACGTGGCGACACACGTCTGCGCTACCACCAGACGACACGGTCGAGGGAGTTCCGCCCGAGATATTTTGATATGTTATTCCGGGTTATTTTGATATGTTTGATTAAGCGAAACTCTTTTGTCTCAGCGGGGGGTGGGGGTTCGCACCCGACGCACCCCCACCCGAGTTCACGGCTACGAGCCGGGTAATGATAGTCCAATGCTGAAGCAGAACACCGCACGAAGAACACGAGGAGGGCGCATCGGGTGACACATGGTGGATTCAGTGGCATATTTAATATCTCGGAAAGAGGGGCCAAGCTTAGTCACCCATTAGTTTGCCATGCTACTGTGTAGTGGCGCAACAGGTTATTCACGGGGGGAATCATATCCCAAAGCCAAAGGATGGTTCATGGTCCAGTGCGCCCCCCCCCCACTTAAACAGTGCAATCATATTGATTCTAAAAAAAATGCCTCAATTCGTAGCTGACATGTTGGAGTAGACATACACGAATAGCTGACATGTTGGAGTAGACATACACAAATAGCTGACATGTTGGAGTAGACATACACGAATAGTTGACATGTTGGAGTAGACATACACGAATAGCTGACATGTTGGAGTAGACATACACGAATAGTTGACATGTTGGAGTAGACATACACAAATAGCTGACATGTTGGAGTAGACATACACGAATAGTTGACATGTTGGAGTAGACATACACGAATAGTTGACATGTTGGAGTAGACACACGAATAGCTAACATGTTGGAGTAGACATACACGAATAGTTGACATGTTGGAGTAGACATACACAAATAGCTGACATGTTGGAGTAGACATACACGAATAGTTGACATGTTGGAGTAGACATACACGAATAGTTGACATGTTGGAGTAGACATACACGAATAGCTGACATGTTGGAGTAGACATACACGAATAGCTGACATGTTGGAGTAGACATACACGAATAGCTGACATGTTGGAGTAGACATACACGAATGGCTGACATGTTGGAGTAGACATACACGAATAGCTGACATGTTGGAATGGACATAAAACGAATAGATGACGTGTTGGAGTGGACATATACGAATAGCAAGGCAACTTGGAACTGTGTCAAGGGCACTTAAGAACCAAGTGAAATAGCGCCGCCCAAGATCATCTAGATGATCTAGTGTCGTTCATCCGACTCTCGCCCGCCTTCGTGAACTCGCCGAGAAGAGAGTCACGCTGCGAAGGCGTGGTTTCACTGCGACCCATTCATTTTGTGTTGGCGTTGCTGTGGAGCGTTGCCGTGGAGCCCCAGAAGCCAATCAGCGTCACTATGGAGACTCTACACTATAAGTTATGTTGCATGATTTTACTTTTGCATTTGTGTCAATATAAGTTGATTCGAATTGAGTTAGCCAAATGCCCGGACGAGAGCGTAATTAATATAATTATGTACGCGGTCAGAATCTGAACGAATACATAATTTCCGTCACAATGAAAAGTACAATGTGCATACGGCAATGTGTGCGACAAACGGTGGCGCCACAGCACGGCGCCTGGATAATAGAGGCTATTTCCTCCGGCACTCCGATAGGTGGCGACACGTCCTAGTTCCAGCTCTAGAGGTAAGACCACAGCACAACATTGCATTGGTAGCCATGTTTACGTTTTGTCTGATTGTAAGAAAGCTGGACCATCAAAAAATCTTAAAATTGTTCACAGCAACTGCCATCATCTCATTGACATGCTGACCATGTTTTGTCAAAATCACATACCTCCAGCTCTGTTTAAGCGCCCCCACGCGCGATGCCCGTCAATGTTCACAAATATATGTCCATGTAATCATGCGCCCACGTGGCCGACAGCAGAACAATTTCATACATCCCTCCTCCTGTTAACCTCTAAGAAAATGCACTATTTCACAGTCATTAGCTTCTTAAAACAATTGCACTCGCATCATATGAATTGTTTAATTTCACATATCTCAATTTAATACTCCCTACATTCGCCCTACAGGAAATTCAACTGTGGTCTGATCTCTCCAGTTCTTGTTCATCACGCAGTACATTCTGTTAACTGACTAGTCTCGTGTGTTGTGGTTAATATAACCTGGTGATAAGAGGCCTCAACCAATCAGTATGTTTTCGAACATCACGCCAACCCGGCTTTTTCATGCTGATGCGCACCAAAATTATGATAGTAACACTATCTAGTTTAGTACGGATATTATTATTTGTGTTGATCAGCCGACATGTCATAGACGTATATTATCATTTGTGTTGATCAGCCGACGTGTCATAGACGTATATTATTATTTGTGTTGATCAGCCGACGTGTCATATGCGTATATTATTATTTGTGTTGATCAGCCGACATGTCATAGACATATATTATTATTTGTGTTGATCAGCCGACGTGTCATATGCGTATATTATTATTTGTGTTGACCAGCCGACATGTCATAGACGCATAGTAATCCATTGTAAATGAAATAGTTTCGCAATGCCAGTAAAACATTCGTTCAGTTAACGAATGGAAATAATTCTACATCCTGTTTAAGCGCCCGCTCACTGCGGGTGATTGAATGTTGTTCGGGAGTTCTTTTCACTAATGTTATTGGCGTTTTCGTTGTTGACGATGTTCGTCATTGATCGAGATTGCTGTCGTTGATCTGAAGCGACCGAAAACATGATATTGTCTTGATGTGTTCTCCGCGATATTAACCATTGTATTGCTGTCAGGACGCGGTGAAGAGCTTCCGAAATGGTCTTTACTGTCTGGATAATGCATCAGTTCATGGACCGGATTCGTGAGATTGTTGATGTAACCTCGGCGGTAATAACCTTTGCCTTGCTGCCAGGACGCAGAAAAGAGCTCCAGAAAATTAATTTCTTTACTGTCTGGATAATACATTAGTTCGTGGTGCGGATTCGTGATGTTGATGCGTTTATGTTGATTCGACTGGAGACCAAGTAACCAATGCAGAATCACGAGACCGACGAAACGTGTGTTTGTTCCGAATCTACCTTAGTTATATCTGCATTTGGTCATGAGCACGTTGAACATGTATATAACAACTGAATTAATCAAATGCACAAGAGACGCTGTTCATGTCAACAATGGGAAACCGTGTGTTGATTATATTACCTACATAAGCATTCGCAACCATTGAACGATCTGACTATATGAGCCAATAATACAAAGAATTATTGTTTACAAGCGAATATCTCCACTTGCTTTATAATAAGAAAACAATGCCTTCAAGATAATAGTGCTCTCACTATTCGTTTCTACATAATATATACCAAAGCTCAAATCCAGTGTTGTTGTTTGTGATATATTCATGAATAGTTTTTTAGTACAATGAGCGGATATCAGAAAAAAATCGTTTCCTGTCTAAATTGTCAAGTTATGGCGTGATGCATGCATGGAAAATAATATTGGCGGCCCTGATTTGCATTAGTTATGCAAATCAGAAACATAGTTATCCAACATTTCCTTAGTCTACAGTTGCCCATCAACCAAATGTTCCAGTTAGTATAACAAAAGTAACCAAGATAACAGTAATGTGTTATTTCAACGAACTAATTTTATTATAATGTGATGCCACACAAAGTGTCGCCTGTTTATGTCAGGGTATTCGATAAACGAGATGCTTTAGCCGTGACACTTGTATAGCCAACTACAGTCTTTATTTTGGTTGTATCACTTTAACAACTAACGGTTCTTTTTCTATCCTATATCGCAAGCTTTCTTTTATAAATTACAAGCGTGCAGTATATGAGGAATATATAAATAATATCGCACAGCGAAAGGTCGGCACCAGCGCGTGAAATACACACAGAGAATCGGTAACCTATCTTTACCGAAATAAATTTACTGAAATAAACACACACAAACAATAATTTTATTCATCTAATATATATATATATATATATATATATATATATATATTATGCGCAAAGGAACGATTGCACAATTTTAAATATGATAAAATGTAATATGCTCAGGGTAATGCTTTGACCAGGCAATTACGACTACACTAATTAGTAAGCTTAAAAACAAAAAGGCCTGTGATATTGCTAATGCATAAAACAGTCTCACATAAATACATGTACATAGTTTAATGTTTATAGCCTTGATATTAATGTTTATAACCTTGATTAAATTTGGGATAAATTCCATTGCTGTAGTATATATTATGTCTCAAATGAACTGTGAGTTTTCTGGAGAAGTGAAATTAAAAAAGCGTGATGTCAATGGAAATTGTAAATGCTTGTATTTAATTTTGTTCGTAAATAAATAATTGTATGATCAATTCAGTATTACTATTTACAAAGAGTGCAATGTATTGTAAAGATGGTTTGCTTTAACAGATTATTTGGTGAAAACATAAAACAAACAATTCAGATCAGTGCCAGTTCTAGTGTCTAGGTTCGATCTGACATTCCCCAAAGCTAACTTCACGCGCCTTGCCACTCGACCACAACATAAACAAAGGAATTTGCGTCTGCTGTGTTAAATTGCACAACCCTTCCTTTGCAAATAATATTATTTTTTGTATATGAATAAAATTATTGTTTGTATGTGTTTATTTCAGTAAATTTGTTAAGGTAAAGATAGGTCACCAATTATCTGTGTGTACTAGATCTAACAAGATTTAACAAGATTGCCATCCCAAACAATAAGTTCCAGATGGCAAAGTGGACAAGGAAGCCATTGGCTTATCGAGAGTCCAACAATTTTCTCATCTATGTGTAGCCCACCCTTATCAAATATATGTCAATTCTATTTTTAAACATATTCACACTACTAGCATTAACACAATCATTTGGCAGTTTGCTCCATTCATTTATCACCCTCTGTGAGAAAGAGTACTTTCTCATGTCCAACCTACACTGCTCCTTAACTAATGCTGCTTTGTGTCCTCTGGTTCTACTGCCTTCTTTAAGTTTGAAGAACATATTCCTATCAACATCCTCATAACCGTTCACTATTTTAAATACTTCTATTTGGTCTCCTCTTAGTCTCCTGGTCACTAGTGTTGTCAAACCACATTGTAATAAGCGACTTTCGTAACTAAGGTCTCTCAATTCTGGAATCATTTTGGTTGCTCTTCGTTGTATTCTTTCTAGCTTGTCTATGTCCTTTTTACGATACGGCCTCCATGCTTGAATACAATATTCCAAATGTGGTCTAACTATTGCTTTGTACAGGGGTACAATTAGCTGTTTCTCCTTATACATGATAGTTATCCTAATTAGCCCTAGAATTTTATTTCCTTTTGAAGCAGCAATCCCACATTGCTCTGAAACTTTCATGTCAGCACTAAATGTTACTCCTAAGTCCTTTTCTTGTGTGGTTCTTCCTAGTACAGCATCCCCCATTTTATATTCTTCGCCCATGTTTCATGTCCTATGTGTATACATTTGCACTTCCCAAAATTGAATAACATTTGCCATTTTTCTGACCATTTAACTAATTTATCTAGATCATCCTGTAAACTTTGTTTATCTGTATCATTTGTAACCTTTCTGAATACTTTTGTGTCATCTGCAAATGTGAGTACTTTGCTAGATATGTCATCTACTGTCATCCGACCTTATCTCGAACTTTTTGTTTACTACTTACATAAGCATAGAAACTCTTCCTGTCATTTTTTATATTACCTGCCAATTTTTTTCAGAGGTTCTTTTAGATTTTCTAATTTCAGTTGTAGCTAGGTTAAGTGTCTCTTTGTAATTTGCATAGTCTTCATCCTCTCTGGTACGCATCCACATAGTTTGCTTAAACACTATTTTTCTAATAGCTTCTTTTGATAAGTGTTTCTTTCTATACCGTTTTCCTTGTTTTTTCAAGGGAACAAATTTTTCGATGATACTCTCAATTTCATATTTTAGAATATTCCAACATTCAGTAGCGGTCTTATTCAACAGCATGTTATTCCAATCTAGCTTTGCTAAGTATTTTCTCATATCTTTGTGGACATTTCTCCTATACGTTTTTTTATTTTTACTTTCTGATTTTACATTGATGTCAAAATGTACTTGATTGTGGTCACTGTTACCCAATGGTTCATGTATTTTTACATTGTCCACTAATTCTTTTTGTGATGATAAAACTATACCTAATACATTTTCTCCTCTGGTTGGTTCTAGCACGTGCTGAGAAAGGAAGCTCTCCTGAATTAAAAATAAAAATTGTTGGTCATCACCCCCTGTACTCTCTAGAGATTTCCATTGTATGTGTCCATGGTTAAAATCTCCCATTATGATACATTCCCCTTTACTAACTTCCTTTATAGCATTTTGTATTTTTGTGTTATCCTCTTCGTTTGTGTTTGGACTTCGGTAAACTAATCTAATACAGTAGTACCTGACTTCAACGGACACTTCTGTATCCAAGCAAAAGTGTCCCTACATGGCAGGTGTCCCCTCATCGGAGGGACAGGCATGCTGGAGTGGAGGGCTGAAATAAGGCGCGTTAGGTGTTCCCATGTCTGCCACCAGGGTGCTACTAACCAACAGCGATCGCCGCCCGCTGCTCCAAGTCTAAGAACGCTGTCGAAGCCACAGTGTACTTGCAGCACTGTCTTATACACCAATATGCAGTTTATAGAGCTTATTAAACGAGTCAACTACCATCAACGTGTATTATTTTTAAATGTCACACCCTGTTTAATCGTTAACTGAATAATATACATGTACGTATACCGTTATGGAACTATGATGACGATGTACTGAACTAATAGGCCTACGAATCGAAAATAATAACCTGGATTTGAGCAGCCGAAAACGTATATGAGTTGACACACACACACGCACGCACGCACGCACGCACGCACGCACGCACGCACGCACGCACGCACGCACGCACGCACGCACGCACGCACACGCACAGTATGTAAGCTGATTAAATATAGAAAACGACAATAGGCAGAATGAATAATCGTTTCACCTCGATTTTCAACTGATCTCGACCGAAGCATAAATTTATGATGCACGACTTAGCATCGATTCGTTGGTTCATATGCGGATGACGAATTCGTATTTTCGCGCACCGGTAGCGCCTTTGGCATGTTGGTTTCACGTCGTTTAGATTGGAGGCATGCCATTTCACCCCAGTGTCATATTAGTACTGCATACTATATTGCATTTAAGACTGTTTATCTGATTCTTATGCGAAACGTATTTGTGAATCTCGATTGCAATTTCAAACCGCCTAAGCGAAGCCAACATCAGCGATTGATGTCGGCGGCAGCGCCAAACAAACAACTTGTTGACAGTCGTTCATTGTCGTTGACATTGTTCAACTGTTTCTTGATAATTGTCAAAGCAATTCTAAGTAGGTTTAAGCAGGCCCATTTGGCATTTCCCCGGCGGCAGAAAATCGGGGTACACGACCAACAGCCTTATATCCGAATTCGCATATCAGCCCTTCCAACAAAACTTCCCCACAAATCCACAAAACCCACTTCCTCTTCCCTACATAGCTTCTCAACTAGCATGTTAATTGCCATCCCCCGGCAATTTCGATATCTACGATCCCTCCTTCCTATTACTGGTAGAATCCCTGACAGTATTACCTGCTCAACCCGCGTCTGCTTTAGTGTTCTGACCAAATTCCTGTATTTCCTAACTATGGCAGTTGTACCCTCCCTATCTACGTTATTTGTCCCTACGTATACTAAAACAGATCCACCCTTGCCCAAACCCACAATGTTTTTTACCCTCTCAGTTATTGCCTCTATTTTGGCACAAGGCAAGCAAACTACAACGTCCTCTCCCTTGTTTAAGACTCTGTCGGTCTTCCTAAGTATTGAGTCCCCCACAAACACCCTCGCTCTCTTTCTCACCCCCATCACTGCCTCGGAATAGCTCTTCCGATGGATCCCCTCCATCACAGTCTGTCCTGCAGCCTTGTCACTTGGCAGACTGTTATCAGGCTCTCTCTCACGCATCAACATTTCACCTTTCTCTCCCATCTCCTGGCTAAGCCTTCTCTCCCGTCTCCCTCACTCCCATCTCCTTAACTATCGTCTCCCCCCCCCCCCGACTCCTTCGTTACTGTCTCCCCCACTCCCCTTTCCTTCGATCCATTTGTCTTCCCTCCCATTTCTTTCCTTCTCGTCCTGTCTCCTCCCGTCCTGTTTCCCTACGACCTGTCACCTTACCTCCTCTCAACCTCCTCCCAGGCTGAGGTGAGTTCACCCTAGCATCTCTCTCGTCGTCTTCCCCCACGTTATCCACTGTCCCCTCACCAGAACCACTGGCACAAACCACCTGCTCCCTTCCCGCCACTTCCACAACGAGCAGCCTCAGCTGTTCTAACTCCACTTCAAGTTCCTTCATCCTCGTACATCCCCTACACTCAAAACTAAAACTATCCGCCTGAATCTCAGCCCAGGACTTCTCACATCCGGACTTGACGAAGTCCACCCAGTTGCTACAACTACTGCATATTAAATGCCTAGTGGCCTTTAAATGCCTTTTGACGGCGTCATCACAAAATTTATACTAAATATAATTGCTACGTTAGCCTTGAATAAGGCTGTTTTTGTGTTCAAAAGAACACTTTAGACTAATATACTTGCTAACTATGTTTTTTCTTCTGAGCTCGCACGAGCCAAAAAAGCCTGCCACCTAGCGAATACGGAGAACACTGTGTAAACAAAACAACGAAGTTAGTGTAAACAAACTTACGCTAAAATCCTGCTGTTAATTTCTTTTTACCGAAATCGTTTACTACAACTATGTCAGATATTACCTTATGTATGTAATTTATATAAATGTATCACTTTACCTAATATATATTTAACAATGTATACGATAGTTTGGTACACCAGTTTAATTTACGACCTGTAAACAAACTCCCAATTATCGCTCGATGAATTTGAGTCCGGGAAAAATAATGCCTCAGTTAACCAGAACAGTTTCTTAATATATCTCTATAAGAAGTTTGTGTATATAGTATATGTGTAATAGTAATACCTATTCTAACCAATATTCCACTGTTTCTGACTATTCACTATGCTATCTAAATTTTCGAATGGTAAACAACCCTATTAACGCTCACTGACTTCCCTGTCGGAGTCCGGAACTAACTTACTCTAAAATCCTGCCTCTGACTAATAATTAACAAAAACTGTTTTCTAATATATGTCTATGATACGTTTATGTATAATATATATGCAATAGTAATACTTATTCTATTCGATATGCCACTTTTTTTCTGTCAATTCTCTACACCAATTTTAAGTCGCTGCTGCACCAAGATTCCGGAAGTCGCTGTACTAGCTGGTACCCGATCTTTCGCTGTTTGATGTTATTGATATATTACTAAGAAATTATGCGCTTGGAATATATAAAAGAAAGCCTGCGATGTGGGATAGGAAAAGAACTGTTAGTTGTTAAAATGTCACGGTCAAAGGAAAGCATGTCATTGGCTCTAAGAGTATCACGACCAAAATAAAGGATTTGATTGGCTCTAAACGTGTCACGACCAAATTGAAAGCTGTGGTTGGCTGTAAAAGTGACACAGTTAAACCGTCGCCTTTATGGCACGAATACCCTGTTGACCCATGCAGTGTCCACCAATCATTGTTGCACAACCCCCGACAGTGACGTCATTGGTAAGAAGTTTGTCCTTGTTGTAGTGCTTGCAATGGCCACGCGTGTCGCTAGGGGATTTGCCCGGGGCGTTGTGGGACGTGAAAGTAGTAGGAGAGAAACTGGTAAGAGACGTAACGTAACGTGATCATCACAATTTATCCATTCATATACGATACAATCAGCACCGTTGCCGTCCTGCATTTAACAAGAAAAGTGGCAATCTGCTTCCATTTTGCGCCAGAACATATCGCTGACGCACAGAAATAGAGTGAGTCAAGTTTCATCGGTAAATATCAGGCGAGCTGCGTTTCCGATTTCACAATATGAAAGCGGTGAAATAACGAAATTGCCGCAAGCACGATAGAAGCAGGACGCGTGGGAACGCCAGGAGGACAGCAGCTAATTGGTACAGCGAAGACGAATGGCAAACAATTGACGGCAGCACTTATCAAATCGGAGTCGAATTAATAAATCATAACCATATTCGTTTGCGTTGAATGATGTGACATTGCTAACTGCTAACCGAATTACTAAACGTGATACTTGTTGACCACTCCACCACCTTTGATTGTTGAAAATTCAATAATTGTGCGTTTTGGTCACTGCGATTTGCCACGATCAGAAAGTTTGCATCAATAAATGTCGGTTCTTGAAAGCTTAATATGAAGTAATTTCTCGCGAGTTTTCCAACCTTGACGTAGGGGAGAAGAGGCCTTGTAAATAATTCCCCAAAACATATGTTAAGTGATACAAAATTATGCCAGATACTAATTTAATTCTGATTCTTTTAATCGAACATAAATGCTTTATTTGTTTTAGTTTTAAGATGATACAGAAGCATTATGTAAAATTAGGTCTGGCCGAATCATCAATTGCTCATAGTCTACTGCTCACATGCTCACAATGCATATTTCAATTAGGAATTCAAGAGACACTAGAACTCCTGACAATTTGGCAAGAAATAAATTTCCTCCATTCGGTGCAGTTCTTGTACCGTTCAGTTTTTCAAACTTCTTTGAGACTGGTGCTCTTTTCCTCCAGGTGGCTGCTGATATTGTTGAGCCAGGGTAAAACGGGCTTTCCTCTCGGTCTCTTTCCAGACATATTCATGCCCTGAGCCACCTTTATAGAATCATCTTCTCTTGTCATCATATGTCCATACATTTATGTTGCAGGCATTCCAACATTCTGAAACTGCCAAAGACGAGGAAAAATCTTACAATGGTTTTGTGTATGGTCTGTTTGGCTTTCTGTAGCACTATTTATCGTTCAATAGTCGGTACATACATCTTACATTCTGGCTGTACTTGATGATACGGTTGTTAATCCTTTCTTCCACAGTTCCCTCTGTCCGTATACATATGTGATTTCTCCTTCTTTCATACATGTGTTCCTTCTTTCATTGGTGCCAGTCAAGAAAGGTCTTAAGCATTGACACTGGTCATTACTAGTTTGGTATGTGGTTGTTCGTGGGATTGTCCTTCTCTCTCATTCAAGTGTCACTTGCTCGGTTAATGTAGGTGTCGAAGGGACCGTAGACCGACCTGTCTGCGGGTCTCCGCTGAAGGCAGCAGTGTGAAGCTCAGTAGCATGGTTGTATTTGCCATATTCCCCCTCTTCCTAATCATCCTCTTCCTCTCACTGTCCCACCCTCCCTTCTTCCCTCCCTAGCACGATCATTATCTGTTTCTCTCTCTCTCTCTCTCTCTTTCTTTATTTCTCTCCCCCCTGTCTCACTCTCACACGCACATACACCCACACACCCACACCCACACCCACCCACACCCACCCACCCACCCACCCACCCACCCACCCACCCACCCACCCACCCACCCACCACCCACCCACACACCCACCCACACACACACCCACCCACCCACACACCCACCCACACACACACGCACACGCACACGCACCCGCACCCGCACGCGCGCACGCGCACGCACACGCACACGCACACACACACACACACACACACACACACACACAAACACACATATAATGACTGGATCATATTACCGATCAGGACGTACTATATTGAAGAAAAATGCTAAGCATAGTGACCTTTCTGCGCGAGAACCAACTACACACATGGATTGCGTGCACGGGTGAATGACGAACGACCACGCAATATAATACAATTCTGTTATCATCAACGATGTCGCCTGTGCTATGAAGTTTGCGTGGTCAGATAGGTATCGTGTCAATTTCACCTTCGGTGTTATTGTGGAGGACCCGATTTCTGAGCGTTTTTATATCCTTTTAGTATTCATTACTGTAGCGATCATCCCTACAACTTAATTTTGGTTTTCCTCGTTTCCTTTTACCATCCTCCTCCCTTTCCCGTGCTAACTTTGACAATCTCTCGGAACATGGACCCATATAGTGGTTGTGGCTTTCGGATTTCCCATTCTATATAACACTGTCGGCCAATACTAATAAGATGTGGTCTGGAAAAAGCGTTTTCTTCTTTTCTCATACAAAGTTGGTCACATGTGTTTTCAAAGTTAAAAAACTTATTCTATCTATAGTTTACTTCTCTGTGATCCTCAGCATGTTAGCCTGGTGCTATCTAGGTCTTAGTTTCATTGTGTTTTGAACCAACTAAAATGTTCTGATTTACTTATAATTATGGGCGTACGTATTGAAGTGCACGTTCTAAAACAAATAAATGTCCTTTGATTTTGTTGTATATGTTACAGTCAGTCTGCGTAATCAGTCATTTCGCGTAATGACTGACTTGTTTAGGCATTACGCGAAATGACTGTTTCACTCAGGCATTTCGCGAAATGACTGAACAGTTCAGTCATTACGCTAAATGACTAGAACAAAAGCTGTAGTCATTTCGCGTAATGACTGAAACAGTGTTTCCCCTAGTCAATGACAAGTGATGTGGGTAAACTTATTGTTTTTTTAATATAAATAGCCAGATATTTTCAGAAAGTGCCATATAGCAGCTATCTATTTCTCACACTCAAGAATATATTTTGTACTGTGATAAAATTATGATTTAAAATTATTGTTCGGGTTCACTTTGGATCGTATAGAAACCAAGGAATTGTAGTTACTCCACTTGATCGAAACCACTTATCATAAAATTTTATTACGAGGTGTCTTCTATTGTGTATCTGAAATTAAATGTTGGAAATGTTACATACATACTTAAGACAAAACAACACTGTCTTATCGAAAAACATATAACTGCATTATGATTCTACAACTTGCAATAGTTTACTGTATCATTGGAAATTATGTAAATGTGCTACATTTCCACAATATATGTCAAACAAATTATACAAAATGCCATATTCTCATAATTATATGTATGGATATGGATGAGAGCATATACCCCGGGGTAGTTGTTTTTAAGCTAAGAATAATAAATTCATAATATTTTACATCACAGTATTGGCGAAAGCTAATATTGTATTCAACCAATATTACTAAATAAGTATTATACTCACTAGTTATCATGAAAAACATGTGAAGCAAACTAGTAGGTACACTTGCATCTGAGAGAAAGCATACATATTACCCAGAAGATATTTACAAAAGACGACAACTCAAATCATGTCTGGTTTTAAAGGTAAAATGTACTTTACTAACAACTTGATGATTAGTTATTAGCATGTCATATGGTTCGTTCTCACTTGTTCGGGCAGCTCAGATTGTTGTCACACCGGCTGTTACAGATTCGTGTTGCTTTGTAGCACTCGCACCTGTTGCTAGTACATGTTTTAAGGAGACTGCAACAGTCACACCTGACAAAACCTTGTCCATCTGCTGAAGTTTTTATTGCATGGCGAAGATATATATTGGTCTTGGTTGGTGTCTGACTGGGATAGAAGGCGTTGTGGGCATAAGTCGAATTGGTTGCGTGAATATTTATTTTTAAGGATTCCAGTCTTCACCACAATGGTCCATAAGTTGTTGTCGCCACGGTCAATGGTGACCCCATGATGTTACCTGGACCCCACTCCCCCTTCTTCCTCTATCCACCATGGCAATGGGAACTGCGCCATTGTCACCAACTTCGCCTGCTGTAAGGTCGACTCGGCTTAGTTTAACCTCGGCCTGTGACGTTTGTGCTTCTCTTGCTCGCTTACTTTACTGGGCAATATCACTTTGAAGATGATTCAACGGCGGCAAGTGATGATGGACTAACGCTTGGCACTTGGCTGTGGTCTTGCCGAATGCCTGGCCTTGCAACAAGACATGGTGGTGCAGGGATAGCAGCAGCAGCAGCAGCAGCAGCAGCAGCAGCAGCAGCAGCAGCAGCAGCAGCAGCAGCAGCAGCAGCAGCAGCGGCGGCGGCGGCGGCGGCGGCGGCGGCGGCGGCGGCAGCAGCAGCAGGACGCGGTTCGTGATGGATCCCAGCAATGACACTCTCTGTATCCGGAGTAGCTGGTTGCAAGGTTGGATCGTCCAGCGTTGATTCTGTGACTGGCACTTGGGGTTCTGTTGTAGCTTCTGTAGGGGTGCTGAGAACAGCCAGGAGATCATCCTCTGTCTGAAGCCTCTAAAATATTTCAGATGGGAGGCTGGACGATTTCAATCCCACTTTGGTCTGTGTGCCAAACATCGCTTAATGCCAGAGTGATACGCAGAGTTCTTCGTGTTTTGGACAAAGCGTAGACTCATGGACCAGTCCTGTGTGTTGTTGTCAGTCATCCAAGCTGCCAGCATATCCTCGATGTCACCATTTGCACGCTCTACTGATCCCTGACTTTGTGCATGTCTGGGTTTTCCATGAACCATGGCGAGCTGAGGCCAAAGCTCCTTCAATAAGGCAGTTCTTAAATGACGTCATTCGATTTTACCCCTTGCCCGCCGATTGGCTAGAGCCCTTTTGGGAATCCCCGTGCGGACATTCGCGAGGGAAAATGGCTTCTAACATAATGGATAGCGTTGTTGAATTGACAGTGAATGATGTGCCTGGTGCAGCGTTTATGTACAGTGACATCGAAAAGCACAGCGCTCTGCAGTTACGCCGATGGTTAGAGTGTCGAGGAATGAAAAGATCTGGAACGACGTCGCTCTTGTTGGAGAGGTATGTTGGAGAGGTATGCGTGTGTTTTATACGCCTATTCATGATGTAATGAATTATCGCTCTGTCCTAATAATGCTTATACGACTACTTTTTTTGTAACCGCGCCGTGTCAACTTGTGGATTTTAGTTAAATGTGTCTGATATTCAATAAAATAGTGAGCCACGTTACATATACATCAAAGTATAACGTGTGGAAACTTACAATAATAATAGTGCAGCTGTCAGTGCCCATGTCATGGGCGACTGGGCTGGGCTCGGGTCATATATGTTGTGCATGTGGCCTTGTTTAGGCTACTCGGGAAATGTGTCTATATGTCAAAGTAATATGTCTATGAAACATTACTATTATGTAGCTGCTACCTAGAAGCAGACACAATAATGAGACTTAGCTAGAACATTTCGTTATGATGATGGTATTATTATTATAGTTTTATTAGCAATACATGTTTTTGTTTTTATATGTCGAGCTGTGCTTGCTGCTAACAAGCAGCATATTACGCAGTGACTGTAACATATACAAAATAATCAAAGGACATTGATTTGTTTTAGAACGTGCTCTTCAATTAATTATTCGATTGGTTCGACAATACCCACGTTATGTACCGCTTTGTGTGGAAATAAACTTCCACCATAAATAAGCTGTGATTTGCTTGTCCCCACACCTTTATCATTCATTTGTCCTAGTCCATTATTAACCATCACCTTTTCATATCCGTTCATGTCACCCATCACCGTGATCACTTTTGTTTTCTTTCGTTGTTCCACAATCAGCTGTAATATGTCATAGACTTTCTCTAATTTCTTCTTCAGCATCGTTGTACGCTGTATAATGGTAAGTTGGATTCTGTATAATGTACACTGTAAGTTGGATTCTGCTATTCCGTCTTGAAATTGGTCTTAACGCTCCTCGCGTTGACTGGCTCCCAGCTAGTGCATGTTTTAGCCTCCTTTGTCCTGACTTCCTACATCATTGTAACCCTAAAAACTAATTTGTATTTGTTCATCTCCTGTGCAGTCAACGTTACCTTTCCAGCTTACATCGTCCTGACATTCCAGGTCCCAATTGTCGTTGTCTTTCTTGTTGTAATTAAGCTCGACTGCACATCTTCCTTGCCGTTTTAACTACGCAGCGTCATCCTCCTTTGGAATGGTTCTGCTTCTCCCAAATCAACAAGGTAAAGAATTGGTCTACTTAGTTGGAAAACAAAAACAATAGAACTAATTACATCACAGACGCACACTTGTACATGGAACTTACGAAATCACCAGAAGAGATCATATGAGAAATGAAGTTGAGTCTATAATGTTGCGTTCGGACAGAGCAACGAGGACTGGTCGAACATAAATTACGTGAACATTTTGAAAAATGATTCAGCAGTGGTTGAAAACGTACAGAAAAGGTCAACGAAGAAAGGAACTGTGTGGATGTAAATTACAATTTACAGGGAGACAGACGATAATGACTGCTATGGTGACGATTAGAACATTAACACTGAGATAAGGGTTGACCGATTTATCAACTGGCTGAAATAATCGTATCGAAGTATCTATCTTTTATCATGTTAATGAGCCCGGTCCAGCACGTTTGAAATAATTTTCGTCTAGCGAAACAGATTTATTGTATGCCTATCTGCCGGATCTTTGGTAAACCCTGGCGCTCAGTGTGATGAGATTAATGGCACTTGTTTTTTTGCGAGTATATCTTGCACAATCAATTGGTTCCTGTAGGATGAATGTGCTACGTGCTATGTGCTACGCATAACACGCGTTTCTACGCATAATATGCATCCGAAATAAAACGAAAACAACCGTTGACGTATGAAATGTATTGCATTTGAGATCTTAGAATTATCATTAATATTCCAACACCAAACGTATTATTTATAGCGACAAAACTTAGAATTACCGCTGTTTTACATATGCATATTGCACTTTGCATGTATTTGTTTAAATAGTGAATCAAATATGTTTATATACTCGATAGAGAATACATTTCAAAAAGCAGTTATATCACAAATATCACGCTACATTCCACCGTTGTTCTCAACATATTTTCATTTAGTTTTTCCTGTTCATCTTAATCACAATGTTCGGCAATAGACCGTTTGATGCCATCCGCTACATTCATACAAGTACAGCAATAATTTGGATCCAGGTCTGATTAAAACGCAATTGCACAAACAAGATGTTAGAATATACATAGTTGAAACTATATAACACGATTTTATGATAAAAACTATCGTGATTTTATGATGAAAAAAAACATGTTTGTACTTGGGCACTGTAGTATCTTGAACTTAGATTGAAAACTCTCTAAAATGGTTCAAAACACTACCGTAGTGTTTTAGGTGATTGTACAGTACAGTGTGTATGCACTGTTGTATGCATGATGACTTCATGTCGTATACTGTAATCTGTTGTCTCATCTTTAATCAGGCCTCCGCAGCGGTTGGGCTAGCAGCTCTGATAATGTCATAAGGCGTTTGTCGGCCATTGACGTATTTGTTCGCATTTCGTGAGTCATCAACGGGAACAATAGATCGACTGCTCGATTGGTTACAAAAGAACGGTAGGCCTACACTCTCCTCGTTAAGATGTAAAATACCAATGCCTTTTGGGTAACCTAAATTGGCCTTTTTATACGGATTTGTAATTTAACTGACGCAATTATGTTATGCAATGTCCAATTCACAGGACGGTATACTTAGCCTGTGTCATTTATTTTGTTTTCGATAGATTCGCCTATTCGCCTACTGTTGTCTAGTTATTACGCATCAATTATTAGCTATAAAGCTAGATGAAGCAACTGTATTTAAGAAAACTGTAAACGTGAATGTATTTATATTTAAAACAAGAAAACTAAATGTTGTCCAGTTTTGAGAAAAGTGGGTATCGTTATAAAATCAAGAACCTGTATCATATTTTTAAATATACTTAGGTATTATGTGTTTACATAAAAGGCAGATGTGTTCTAATAAAGCATATTTCTTGAAAAGCCTTTCCTTAGTTTAAAGGTTTCTCTTCGATTTTTTTGCTAGTCTAATTTCAAATTAATTTTTGCGAAAAATCAAACCTTCCTAGTATCCACTGCAACATGCTAGCACGTTTGTACAACGTTTGTACAACGTTTGTACAACTTTTGTATGTATTTCGTTTTTGTGTGAACTCATCAGACTAACTGTTCAATTACTAAATGTTTGGTCAAACATTAATTGAAGTGAAAATGGAAACGCTGAAAACTCACGAATTTCATCCTTGGTGAAATTTCATAACTTTGTCATGTGATCGGGGAAAGGTTGGAAGTCACGCCCATGATCGGCATTGACCCGCATAATGCCTACCATTTTGGATAACCACTATTTTGAACCTTACCAGATCTGACGATTAGAGTAAATTCTTTCGATGATTTGAACAAAAATACGATTTTTTTATTTTAATCTGCTGCGGATGTTACATCAGTGGAGGCACTGTACAATGGAGGCACTGTACAATGGAGGCACTGTACAGTGGAGGCACTGTACAGTGGAGGCACTGTACAGTGGAGGCACTTTACAAGGGAGGCACTGTACAAGGGAAGCACTGTACAATGGAGGCACTGTACAGTGGAGGCACTGTACATTGGAGGCACTGTACAGTGGAGGCACTGTACGGTGGAGGCACTGTACAAGGGAGGCACTGTACAACGGAGGCACTGTACAACGGAGGCACTGTACAGTAGAGGCACTGTACAGTGATCGGCATTGACCCGCATAATGCCTACCATTTTGGATAACCACTATTTTGAACCTTACCAGATCTGACGATTAGAGTAAATTCTTTCGATAATTTGAACAAAAATACGATTTTTTTATTTTAATCTGCTGCGGATGTTACTTAAACTATGCACACATTACATTTTTGGACATCAAAGAACCGAATTTGCGATTGGCAAAATCAGTTGACGATGGAGTTTTAAGAAAATATTGCACTATTTGCACTTGCGTTTAATGTTGTTAAAATAAGCAAGAAAACATAATTATGTTACCACAACATGATTTTGTTTATTTAATACAGTGTTGCGCCTAAGATTACTAGTTTGTTGTGTCTACAATTTGTCCCCCATACCTTTATTCCCAATACCTTTATTCCCAATACCTTTATTCCCAATACCTTTATTCCCAATACCTTTATTCCCAATACCTTTATTCCCAATATGAAGTTCTTCTTGTTAAAATCTAGATGTATGTTGAATAAGTTGTTTTTTTCCAAAATAATAATTATTATTTAAAAAAATAAGAACTAAAACTCTGTTGAGTCAAATATACCAGATAAGGTAGTTTCTGTCAAATATATCAAACGGCTTTGACCCACATCTGAAACTATATCTTATTATGATGTTTTATATGACATTTTACGCTATATTTACAACCCTGTACACCCCATAAGGTAGCACGTGGTATCAAACTAGACATATAACGTTAAATGTAACATTGCAACACAAGTAGGAGACCACCTGTCTGAGCCTAGAAAGAAGTGTCTAACCGAATGTAGTTTTTGCAACATTTGATATCATGGCATTAAGAAGAGACCAAACTGACTAAAGAATGTTTATATCAATATTGATAGAATTATTTTCTTAAAATATAAGGTCGAGTTTAACAACACAGGCCCGAGGTAGATTTTGTTTCCAACAATAAAATGTAGTTTAGATATAGGAAAGTGGTAATTCTCACTACAAACAATAAGAAAAAATTAATTGTGAACTGACGTAGTAAATACTGGCAGTATAAATATATCTTTCATGCCTTGATATCGGAAACAATACTCGATTTGGCGAATATATATAAAATACGTCAGTTTTACGACATGGAGGCACAGTACAGTGGAGGCACTGTACAATGGAGGCACTGCACAGTGGAGGCACTGTACAGTGGAGGCACTGTACAATGGAGGCACTGTACAATGGAGGCACTGTACAGTGGAGGCACTGTACAGTGGAGGCACTGTACAAGGGAGGCACTGTACAAGGGAAGCACTGTACAATGGAGGCACTGTACAGTGGAGGCACTGTACATTGAACCTTACCAGATCTGACGATTAGAGTAAATTCTTTCGATGATTTGAACAAAAATACGATTTTTTTATTTTAATCTGCTGCGGATGTTACTTAAACTATGCACACATTACATTTTTGGACATCAAAGAACCAAATTTGCGATTGGCAAAATCAGTTGACGATGGAGTTTTAAGAAAATATTGCACTGTTTGCACTTGCGTTTAATGTTGTTAAAATAAGCAAGAAAACATAATTATGTTACCACGACATGATTTTGTTTATTTAATACAGTGTTGCGCCTAAGATTACCTTTACCAATGCAGGCACTGTACAATGGAGGCACTGTACAATGGAGGCACTGTACAGTGGAGGCACTGTACAGTGGAGGCACTGTACAACGGAGGCACTGTACAATGGAGGCACTGTACAGTGGAGGCACTGTACAGTGGAGGCACTGTACAGTGGATGCACTGTACAATGGAGGCACTGTACAACGGAGGCACTGTACAATGGAGGCACTGTACAACGGAGGCACTGTACAGTGGAGGCACTGTACAGTGGAGGCACTGTACAACGGAGGCAATGTACAATGGAGGCACTGTACAATGGAGGCACTGTACAGTGGAGGCACTGTACAGTGGAGGCACTGTACAGTGGAGGCACTGTACAATGGAGGCACTGTACAACGGAGGCACTGTACAGTGGAGGCACTGTACAGTGGAGGCACTGTACAACGGAGGCACTGTACAATGGAGGCACTGTACAATGGAGGCACTGTACAATGGAGGCACTGTACAACGGAGGCACTGTACAGTGGAGGTACTGTACAGTGGAGGCACTGTAAAACGGAGGCACTGTACAATGGAGGCACAGTACAATGGAGGCACTGTACAATGGAGGCACTGTACAACGGAGGCACTGTACAGTGGAGGCACTGTACAGTGGAGGCACTGTAAAACGGAGGCACTGTACAATGGAGGCACAGTACAACGGAGGCACTGTACAATGGAGGCACTGTACAATGGAGGCACTGTACAATGGAGGTTTGTAATAAAATGAAACTCAACATCGACTAGCCAATGAAAATTGTTGCATATTACGCTTAACAACAAAATTGAGCGGTATTTCAGTCCATGACGCCGCAAGACTCCATGGACGCAATGACATAACTAACAACTGTCTGAGTTCGTTGCTAACCGTGTCAAATGTTGTTACAACATAGAGAAAGAGGCCAAGAGGACGCATTATTGCATCCGGTCAAAAGGGAAGACCACAGTATAAACCATGTTAACGCTTTGTCTGATTATAAGAAAACGTGACAATCAAACATTCTGAAAACCTTTCACAGAAACTGCCTTATAGACATGTTGACCAAGTTTTTCGAAATCACATACCTCCAGCTCTTTTAAACCGCCCAGACGTGCGATGCCCGTAAATTTTTACATACATAGCCATGTATTCATGCGCCCACGTTGCCCATAGCAGAAAATTTCCCATAAATCCCTGCGCCTGTTAAACTCTAAAATAAATGGACTGTTTCACAGCCAATAGCTTCTATAAACAAACCTGTGAATATGCCTGCCCAATTGCACTGATGCCATGAATTGTTCGCCCGCCCGCCCGCCCGCCCGCCCGCCCGCCCGCCCGCCCGCCCGCCCGCCCGCCCGCCCGCCCGCCCGCCCGCCCGCCCGCCCGCCCGCCCGCCCGCCCGCCCGCCCGCCCGCCCGCCCGCCCGCCCGCCCGCCCGCCCGCCCGCCCGCCCGCCCGCCCGCCCGCCCGCCCGCCCGCCCGCCCGCCCGCCCGCCCGCCCGCCCGCCCGCCCGCCCGCCCGCCCGCCCGCCCGCCCGCCCGCCCGCCCGCCCGCCCGCCCGCCCGCCCGCCCGCCCGCCCGCCCGCCCGCCCGCCCGCCCGCCCGCCCGCCCGCCCGCCCGCCCGCCCATCGATCAGCGGACGCCCACTGGAGCGGATGAACACGACACAGCGAGTACATCTGCAGCCGGCGACAGGACAAGACGGACGAGCACTTTGTCCTGCCTCGAGCCGGCCGTCGTGATTGTTAGATGCGGGCTCCCTTCTAAAAAATTACTTTGTAGTGTGAGAGTGAAAATACATGAGCCGAATAGCGTTCGACAAAAGAGGTTCAGATTACCTGGAGTACGTTGTCAACGTCTCTCGGAGGAGATTACTGGTAAATACTTTTTACCACTTTTATCCTATTCTACTTCTTCTTTTCTTATTCTTTTTTCCTTCTTCTTCTCATCTTCTTTTGGTGCCGTCGTAGGCCTATATGTTTGTTCCACAATCTATATAATCATGTTCTTGAATTGTGTTTCTTCATTTGTGTTTCACTATCAACACTCTTCTCTTCGTCAAAGAATTCGTCGCCACAAGTACTCAACTTCATATTTCTAATAACAGCCATAGTTCAATGTCCTTTCCTCGTGCGACACCCGACGTTCTTGTGATGCTCCTGCTGAAGGTCTTCATCGCCATCATTGTTATTTACAGCTTTCCGCCTTCGCCTGTGTCGTGCGAAGGTCTCATTCGACTCTTTAGCAACAACACACACTGACACACAACCAAACTTATAAAACAAATAATGGTATATGTGTATATATATATTGTAATGTGTCATCTGTGGACTGCCACTGCACACCTTGTAATGTGTCATCTCTGGACTGCCACTGCACACATTGTAGTGCTAGTGATGAGTAACAACACCGTAATCCTACAACAAAGTCTGTGGACGTCTCTTTCATTGTGTCCACCATTCTGGCCTCTGGCTCTCCTGCTTCTATCCACCTCACAGTGTGTTGCCTTTGGTTCTATAGAATGTCTCTCGCGAGGCACAATTCTTCATCTTCGCCATTCTAATGGAATATTTTGTTGATTTGGTGCAGATACTACTGAATCTCGCCGACAACTTAATTTAGTCGGTTCATCCATTCCGACAATCTTTAATCTCGTGATTAATGGCCCGGGGCGTATGCAATTGTATTACAGCATGCAATTATTCTAAATAGTTAGATGCATTTCGCAGAGAATGCTGTAATTTCGGCAACGAACAAGGAAGAGATCACGTCCAGCTCTCCACATACACAACGTCATACATTTATCTCCCTGTCGCTACTTTGTCGAGCTCTCTACATTTGTCTCCTACCTCGTCATTCATATTTGCGAGACTCTTACAATCCTCCAACCTCTCTGAATATATGTGCCCAAAGTGCCATCTTTCACGTCATTAATAATGTATCCTTATCATAATGTATCCTTATCTCTGGCCAGCTAGAAGATCAGTTTCCTTCCCACGTTTTCGTAGGTCCCCGCATATTTATAGTCACCCCCCCACACACACACACCCA